>CP092096.1:21810000-22410000 GCA_029203775.1 Neoneuromus ignobilis | reverse complement strand
AAATGACTTGAAAAAATATCAACAACAGATTATAATTTTTCCAAATAGACACATTTGTTATAATGTATAAAAATGATATCTGTTAAAAAATTGTACCATCTTTAAAGAGCGTGGAAAATATGAAAGAACTTATTATAGAATCTTACTTTTATGAAACACGTTGTATTTTAAATAGAATATTGCAATATCATATTTATTATTCCATTGAATGAGATACGACTGAACGACTTGGAATGTTAAAATATTAACTCGACTACGGTTTTATCTTTCAGTGAATATCTTGCATGTGCAAAGATTCATAACAGAATGTATATAGAATGTAAATACTTGATTACATTGTGTGCTTGAAACTCATTGAATTAAAAATACATTATATATATATATATATATATATATATATATATATATATATAATTGTGAACTACAAAATAAATGACTAGTATATAAAGCTACTGAATTTTAATTCAGTTCTGTGTTATGTACATTTTTCTTAAAACAATCTAAATAATATTTTTAAACAAATTTCTAAGTTTAGAAATTCATCTCTAGTAAAAAATAAAAAAGTATTAAAAAATAACTACATAAACCAAACAAACATATGCAGATAAGCTGTATAGCCTAAGAAGAATTTTTAAAAGTTTATTTAATTAAATAATTATTAGTCATTTGACAATTAAATACAATTATCAATGCGAATATTGGTTTAATAAACTTAACTAGTAGAATATATGCTTTTAAAAATGTAATATATTTTAACCTACGTAAAGCATTAATTAGTCTAAAAAATTTTACTAATATAACAACAGTGTAACTAAATTTTACTATCATATAAACGTTAGTTTAAAAATACATTAAGTGCCATTAAACATCAACGAATTTACTATTTGAAAATATAAACCTGTATATATGTTTATATTTAAATCTATTTAATTAAATATTCCATTAACTAATATTATTTCTAAATTCTATTTAATATTAATTTAAATAAACTTTATGATATATATATATATATATATATATATATATATATATATATATATATATAAGTGTGTGTATATATATTAAAAAAATATATCCATGTGAAATTTAATATTTAATTATTATCAAACACTTCTTATAAATTAAAATGAAATAATAATAATTAAATAACTGATAATTAAACATCGTATATATTTTTTAAAAAAAGATAATGAAGATGGGAAAAATTTATGGAAAAGATAAAATAGTTATTGAATACTTTTTAAAAACAATTATAAACATATTATTATTATTACAAGCCCCTTGGTATCCACTGCTCAATCAAAACCTCTCTCAAAATTTCCCACTTCGACTTATTCCATGTTTTCCTCTTTCAGTCGAACGAATTTTCTTATATCCCTTGTTCATCGATGGTTTCCTCTTTTTGTTATATGACTGGCCCATTTTCATTTTAAACTTTTCACTTTTACCATAACATCCACAACTTTTATTTTCGTTTTGATCAATTCATTTCTCTTCTATCATTTTGTATTATTATTAAAATACATTTTTCATTATTCTTTGTTTTGTCTAGAGTTGTTTAATTATTCTAGCATTCAAGACCCATATTTCACTGTCATAGTTTCAAACAGGTAGGATTCATTGATCAAAAACTTTTCTTTTTAAACATAAAAGAATATCTGACTTCACAATATAAGAATTTCTTTCAGATTGACACTATTCTATTTTTACTCTTCTGTTTACTTCATCTATAAATGTTCCTCTAATGTTAAAAAGATGTCCAAGATGTATATATTTTTCAAACTCTTCTATTTCTCATCCTTTTAATTCCATTGTTTTCTGGTATAAAAATTCATTGAATATTATTTTTTTATTGAGGTTTATTATAAGACCTATCTTTCGACCTTCTTTATCTAATTCGTTTATTCTTTTTTCGTGTTTGTCTAGGCTTGTTGATAAATAGTAATCTCATTATGAAATCTTAAGTGACTAAGTATCCCTCTATTTATTTTCATTCCTTCATATTTCTTGTGTAATCTCTTAAATATTTCTTTTAACAAAGATGTTAATAGTTTTAATGATATCGCAACGTCCTATCTCATCCCTTTCATAATTTTAAATTTTCCTGTTTTTTTTGTTTACTTATATGGAAAATCTAGCATTTCGATAAATATTTCATATTGTAGTGTTAGGGATGAAAATTAATTTATGTTAAGATGAATTTGCCACAGTTCCAAAACAAATATTGACATTTTTATTATTTAAAAATATATAAACATATTAAATCATTGTTTATATTATTTAATGATTTGTATACTTTTTATCTACATTTTATGTCCTTTTAATTATTCAAAATAATATCATTTTTTTAAATATAACATTTAAAATTGGAATATTATTTTTTTGTCAAAGTATATTAAAAATATATTCTAATTTTATCAATAAATATCAAACTTATAAATATAATCAAAGGTTTGAAAATAAATAAAAATGTTTATAAAAAATCAAATAAAACAGTATTATTACTAAAACTATTTCTTTTATTTTATATAAAAAAATGATATTCAATGTTGAATGTTGAAGAGTATTATAAACTGTAATACATTTAGAGAAATGACTTGAATATTACATTGAAATGAAATACGGCAAGAGAGTTCAAGGCCTCTTTCAAGCTGATGTACGTACTCATCATAATCAAAGAGGGGGCTTTAAAAAAAATAAAAAATATATAAACGAACTGTTTAACGAAATAGAATAAGAAACATGTTAGTAAAGAATACTGTGTATAGAAAAAGATAGATGCATAAAAAATCGTTTCACTAAGAATTCCAGAAGGTGTGGTCGTATGTACTTAAAACACCGAAAATGTAAACGAAGAACGGAACATAGATTTTTAATGATTTATGTTGTTTTATTATAAAAAAATAATAGCAATTACCGAGTCTAACAGTCATGGTTTCAAGTTTTATTTTCAATACTGATTTTTTAATGACTATTTTATAATTGTCGCAGTTGTATTTTAGTTATTTATTTTTAAATTCTTTTTCAAATATTAATAATTAAAAAATTGAACATTTTGTGTATCTAGAACACTCATTAATATTAAAAAAGTATTTATAGATGAAGTGAAGGAGAAAAACAAAATAGAATGGTGTCAGTTTGGAAGAAATATTCATATTATGAAGTCGAATATAATTTTATATTTAAAGAAAAAGTATTTGGTCAATATTTGTTTTCATATATAGCAGTGAAATATAGGTCTCAAATTTCAAAATAATTCAGCGACTTTAGACAATATAAAGATGTATGTAAAGATATATGTTAGGAATAAAACATAGAAACAGAAAGAAAATAAATATATAGAAAAACAGTTAAGGACGATGAAGTAAAGAGATAATTTCAAACTGGAAATAAGAGAGTAATAAAAGTCAGAAAAGAGCATTGATGGATAAGAGAAATTATTGATCACAAACCGAAAGATACAAAAAGTCTAAGAAGAATCTTATGAATACATAGGAAAGACAAGAAAATTTGTCAGAGTAAAATGGAAAAAAGACATTTGATCTAACAGAGTGAACATTTTTGGGAGAAACTTTCATCATCATTCTCTCCCTATCCATTGCTGGATCTCCTGTGCTAAATTTTTTTTACTTCAACCGATTTAATGCTTATTTCTTTCAGTCTACTCTAACAAATTTCCTTATGTCTCTTATATATATATATATATATATATATATATATATATATATATATATATATATATACACAATAAAAATAATAAACGCCATTGAAGCAAATCAATTTCAAGTATATTCACGGATATATGATAATCATAATGATTAACACAGTACTTTCTAAAAAAAGGTTCACATCGATGACTGATCTACCTGAAGATATGATGAAAATTTACAAACGCCGACGCAGAGTAACTCAACCGTTTACCGAAATTCATGCGCTAATAATTTATTCAAGACAATGTTTTCAATTCTGCACACAAAAGAAGATACACATACACATACACACACACACGTATATATATATATATATATATATATATATATATATATATATATATATATATATATATATATAATATATAGATTCGAAGCATATATAAATTTGCTACTTGTATTTTTATATAAACATGACTGTCTAAAAATCCTAATAACAATTATTATAAAAAAATAAGGAAATAATTAAATATTGCATTTGGATAATTACACATTATGGAAATATTTTGTTATTTCTTTATGATTCATTCTTGAAAATATACTTAGTTTCATTTTTTATACTCTTTTTTATATAAATAATAGTTTTACAACGAATAATATACAAAAGAAATATTAGAAATTTTAATTTTAAATATTTTCAAAACTACATATTTATTTTGAACTAAATAAAATAAAAAAAATTCGAAAATAAACCATAATTTATTTCATTTATTATATATGAAATCAAAAAGTATTTAATTATTATAAAAAAAAAAATTCATTCAATATTTTTTAGGACATATAAAACATGATCTTTAAAGAGCTTTATTAATTTTTATAGCCATATTAAATTGTTTAATTATAACTAGTATAAAATTTCAATAGAAATTCAAGTTTTGTAATTAAAAATAAAAAGCAATTTTGTAAATTAAACGACATCTTTTATATACTTTTTTTAGAAAAATATGAGAAATGAATAGACATTTTATTTTGCATGAAAGTGCAACAATAATTTTTTTTTTGGATTTACCATATTTTATGATGCGTAATAAAATAATTTTTATTGATGTCATACTATTTTTTATTTAGATAAATTTAAATAAAAATAAAAAAAGTCTTTAAAAAAGTTTTTTAAGTATGTCATTTTTATCTGAATTTAAATATTCTTAATACACAATTTAATAATAGATTCTTTTTTTGTAATTTTATATTGCTATATGCATATATAAAATTACAAAATATTTACAAAGAAAGTAAAATTTCTATTACTATTTTGAAAAATCTAAACACAGTGATATCGTCAGTGTACTTAACGAATTTATTACTTAACAAATTTCTCTACAAACATTAAAAAAATGTAATAGCTATATTTAAATTCATTTCATTTCATAACTAATTATAATTATTAAACATACGCATCTAAATCATTGCAGGTTCATTTCTTAATCACACGTCTATATCTACGAACCTCATCGGTCATTTGCCTCAATGTACGTCTTATTACGTATAATTTTTTTCTAAAATGACTACTCCAGGCAATTTATTTGGAAATGAAAACTGTACATGCGTGCCCTACGGTAAACAACGTACGTGTAATTAGAAACTGACGACGATTTCTTCTGAATAACTCAATCATATTACTGTTGCAATATGACATTCGACCGAGCTTTGTTTCGGCGCACAGATTAGTTGTAATCGACAGAAAAAAACATTTAAGGCGTGTCTGATTCGCGTAACTGTTAATTGTGCTCAATGTACCGATTCGTAAACATTCTATTATATATCAATTGAAAGAAATCTGACAGGAAATATACCGAAATTGATAGATTTCATCTAAAACTAGAAACAAAAAATCGAATAACTATAAAAAGACTGCAAAATGATTACGTTATATAAAGAACGGAAAACGGATGGTGTATTATTTAATCGGATATTAATATTTCTTGTCATATTTTTTCATTCTTCGAATTACAACCAAGTATAATATATATGTATATAATTTAGTCTCTTGCAATATCGGAGATTGTTTGAGCAGGTGACTGATTATTATTCACAAGAATTTATTGAGCGTGTTAATAAAATATAAGGAAATATGTTTTAGAAATATTGTAAAATAATTCGATATTATTTTCATAATAAATCGGTCTGAAAAGACTTTCATGAATTTTAAACACATAAAAATTGAATAATAAAATTGATCAATTAAATTAACCATAAATATTTATATCGATTGCTTAAAAAACATCTATCAAAATATTATATACATTTTATTGATTATATGAAATAATAGATTTTTCTAGTAAAAGAAAATAATAAATTGCATACTGTTTAACCATCTTTTAAATTCCTCTCTGATAAAATAACTCGTTGGAAACTAAAAATTCATCCAATGCCTTTTCACACTTGATTTGTTATTTTTTTCTCGTTTAAACATTTTTATAGAACTAAAAATATATAACATTTGAAAGGTGTTATATTTGCAGAATATGCTAGGTGACTTAAAAACTTCCAACTAAATTCTTCTATTTTTTTCTAAGTTCATGCTGTAAAATTATTTGCTTCCTACTGACAAAAATCGAACTTTTTTTAAGTTCATTATTCAAATTGCCCAATTGTTGACAAAATTTTTAAAAATTAACCTTTTTTTTAGCTTTAAAAATTTATTATAAATTAGTCTTTCCATATTCCATCACATTAACAATATTTTCTTTTTCACACTTAAACTCTGTTTACATTAGACAAAACGGATTGTCCAGTTTTGCAGTATACTCTTTTTCTCACTACATTTTTATATGCAACCCATTTTTCATATTCAGTTAAAAGGTATTTCAAAAATGATTCATTTTTATTGAATGTGCAGACGAGCAAACAGTACGATCCTACTTGTTCCTAGTAATCAATTCATGCAGTGCCCATTTTACATACTCGTACACAAATTTAATCTATTGGACGTGATTTAAAACTGTTTGTTGGGCTATACAGAGCTTTTCTAGTACCTCTTATGTGGATAAAAATGTCTTCTTCTAAAATTTATACAAAGAATATCATTATCGATCACAAGAGATTTTTCAGATTGTGGTTTATTTTTAGAGTTAAAGTCTCCATTCTTAAATTTCTCAAAAAATATAAATATCCTTTAAGATAGTCATTTTCTTCAAAAATTTTCAACAATTTTTTATATACTTCTTCAACATTCTTTCCTTGTTGATATTCATAAATTGAACTATATCGACAGACATATTTCTTTCACTATTCCTTGGTAAATACTGATAACAAAACATTTGTTTCAGTGCATGTTGATAATATAACGGCAAAAAATTGAGTCACATACCTTTCATTAAAACACTTTTCTACGTGTTTAAAATAATTATACACTAAGCGAACAGTACTTTTCGATAAACTTAATATATTTTTAAAAATTTTCATTTAAAGAAATGATTTTTAAACAATAAGATATTAAAAATAAATACACAATATTAAATTAATATTAATTGAAAATGAAAAATAAAAAAATAATACAAATTATTTTCAAAATATCAAATAATTATCGTTTTTTGACTACATTTATGAAATTATGCCAAAAAACTGTTATTTTTAAATCTGATTAAAATTTAATACAACGTGGGCTTTTCTCAATCAAAATTTATTTTCGATAGCCTTAAGAAAATAAATCTATCACTTAAATCTTCATTTTAGGTGAATGACCGTGTAATAACGATTTTTTCGTCTACTCACTTAAAACGGAATCTCATTTATAAATTGTATTGAGATGTTCATGGTAAATGTACAACAGTAATGTTGTTGTTAGTTTGATTTTCGGAATAAATGATGTTTTAATAATATAATTTCTAAAAAACATATCATATACAAAAATAATATTATTTAATGCATAAATAATAAATATGTACGCAAAAAATAGAATTGTATCAGACTGGAACGTGATTTTCAATCGAATTTTTTACTTGATGATTGTTTAAATATTTAGTTATTTTTGAAAATAGATATGAATGATAAACTGAAACCTTTTTCGAGTTATATAATTCTGATCATGATTTTAATAAACAATTATAGTTTGTTTATACAAAGGTTTAATAATAATAATAAGTTATCTTGTTGAAGATAATCAATTATGATAAAAACATTTATAAATAATATTTCAAAAACAAGCACCTTATAAGTATTTCACAGCGATTGCTTCATTTGAAATATATGAATATATTAAAATTGAAGAAAAATACACATACAATAAGACATCTGATATCATCTATTGTATCTAAAAACAGAGTGTATTGGCCGGACAAGTCGTATATTTTTTACGTTTCAATAAGGTATTGTTGGAGATTCTTTTCCGTAAACGGATAAACGGAAGTATCGCACTACATAGAATGATGGCACGTGAGTAGCACATAGCTCTTTTTAAATACTAACCGCTATGGAATCCATGAGTAATAATATATATTTTATGATTGTACAACAGCAAATACAACATACATGTATGTTTATGTTTATAAAAGAAGTATTAAAAAATATTCTTTTATATTATACAATGGTGGTCTCTTTTTGTCATATGACCATCCTATTTCCATTGTAAACTTCTTCCTTTTACTGTAACGTATTTAACTTTAATTTTCTTTCCGAACCACTCCTTTTTTCTGTCTTTATGTATTATTCCTAACATACAACTTTTTTACCTCTATGTTGTTTGAAGTAACTGAATTGTTCTGGCATTTAAGATATTGTTTAATTACTATAAGTGAGAATAGATAGGTTGCATTAAACAATTTGTTTTCTTTCAACATGGAGAAATACTCGAATTAAAAACAATTTTGTTTCGAACTGATAAATCTTATTTTTATTTTCCTGTTCATCTATAAATATTCCTTTTATACAATACTGATTATCATTTCCCTTACATCTTCCTCTCATCACCAAAAAATATTAAGAAGAGTTTAATAATTACTTATTGTTACTTTGTTTTTTTATAACAGCAATGTGTATTTCTATGTCGATACCAACATCATCAGAGCTTGTTAAAAAATCTCTTTAGTATCTTGTAATTTTGAGGCTGATTTGTGTGAAAGTGAATTCTTCACAGTTTCAAAACAAATAGGATAATTATTCCTGTTATTTTAATTAGCTATCTTAAATATATTTAACTGACTTTATTTATTTTATTTCAATTTTTCTCTCATCTATATATTCATTATACATTAATTTGTCTTGTCATTTATCATAAGAGCAATTATATGACTTGTTTGGTCTGATTTTTAGATTTTTTCAAATTTAACTAAACGTATCGAAAAAAGAATATCATTAAGAAATCAAAAGTAATAAGTATTTCAGTATTTGTTTTTATTTCTTTAGATTTCCAGTTGAGTATCAAATATATATATATATATATATATATATATATATATATATATATATATATATATATATATATATAAAATGCATTAAGAGTAATTAAAGTACTTTTTAGAATAAATCTTCTAATTATAATAAAAACAATTCAATTTCCATTTGACGTGTGTCAGTGTTATAAAAATGTAATTAGTTGCTATCACGAAACGTGTATTTAGTTCAAGTTTTTATAAGTAGTTCATTTATACTTGTGAATTGTTTGCGCCATATAAGATGACACAATATCAAATTATATATATATATATATATATCAAAAAAATATTATATATAATGATAGCATTTATCTTCTCTGGACATGAAGGCCATTTTTTATTCCATTTTAAGTTACGTTTTTTTTTTTAAAAAAAGTAATACTGTAATAGATTTTTTCTCAGAAACGTCTATTTAATTTTTTATATGATAAATTAATACAAAAGTAAAAGAAAAAATATTATGTTTTCATTAACTGACTTCTTTTCAGTTAATTATAAAAGAATAATAAAAAATGATAATCATAAAAAATGTTATATAATCATAAATTATTGTTGAAAAACTTGGAATTACAAAAAAATAATAATTATAATTTTTAACCCATTAGTCACTTGCAATAGTCATTAATAATGCATTAAATATTTCATTTTGTCTATATATATACTTGTAGTTATAAATTATAATTTTTGAACAAATTAATCATACGAAATCATTTCTAATTTTGTATGTTGACAAGTTTAACTATGTTGTTTATTAAAAAGAAATTATTATGACCGTTATTGTGAGCTAACAAATTGTATATATATAAACAAGTAGTATGAAATAGAAGATAAAAGAGCAATCTGCCACAAATTTTAAAAATAAAAATTATTATAAAAAATATACAAATAATATAAATCAGAGTAGGGCTTTATTTGATTAAATTTTTATCCGATTAAAATATGATTTATAATTTAGTTATAATTTATTAATTATAAAAATCTAATGACTAAATTTTCATCTGATTAATAATCTCAATAAAAAATGAATCATGTCATTTTATAAATAGTTTTATTTCTGATAGAAAATAATAGACTAGACATACACACAATCTTTTTATGTGCAGACAAACAATATAAAACATAACTAGGGCGATAATCAACCAGACGAAATAACAGCAATTATGGTGTACCTGCTATATTGGATCCCTCGAGAACTAAGTACCGAACAATGTGAATAAGGAACAATTTATTTCCGCTAACCGACACTTGTACCGGTAATGTAGATAACCCAGATGGGAAATGACACGGGTCACCTATGCGACAATTTAATATGTGCCAGTGCAATATTTGATACGGGGCTACGGGTAATTGTTTCTACATATTTTTTCCTCGTTTCGTATGTGACAATTATAATTTTAAAGCACATACTTATGTTTATCACTAGCGTAAAATGTCATTACACGATAATATGGTACAGATTTTTACAATGGTCGACAGAATGTGAATTGTCTGGTTACTAAACATTGTTTCAAATATCTAAGAAAAGGAAAATAATTATCGGAAATAACATGGATTTGTTATTTAGTAAAGTGTGAATGTCGTAGATACACATTCAACATACTTTTTGAAATAAATGGATGTAAACGTACATTTTTCTATTACAATGGAATAAAAAAATTAGGTAAATACAGATATAATTATTATATTTTAAATGATCATTAAAAGTATAAAATGGATAATAATATATCTAAGGAATTGAATAAAAACTTTTAAGCATTATTTTAAATCAAACAATAGAAATAATAATAAATTTGGTAGTTATATATTGGCTAATATCAAATTTTCAATTATGAAATTAAATTTAATTTCACTTAAAATCATTATACATATTAATAACACCAAATAACTAAAATTTTAACTATAAGATAAATAAATATATAAAAATTAAATATTATTAGGTGATCCACTTTTCACGTAATAATATTATTTATGATGGTACCTCCATACACAACTAAAATATCAGGAAAGAAATTTAGAAATTATTTTTTAATGAAAGTTCAAACATAGATGTACATACTTTGAATTAATTACCTTTATATTTATATTTTCAACGTGTGAAAAATTATGATTTCTAATGCGTGTCTGAAATATGTTGAAATTCACTTGTATTTATTATCATACAGGTATATAATGAATTAATGTAATTAAATGTAATAGTTTCATAAGTGGAAGATGCGCAATCCGGTGTTGTTTGTTTTATCTATTTTTTTATTATTTTTTTTGTAATCATTTTTAAAGTTTTACAAATACAGGATATATATATATATATATGTGTGTATAAGATTTTATTTACATTTATGATATATTTGTTATAATTATTTTCAATTATAAAGTTCAGTTTTATAAAGTATTAAAAACATTTTAATTAATTCTCTTTCCATATTTAATTCATTAAAAAATTATAATCATAAATTTTTACAAAAAATTAAACGATTATATTTCATACAATTCTTTAAAATCAACAATGATTTGTTTACAATTATTTATTATTGATAAACCTTTTTTATGGCTATAATATATCTAACTATAAATAAAATACGACTACTGGTTTTCAGAGATATATAACATATAATAGCTAACGACCCTTTTTTAAATAAAATATGCATTTCGATTCTATCAGGTACTTAAAACGATTTCTGTAATGTTGATGTCGTGTTTTATGTACTTGGATATTTATGGTTATTAATAAACGTGTTATTAGAATTCTTTATATTGTCCATATTATCCTTTGTACGTTTATGCTGACATGTAATAAAAGTAAATATTCATGAAGTTGTAAATCGTGTTTAAGTTTGTTATTCAGATTTTAATTAATCCAAGTAAATATAGATTTTAGTTGTGATGTTTATGTATGTAATATATATATATATATATATATATATATATATATATATATATATATATATATATATATATATAAACACCACACTAAAATAACTAATAAGCGTATTAACTGATTAATACTAAGTAATACCTTATTTCATATATTCACTGTACGTATCTCGATGCATTTATTTTCATTTAATATATAATTTCGATCTTTCAAAATATCTGTATAAAATAGTATAATATGTATGTTTATTTTATAAATTTAAACTCAGTTCTAAAGATAAATTGAAAATAGTTAAGAATTTGAGACAAAAACATTATTAAAACACAATGTTTTAAATGAATAAATAATCAATTCATTCCATTTATATAAGTGTTAAAATAAATATAAATAAAAATATCTATTGATTTACAATTCCAGTTTCTATACAATAATATTAAAGTTACACTTATTTTATACATTTTCTCTGATATAAAACAAGTTATAAGTTGAAAACAGCAACAAGTATGTCTCTTCATAAAAAGAAATAATTAATTGTCAAATTTAATTCATTTTAAAAGATATTTTAAGGAAAAATGCACTGTTTACAGTTGTAAAATAATTAAATTAATGTTTTTTAAAATTATTTTTTATTATTTTCAAATGAAACCTATTTTACTAAAAAACTAAAAAAATGTTGACATAGTTTTATTGCAAGTATTTCTACAGAAGTAAACTACAAGATAACCCGAATTTCTTCGTGGAATTTGCTGAATAATATAATTGTTGTATTTACAAGATAGAATTTTTTAACAAGTTTTCTTTAGAATGAATTATGTTGTAAACTTTCGCAAAAGTTTCATATTTAATATTCACATTCCGGCGACCGCTATAGATCGTTATTAGATAAGAATTTGGCACCTGTATGTCTCAATGATAGACTGTAGATATTTGATGTTCTCATTATGTCATAAAACAAAGAGAAAGACGCGGACAACGATGAAGATTATGTGGACAATATTAGATTACGCATTTTCGTGACGATTTCTGTGAGATTGGAATGTACCGGAGGGCACAAGCGGAGCGAGTTTAGAGTGAAATAAACACATATCATCGTTGTATTGATGTCAGGCGCAAGCATTGCCAGAGGAGGTGAGTGCGTGACGAAACAACCGTTGCTTGTCCTACTCCCAGTACAGGTATGCAATGTGGCGGCTCCTCGACATACCAATCGTGGTCCGGACAACTCTAGCGTTCTCTTTAAAAAGCATTCGCAAATTTATATAAAACAGACGATAACGACAGCAGTTATATTATTGCATTATCTGCATACTTATGACTCTTGCTCCATGTTTGAAATCCGGATATAATTATTATTTTTTAAGCTTTGAATTCATTATGACATATTTAGTTTATCTTGATTGACAGGTAATTTATATGACGCAACAAATATGGTGAATTAAAAAAATCTGACCGAAGTTACCTAAATCATTCTTTAACGATTCTTTCATATCCCTTAATTATTATTTTTATAAAATTTATTTTTTTCTGAGCTTTGCTTGCAACATTTGAAAAGTGTCCTTCCCATCATAAATTGACTATGGTGATTCCAGGATATTTATATAAACCAAAAGTTGTAATTTCTACTTCATCAACAAAGTAGAGTGACTAGATAAATTTTCTTAATCAAACATAGGAACATTTTGAAAGATTCCAAATGAAAATGGGTCTGTCATATAACAACAACAGATGTTCGTTGGACAAAAAAATATATTAAATGAGAACCAAGAGATATAAAAGTGATAAGAGACTCATGGATAGATAAAACAGATACATAATAAACTTTAATGGTATAGAATGATAAAGGAAACAATGAAGTACTGAAAGTGGAATATTTTAAGGAAAGTTTTAATACAGAATGGATAGAAAGAGACATAATTATGAATGTATTTATATGTATATGTGTTTAATTAAAGATATATATTAACATTTAAAAGTCATTTGATATTAACACTTCTAATTTCATACAAATTAAAATTATTTAACACTTCATATTGTAACTAACTTGTTTAATTTTTGTAAACTAAATAATTATTTGTTGTAATATTACTCTATACAATAATTATTATATTAATAGATTAATACCAAATTATTTATTACTTTATCAAATGAATAATTTAATAAAATATTCTACTGAAAAATTATTTCTTAGCAGAAAAGTTAATTCTTTTTACAATTTAGTATGTAAAGTTATTATATAGTGAAATTATATATATTGTATTTATATAATAAATTACTATAATAAACAAATTTGTAATAGCATATTTGTGTATAAAATTACAGATTATTATGTATGATAAAAAATTGTTAGATGATGTCATTGAACATAATTTGTTCTTGAATAAAATACGTGAATGAATGTCACTGCAAAGTATTGTTTTGTTTGATTCTAATAAGATTTTTTTCCCAGATTCAATTAAAAAACATATCCTTACAAATAACATTCAAGGATAAAGCGTTATATTAATTAATAATTTACAACCCAGGCCATTCTAATCTCGACATCTACATCCATTGTTACACAAGTTGACAGTCATGCGTGTCAAATGGATTGGGTTTTAATTTTATTCTTGGTTTCAAGTTTTTTATAACGTTTTTTATGCAACATAAAAGTTAACGGAATATATATATATATATATATATATATATATATATATATATATATATGTATTAGTTGATGGTCAATGTAATAACATTGTTTATGAATAAAATAGAAGTTCTAAACTCTCTATAAACACATTGATAATGTTATTTGAAATATCTTTGATAAAAAATAATTACTAACATAAATTAATAATTAAACTGTTATATTTGTAATAATTTTAATATGAGATCGAGGAAACCGTTAAGTAACTAACATGTCACTCGAAACATGACACTAGAAGAACATACAACGGTCAAGGTTATTTATAAATTTGAGCTGAACTGGTGTAAAAGAATAAGATCAAGACCATAGCCAAGTTACATTTCGTTGATCTCGGACGTCAACAACGAGTCGTCAGTAAATATTTAACAAGATATGTAGTAAGTAAACGTACTGCACGTACATAATGCAAAACTTTCGAGCCATATTCAGATCCGGTTTTCTCATAATTCCACATACATAGATCGTATGTGGCTCAAACGACACTAATACAAAGTATATCTGTAGGTGTGCAATGCTCAACTGATCATGCAAGTTTATTTGTAATTTAATGTATACATACATATGTAATTATTTTTTTATATATATATATATATATATATATATATATATAGAGAGAGAGAGAGAGAGAGAGAGAGATTTATTGCATAAAAAAAGTAAACCTTAAGAGTTGACGAAGAAAAAAGTTTGATCAAACAAAACGAAAAAAATTGAATATTTCAAAATACAAATTAACTTCAAAAACTAATCATTTGGTTTATAATCGATTCCAAATGTGTCGAAATTTTCTAATATTTAATGAACTAGGCCTCGTTGGCAATGTTCCTATAACAGTTATGTTTTATTTTTTTTACAAATTATAATTGCCATCCCCATGTACAGTCTTAGTTGGAATATTGTAATTGATTGTCATTTATATTTAATAAATATAAGTAATTAAATATTAATTTTAATTTCAGCACAAAACAGTGTTTTGGAAAGCGAATTTCTAGAATTTTATTCTTTGTTTATTTATATTGTATTTCCTATAACAGTAGCAAGTGTTGCAAGGTTATTCAATAATCTTAAAACCATTTAATATACTTGCAAAAAAATTGTATTCAACAAAATAAATTGAGAGAATATTCAATATTACCTATTGATCACCAACTATCTTCTAAAATTAATATAATAGATTTAATTTATGATTTTGAAAATCCAAAAATCAAAAAAGTTCAGTTTTTAATTAGTTATATTCAATTTTTTTACATAATTTTTAATTTTATTTTTTATATTAAAATTACGAAACATATAATTTTAAATATATATATTATATGTTTATAACAGAAAATAATAATAATTCATTAATGTTTATATTTGATAT
This sequence comes from Neoneuromus ignobilis, assembly GCA_029203775.1. NCBI lineage: Eukaryota > Metazoa > Arthropoda > Insecta > Megaloptera > Corydalidae > Neoneuromus > Neoneuromus ignobilis. Next base: position 22,394,003 of record CP092096.1, on the reverse strand, counting down.
TTACAATTCTATTATAAAAACGTAAAAAAATTATTCTAAAATTAAAATTGTTTGTATTAACTAATTTTAAATAATTTTACCATTAGTTAATAAGTGCAAAATGATATATTATTTTCAAAGATAATAATTATTTGTTACTGTACAAATGTACATATTTAACTATACATGAATATATATATATATATATATATATATATATAATTATTAAATAAATATTATGGAATTTTATTTACGGAAATAAATACTTTTTTTATATAATGAATTCGTTCCTCTTATTTTAACGCGATTTTACACTAATTAGTCACAAGTAATATAATTTTATTATATGATAACAAATAACTAATATTTGTTCTTTTTATTGACTAATTGTGAATAATTTTAAAACATTTATTCATATATATATATATATAATAATAATAAAAAAAATAAAATTAATTAAATGTTTAAATATATAAACTTATAGTATTTAAAATATTTTCAAATATTAAAATTTAGCTAAAACTACAAACTATATAAATTTTTTAAATTTATAAATAATTTTTCTCATAAAAATCTATAAAATTTCTGAAAATAGTAAATTAATATACATATATATATTCTATCTATAAAAAGATTAAACATAGAATAATATTGTTGTTCAAAATGAATTATATTCAAATCTGAAAAAAATATTCTTGTTATTTAAAATGAAAGTAATATTCGATTTACTTTTTTTGTAAAAATAAATTTCAAAATAAGATAATTAAAGCATTTAATTTAAAATCAGTACATAATAATTTCATGTAAATGTAAAACGATGTGTAAATAAATCTACTTAAAACGATTTCATTAAAAATTAAACGACGATTACATTTGAAAAATACTGTACCCTTGTCGTTGTACAACTAATTGTATACTTCAATTTACTTTCGTCATGCCCCAAAGCATTTAATAATATACTCATTACGAAATTTTATATAAATATTAAAATGTTTTTCAAATATATATATGTATATAAATTTGAATTTTTAATTTTTCGCGGCATATGTGTAATACATATTTTGTGAATACGTTACATAAATATAGTTCAGTTGAGAAATACGAACGGAGACAATGATCCATTCTATGTTCACATAAAAATGCTATGAGAATATTTTTGCTTACTTCTTTACGCGCGTTTTCACTCTTGACAGATCACGTTACGGAAATCAGCTCATTAGTTATTAACAAAAGCAAACATGGATTGTTACAAAACTATTAAATTAATTATTTTGTTATGAAATTAGACCAAATGTCACTATTACAGAAAATGTGCAATAATTACATGTATGTATATATATATATATATATATATATATATATATATAAGAGAAGAAAAAAATGGATTAATAGATAAATAAATAAACACGAGAATAGAATTTAAGCCTGGAAAATGAAATTCCTTTGACAGTTTAAACAGTGTACAAAATTTGATCACATAAAAAATTAAAATTTGAGAAATGTGTTCGACATTTGCAAAAATATAAGACTACATAAATCAATGACAAGAACTAATCTAGAAAGAATTCCAGAAACACAATTACCTACATAATTGTGGTATTATGAATTTATAAGAAAAAGATCTATAAACAGACCAAAAAAAGATGGTTGGAAAAAATTACCTAAAACTTGTAATGAAAAAGAAGATAAATAATTTATTAAAATCAATAAATATATCAGATAGAATTTTTAAAGTTTAATTCTTATATCGAAATACATTTAATCTTTTTTTTTAAAAAAATGATATTAAAAAGATTTTATGTATTTTTATAAACAAATTTATGATACTGCTAGTTGCATTTTAATTCACTATGTATAAAATGGCCTAAATGAGATTAAAGAGTTTAGACACAAATTTACAGTTTCGTTTGAGTCACCCTATATAATTTAATAAATACTTATAGCTTCTATTTCATTTATACAATACATGATTTTCTTTATTTTATTTATATCCTAACATTTATTAAAGCTTTTTTAAATAACTATTTATTTTTGAAATTTACAAAAATCTCATTAAAATATGTTAATTTGAATTAAAAATAAATTAAAAAATAAACAAATACGTTTATCTTTAATTATATAATGTTATTTTTCATTGTATTTCATAAATTATTTATTTAAAAAAATAAACTGTTAAATAATTTAATATTATTTAAAATAAAAATCGCACGCATATATATTTCACGAGCTTTAATATTTTTTGGTACTTATTTCGTATCATTATAAAATTATTTTTAGTAAAGATTTAAAATGAACAAAATAATTATCATTTAAGTTCATAAATTTCTACCTGTTTCCAAAAAAAGTCCAAGTTATCCCATCATCTGATTTAATAATTTTACTCGAGAGATAACCGCATGGCACGTGAAATAAATAAATATTTTATCCGCCCTATTATACACAAATATATTATTATTATTATCATAATTTTATTTACATTTGTAAAATATATATTAAAAAGAGATGGGCGTGTTATATTATTTCATTGTTTAATAGGTGTGCCGTAATGTGTGTGTGAGAAACACTGCCTTAGTTTCTCTTGAGATACATAATTTAGGTTTTTGTTTGTCTCAATCGAAGAGCCAGAGAAATAAAAAGTCTTTTAATGATCGGTATCTGAGAATTTAATTAACCCTTTTCATGTACATGATTACACATGATACACACACACAATTGTAAAAAAGTTAGTATTCAATAACGGTGGATAGCTTTTTGTTTATAGATGAGATCAATGTTTCAACAGAAATTTATAATCACATATTATATAGTTCTATAATAACAACTGTAAGGTGTTAGTGGTCAGATAATTAACGATATATCGATTGTAAGGAAAAATTATTATTATACATTTGAACTTTTCAATAATAAATATTAAAGATTTGATCGTGATAGTCAATAAAATATTACTACCTTTTTAATTATTGTTGCTTACGTGTATATGCATTTTGAAGGCAATATTACGATCATCGTAACTTAGATATATTTATGATAATTTATGTACGTACATTACTGTTTAAAACCATTGGAACAAACAATAAGACTAGGGTATTTCTTTTGATTATTATTGTTATGAATATATTTTAAGATATTTACATATATAATATTAATTTAAATTTTTCAACCCTTAATAAATTTTTGTTTTGATAAAGACATACATTTTTTGAACGTGTATTAAATAAAAAAGAATGGTTGTTAATTATGATCTTTAAGATTTCCCATTTGCATTTTTTATATTATTTATAATTATATTCTTCAGATTTAAAATGACGAACTAATTAGAAAATATTATAGTACTACTATAGTTCATGTAATAATTTAATCATTTTTTTTTCAAATACTGAAAACTCATGAAATATCAATTGAAATACATTCTAACTATTATTATTTATGAAGAATACAAAATATTGAAGGATATTCCAACTCGTTTTGGAGCAATATTTTGGATCAATATTTTTTTAAAAACATGACTCTAAGAGATTCTTATGGTAACTTAGATACTGATAGAGTTTTCCAAACTTAACAGTTTGAATGGTAGAGACTAGACTAGGAAGTACTCCAAGAGAGAAGACAGAACTCTTAGCTGAGGTAAAATTAACCTGACTAAAGGAATCAATTCTGAATAAATAATCCTCACCAATCCGTCTGATATGCGATATGAATATGATTAATTATCATCATATAATATAACTTCTTCTGGAGTAAAATATTCCAAAAATAAAATAGCAGCTCTCGGTTCAAATCTCCGAGTAGGAGCTACTTTAGAGCACGTAGCAAAAAATCTGATTTTTTTGTTAATCAATAAAAGTAGACATCAACAGGATAAATAGCAAGAAGAGAGAATAATAGATGGCCAAAAATAATTATACAAAAATTAAGAAATAGATCCTAAAATGAAGAGACAAAATTATGAAGTATAGTGGAGGTGAGAGTTAAGTGAAATTAACCACAAACAGAAAACAATAAAAGAATCTTGAGAAAACTTTTAAGAGGTTCTAATAACATTCGATGAGGCTTTTACTCACCAGTGGGTGATATAGGCATTTATGTTGATTATATATATATATATATATATATATATATATATATATATAGAGAGAAAGAAAGAGAGAGAGAGAGAAAATAAATATAAACTTATATATAACATAATCAGACGCTCACACATTTTCCTATTTAATTAAAATAAATTTATGAACATTACGTCATACATATAAACTTCTTATAAAATTTAGTATGAAAAGAAATAAATTCCAATAATAATTAATGTACCAAAACTGCCAGCCCATTTATATGACTACAGCTAGTATCGAATCTTAATTACCATACGAAGGCCACATAAATATTATCTCATAAAGAAAACGTATGTCTCCGATAAATTTGCATAGAAATGTCTTCGAGAAATATTTCGAACAGAATGTGTTTTTCATGGACTATGGTTTACAAGAAAATTAAAATGAAAGAATAGTTCGTCGAACAAATATTTAGGCGATTGTTGACCTGAATAACAAAAATGTTTTCTTGTCTAAAGCTACTTTATGGTTCTTATATCAATGTAATCTCTTCCATTAGTATAGTGACATTATCACATACTATGTATTTAAATTTATATTGTTGTATCACACTAAGCACTTTGTCGACATTTGTCTATATGTCATTTTCATGTATTTTACCCACGTTATGTTTAATTTACAGGTGCATTTCTATACCAATACGTGATCGATGGATAAACTTAATTTTACAGACTACGCACAAGTGTACTTCTACAGTAGGTCACACACATTTGAAGTAGTTTATTGATTATTTAATTTCATCGATAAATGTGAAATTATTAAAACTGATTTCATAAATCAGTTGGTATTACTTACTATAAATTATTATTACATTACATATTACGTTTTCTAATGTAATATATGTTTTGATTAGTAAAAAAGTTACAAGTTATGAGAATATTTTTCATAATAAAATATATCATATTCATAAACTTGAGTTTTATCTACATCAATAATTTCGAAATTAGAAAATCTAATTGTAATAAAAACAATGTTAAAAATAAACTCGTTTCTCAATTTATTTACGTTTTAATATACAGAATCTTAGCTTCTTAATAATAAGCTAGTATAAATTAAGATTTCGTTTTAATACACTCACAAAAAGTTTCGCCATCGCTTATATTATTGAGAAAGAACCGTGGAATAAGAATTAATTTACTATGAATCTGATGTATCATATAACGGTCAGTCTCAAATATACGAGTCTGAACTTTGATTATACAGATAGTATTAGTATCGATGTTTTGAAATAATGTTTTTTAGTTAATATTTTATTTATAACTATGTCCAGTTTGATTGAAATTCGATGCTTGTGTTATTAATTATGATGCTAAATGTGACAAGACTTTTTTAACATTCGAAAACTTAATACAGAATAAGGGGCAAATTTAAGGAAATCATTTTTTCCTAGCCACTGAATAAGACTTAAAATATTTTCTGAAACCATGGAGACACCTATTTGCTTATACCTATTTTGAATCAAAGAAATAATATTTTTACAATTCACTTCTGATTCAGTAGATGAAACTATATACAACCTCAAACTTATATGAACCAATTTCAATACATGTTCTTTTTGTGTAATTTCTCCTAGCCAGTGGCATATAATTTATCTTAGTTAATCTGCAAACACATTCATATAGTAAGTTGTAAATAAAATTATGTTACGATATGTAAATTCAGTTTAAAGTACAATTACATTGAAACATAATTTCAGTTACAAAATAATGAAATATGTGTATTTCAGATAAAAACTTACAACTGCATATAAACAGATACATGTCGTGAGTATTTAATTATATTCCGAAATTACTTTCACAAATATTACCCTAATGTGTTACACATTTACGCCGACAACCAAAACAATAAAATAATAAACCTTCGCATAAATATTAAGCTAACATTACAATTGACTTCAATTATCTGCAACTTTTACATTTATTAATATATCAGCTGTCACAAACATTGCAAAATACGATATTTTATTCATTATTTTTCTGGTATATGAATGTGTCGCATGCATAAGGAAACATTATTTATTCACAATCATTAATCATATAAATATATATATATATATATATATATATATATATATATATATAATTGAGTATTAAAAAAATAATATATGATTGATATAATCTTAATATTCATCTATCACTTCTCATTTTGAAATTGAAATCAACATAGTGTATATTAAATTTGAAAAGAATTTTTAAAGTTTTTTTTCTATTAGCATTTTTATCGTTTCGGATTTTTATTTTTTTAAAAATAATTTCATATATATATATATGTATATATATATATAATCAAATAAATCCACGCTAAACTTAATTCTATTTGAAATATGTTATCTGTTACCACTAGTCACGCCAATTTTCAATCTGATGTGGATAATTTATTTCGCACGATATTTATTTTCGAATCTTCTTCAAAATAAACTAAATTATAGTTCGACATAGCAAAAACTTGCTAAATTGCTTTTATCCCAATTATTAAAGATCTTTTTCATCAGGCATGTTTTTATTACTTGTCGCTTACAAATATCAATTTATTAGTCATTTGACTAACAGTCAACATAAAAACTTGAAAATGTTATAAATATATTTTTATTATCTGTTTAATTTTAAACGGTTTCTTTTTCAATATTATTTTTATATTCTACTCGAATAAGAATTTTATTCTTTTTTTAGTTATTGTTGGACAATGTTTCATATTGCATATAAAACATATTTAAGTCAATTCTTTCAATGACTTATAATAATAAACAATTCCCTCAGCTGTATGTCAAATTATGTATGGATTGAATACAAATGTATTCAATGTTTATTGAATTTTTACAGGTGTTAACATCGTATGTAGAATACATAAAAATACGAAAATATTTCAATTGTATATAAATGTGTGTGTGTGTGTGTATAATAATGATATTTTCCCAATATTAAATATAAACAAAATCATTTATTTATAGGTATTTTAATAAAATTTAATGATAAAAAACATTAAAATAAAATTATTATATTAAATAGAAATTATTTTTGATTGCATTTTTCCCAGATTGATTTAAAATACAAACGTTTTAAATATAAACATGTCTATTATTTTAAAATGCATGAGAATTTCGAATAAAAAAATTATGGTTATTTATTTAAACAAATTATAAGATCTAACTGAAGAGTAGCACGGATTGATTATATTTACTTCTAACATATATGGTATATTCAAAATTTGTAGGTCATGACCCACTGCTAAGTCATGAAAGGTTAAAAAGTTCGCGAATATATTTAAATAATTTAAAAATCAAGAACTGTAAATAATTGTTCAAATTTAAACATACGAAAAAAGAATTAACCAAGATCTGACTATTAGATAAAATTATTTTGTTTTACAAAGGAAATCATTTAATAAAAGAGAATATAAAATATAATTATATGTATATTTCCTATATATTATTTTTGGATGAATAGAATTGCTTGCCAAATCGAAATTTCTTTTTTAATTTCAAATAAAATTGAAAATTATCGTATTCAAAATACTGAAGATTAGTTGTACTGATGTTGTAAAACTTAGTGATGATTTAAAATAAATTCAAATCTATATTTCAATTTTAATAAAAATAGAAAAATGATTTTTGAGTAAATTTAATACAATAATAATGCATTCGTAAATAAATATCTTTCCAAAGTCAAATATGATTCCTTTTAATGACTATACTACATCTTCTTACTTGCTGTTTTTACAAAATTTATTTTGTTATAAACTTTGGTTACAATATTTGAAATATGTCCTTTTCATTACAAAAAATGATTATTGATTCTCTGCGATATTTACATGAATTAAATGCTGTAATTTCTACTATAGATAAAATTTCATTTATTATTGAATTGAACATAGGTAATTTTCGAGTCAATACCAATTTGATTTATATCAAATTGTAAATTTAGAACATCGAACTTTGACACATCGATAAAAAATTCATTTAAATTTATAACTCCATCTGGAAAATTATTTATAAAAATTAAAAACAGAACAAGACTAATTGAATTATCTTAAACTATCCTGAAATTACTGATATATAATCAGATAGCTAGTTTTCAATTTTTGCTTGAATTAATCGGAATCAAAAATTAAAAGAAGTAATTTATTAATGAAATTTGAATGAAAACAATTCAATTCTCACTTCACTCTGAATATATATTTTTATTTGAATTTCCTTTGTAAATTTCTGTTATGAATAATTTTATTTCAACAGAATGACAAAATTAAATTCAGTATGGCCTAAAAACACATAAAAGTTAAATAAAACAGAATTTACCTAATTATACTATTGGTTTCCCATAAAAAGGAGCACATAATTATATCAAATCGTTTCAAAAATGCATGTTATTTATGTAAACGTAATAAATACAAGGGAACAATATTTACAAATAAATTTATATATTTTCACGCGATAAACAAGAGATACAATTACATTGTTCCAGTGTGTGCGGACATGTGTGAAACCATTGTCAATTTTTGTTAACTTTCCCAGACATATTACGATAAAAAAATATGTATAAATCCACGTTGTCTACAAAACGATTACATATTATGGGCTATTAGTAGAAGTAAATTGCTCTTGAATGCCATAAAACTTCCGTCACATTGAGATAAGTCGTCGAAATCGTTTCCTCCCGATTCAAGGTAATTATTTCATTGAAATTGTTTATTGTCTTTTTAAAAAAAGATATAATACGAAAACAATCGTGTGAAATCAATAGATTGACGTGACATGATTAATGCGTCTGTTGTAAACGAACTCGATGACAAGGTATTTACCAGTATCCTGTATTTACAACAAACATTATTAATAAACGATTAACACTTCGAGTGTTGTAGAGGTTTTTTTCTTTAGATCCGTTTGGAGTATCGCTAAAAAATATATTTCACGGTTCATTCGATTGAAAAAATTTATATATCGAAACATACAGACCGGTTCTTCTTCTTTTAGTTAAGCATATTTATTCAAACAACGCCAGGTCATTGCGATGGAATCTTCTCTTATAAATCGAGGATTATTCATATGAGACATGCTGATCTAACAACCTGAATACTATAAATAGACTAATACATCAGCATTATTAATTTTCTTCATACTTGTTCAATTATTGTTCACTTAATCCATACTTTGTGATATCATCTTTAAGTGATTTATCGTACCTTTTGTACAATATTCGATAATTGTATCTATTTTATTTGTTATTAGCTTTCTTGTTCATACATTTAAAGTATGTTAACGATTTAAAGAGTTTACTAATACGTTGTAATACTAATGTGACCTGGAACGTAGTGTTAATTTAATTATGTAAATATTTATTTTGATCATTAATATATAATGCATCGAACAACAATAGGGTCATAACATACTAAATATTACTATTTAAATATTTATCTTATATGTATATATATATATATATATATATATATATATATATATATATATAAATTGAAGAAAGTTTAAAACAGAATGAATATTTTAGTACATATAAGAAAGAATAGTTCTTTTGAAATAATGTTATACGAGACACACCTTCACATTGTTTAAATATTATATTTGAATGTAATAAATTTCATACATTATTTTTTAAATACAAAATATGTTAATTAAAACATTTTTAAAATATGTAATACAGCAAAAGTTTGTAAATCAAATAATTGTCAGTATTAAATTGAAGAAATATAATATATGAATTTTGAATCAATATAAATAATATTTTTTAAAAATTAGTAATCAATACATAAATGTTATACTAGAATTCCATTCAATTTAAAAATGTATATTTATAAATAATTTTTGAAAGTTTCAAATTTAAAGAAATATATTACAGAAATGAATAAAAATTATATTTTATAATGTACAGTTCTGATGATGATGGCATTGTCATCGAAATGAGCATCAACTTATAAAGAAAGTGAATAACAAAAACTTATTGAACACTTTTTCACTATCTTGTAGTATTGGGGTGATAATTCGTTTGTATAAAAATTATATTTTGAAATTGATATTTAAAATTTACAACGTTATAACATTAAAATAAATAAGCTATAGGTTATACTTTTATGATACTGGTAAACATTTTAAATTTTTCAAAAAAACATCTTGGTTCATTGTAATTTTTAGTCAAATATAATAATTATAGATATGATGATTGCAGCTGCTAATTAAAAAAGTAGTGTAATTAAATATTATATATATATATATATATATATAAATTTTTGATTATTAATGTTAAAGGAAAAACGTATGTTAGAAATAACACATAGAGATAAAAAGAAATATAAGTGGATTTAAAAAAAAAGTTTGAGTTCGAAAGATAATTTATTGGCATGAAATAAAAAAGAATATTGGGTCATTAGAAATTAAAAGTTATAGAATAGGTTTTCATCTAGCAATAAACAGAAAAAGGCTGATGATAATGATTATATATATATATATATATATATATATATATATATATATATATATATTATATATATATATATATATATATATATATATATATATATATATATATTTATACGTAGGATTTCAAGAACGCACTATACATTACATATATAAATATTCATTGAAAAATTTAAATGCTCATTGTATCAATCTTTTCTATATACATTTATATTTATTTTTTATATTCAAGGTAAGTTGTCAAACGATCAATAAAACATGAATGTCCTCTACTTCCTAAATATAATAAATTGTTAAATATCTGCGTGCATACATTTAAATTTATTCTTCAAAATATTTAAAACAGCTTCTAAGATACAAATCTTATATAAGTAGTTTTAATAATTTTAATATTGACTATCAATAATTTATGCAAAATTATTTAATATTAACTTAATTATTAAAAAATATATTTTTATACATATTTCCATTCGTGTTTGCTTTATAAATGTTATTCGGTTGTATTTTTTTATATTTAATATATTAGTTAAAAGATACAAAAAAGTTAACATTTACTTTATTAAAAACATGTAAATAAAATAATCAATTTTTGAAAATAAACCAAAATATTTAAACATGCATTCAATTTATATATAATATTACAATATACCAAAGAAAACTTAAAAATATATATTATAAATGTATCCAAGCCCTGTTCAGTTTAAAATTGCATTTCAAAAAAATCGACAATAATAAATCTCACCTAAATGTCATTTCTTGCAACATAAAATAAATTACATAAGGCATTAACCTTACACATGCACAAAAAACAGACCCATTACCCTATATCTGACTTATTTTATCCAAACTCGTAAAATTTCTACCATTATTTTTTTTAAAAGAGTTTCTAAATGCGGTAGTAACTTTCAAAGGACCTCCTTTCTAATAAACACGACTAAACTTTTAAAATTCCTGGGCTGATATGAACCGAAAAAGGTTTTATAGAAATAAGCAAGGGGAAAAAACTGTTGTGGTATATACAGCCTTGAGTTCATAAACCTGTTTTTTTAATATATATATATATATATAATATTTACATATATGAAAAGGTGGCAAGTACCCATTGTGGTTTTCATCGCAGGAATGCAAACATGCAACATACTTAATCGAATATCTCAAGACTCTATGAGTCATGAATTTCAATAAAAGTTTACGTCATTTTTAATAATGAAATGTTCGTTTTGTTCATTAGACTCGTGGAGTTCTTTTTTGATTTTAATACAAATATTTTCGTTCATAATTATATAGAATTACTGAAATGTAATCGTAGTTTGAGTCATTTTAATTGATGTGTTCATTTTATATATTTATGTTAATTTTAGAATGTTTTCAATAACAACATTTTAAATTACATAGTTATAAAATGTCTTTGATTTAGTGGTCAAAAATAATGAAGGTGAAAAAGATATATTAATTATGATATATCAATGACTTTAATTTTTTTAATATTTCGATATATTAATATAACATCTCTCAAGGATTGTATAAAAGTTTCTTAGAACAATTGTAATCTAAAATATATATTTATTTTCAAAAATAAATTATTCAAGTATATTATATATTTGAACAATTATATAAAACATGTGTATGTTTTTTTTAAAAATATAACACACATAACTGTGTATATAAATAAAAAATATATACACACAATAAAATATTAAGGTTATCTTATTTAAATACTGTAATTGTTAAAATTGACATATCAAATAAGTTATCAATTAAATATTTATTTAAATTTGTTTTAATGTTTGTTCATAAACAATAAATATACATCTTATCTTATAATAAAGGTCTTGTTAAATATAATACTAAACTAATCAAACATAAATATATTTATTAATTGGGTTAAAAATAGTTGGAATAAGATCACTAGAAAGTTACTTTCGAACAGTGGAGTGATTAATCTAACTCAAGTTCAAACTATATTGATAAAATATTACACCAGAATATTTTGAAAAAATAAATCTAATAGTTGAAATTTGAAGTATTTTAATTTATACAAATAATCTGTTTGAGCGAAATAAAATATTTTCTACTATGAGAAAGTCTGCATGAAACGTTCAAATAAAAATATTGCCATCCCAGACGAACAGAATTGAATTAACATACATTTTTACTCATATGATAAAAAAATAATGCGTGAGACTATTATTGCGTGTCAAATAACTAACAATGTACATGTTATTTAATAATTAAATTTATGTAAATAATGTAATATAATTGATTGATAATATGAAGAAATCTAATCGATTTTCGAACTTTTACATTTTGCATACAACGAAACTGTTCCTGTTTGTTACTTTTTTTATTATTTCTAACCAACATGTCTGTGTACAATATTGTACTGTCAATTTTAATGGTAAGTAAATCATGTGTTTAAACCGGATAGTTGTTACAACACGTATAAAATAACTTAAATTTTTATTACATGAATGTATCGATGCGTGGTGCATGAAATGGCGTACACTATCTAGTGAACAATAAGTAGGTCGATGTTTATTCTATAAGAAATCAATGTGGTTCTTCGACGTGGTTTTAAACACATTCGACATATTGAATTTATTGACACATTTTATTATTGACTTTTTACATAAAATTATATAATATACTATTGTAAAATTGTTAGAACAATGTGTACAGGCATTGACTTGTTTGATTTAATAACTGTTCTTGAAGAAATATAGTACTATTCAAGATTTATTGATACTTCTTAAAACTATAAACTATTTTCAAACCGTAAATATAGTTTAAATTTACAGTTTAATTATGAAAAAATGTACAATATATCCGAAATAAAAATTCAAGTACAAATTTCAAAACAAGATTTTTTGTACACGGTCACTAAACAAATTGATAATTTAATCTTCAACAATACTCATTTATAAATAAATAATAAGATGAACATAAAATAAAAATATTCGTGTTCTTGATAGAAGAACAGACAGTAATTATTTGAAAGAGAATGCATTGAAAAATTATATATCCTAACTAGTATAATGTTATTTCTTGTCACGAAATAGTGAAGAGAAAAAAATAAAAGTAACGATTCTTTCTTCCATTCTTTGTATAATACATTTTAAATATATTTTCATAATAATTATATACATATATAAAATTGTACATCTATGATTTTAATAAATCCATGTTAATAATAGTAAAAAAGGCATAATTACGTTTAATAATTAAATAATTAAAGCGATTTGAACTGCAATAAAATCGACATTATTTAATAATTTCCCAGTTCAATAAAACTTTTACCGGAAAATACTTTCCTCTTTTCGTATTCTATTAACTTTTTCAATAGTACAAATTGAATATTCTTTTAAAATAAATTTTATGTACACAATATTTTATTTAAATTGTTAGTGTAAATATTTAAGATTTTAATGGTTAATTCTTATCATCAGATTTACAATTCATAACTTACTAAAAATACATCAACTATAGATTTATTATTAATATCTGTTTTCATACAATGTAAACAGATATACACTTGTAGAAACAAATTTAAACGAATAGCATATTTCGTAATTATCTTAAGAATCACTCAGACTGAAGGTCAATAAGTTATTGCATATATTTTATTGAAAGGAACTGCAATGGAATTTTTTTACATTTTTCTAAGAACGACATTAACTGTTCTATTCCATCTATAGAAGATAAAATTACTTTAAAATTATAATTTTTATGGAAATTCCTTATAAAATAATCATTTTTATTATACATGTCAAGTGAAAAAGAATTAAATAGACGATAAAATCTGTTAATATAAAATAATGTTTGTTCAATGTATTATTAAGTAACAATTTTATCATAATGAAATTTATTTTATTACTCGTATATCTTCTTTTAGAATTGAATCTTATTTAAACTTGACGCATTGCAAAGTAATATGTACTATTTGTAAACATTTCTCACATGTCTTGCTTTGGAATATCTTATAAATTTACTTTCGTAATATTTAAAATATCATAAAATTTAAATAACATACTTAAATAGTAAATTATATTTTTGTTCTATCAGTTTATAGTAAATTTATCTTTCATCAAAATTAAAAACTAACAGAGAAATGTTTCCAATTGTAAAAATCTTTTTTATATGACATAAACATAAAGAAATATAATTTATTTTTAAAACAATATAAAAATATTACTAAGTCAATTTAGAAACTCGTCATTTAAAAAAATGACATTTTTCCACTAGGCTAACGTAACTAACAAGATAATATTTGTATAATCGAAAAAATGCCCATAATTTTTTATTTATATTTAATGGCATATTTATTTAATTACAAATGTTTGTTACATATTGAATAAAACGATTTCATTTTTTCAGGAGACAATGTTGATAAGGCACAAGGCGACTTTAGGAGTCGCCATCATCCTAGGTTTATTAAGGATAACAAACACTCAGGTAAGATTTTTTTATATTAAACTAATTAATATACAAATAAAATAAAAAGTGTTCAATTAAAAAATAAAAAGTATAAAGGAGAAAGTTTTAGAATTAGATTCAGTTTTCTTTCAAACATCTAAACTTAATCTGTATAGATATTAGAAAGAAAAAAATCACTAAATAAATAACACCATGTGGTGTATATTTATCGCATGTAGTTAATTATTTGATACTTATTGGGACTGTCATGCATGAAATTCGATTTCTATAGGAGTCTTAACACATATGGACTGAAGATTGAAATCTGCCAAATGCATATGTTTTGTACTTGAAATAATTATACTAAATTTTAAAAATAATTATAGACTGAATAGACTGTACAAAATTATAATAAAAATAATTAATATGAATGTAATGAAATATTAATAAAGCATTAGCTACAAATTTAATTCTATCGTAAAACATTTCGAACAAATTATATGATATTCAACATATGGTTCCATTGAACGAATAATAAAATATACATTTTTTATTTAAAAAAAAAATAAAAGCATGTGTGTATGTAATATTAACTCTTCGCATTTTTTAATGATATTACTGTAACCATACTTCATTTTAATTACATATAATAAATACTTAATTTTTAAACTTAAGTAATGACAATTTTTAAATATATAAATTATTCTTTTTATTTTTTAAAAATATTCTTAAACATCTTAAAAAAGTATATATACAAATTGGATCATATCTTTTTTGTTACTTTATCTAATTTGTATTATTTTAAATTTATATTCTTAATTTTCAAAAACTTATTTCCCTTGTAAATAATTCAATTTTTGAAAATGTATAAATAAAAAAAAATTATTCATAAAGACATATTAGTCCAATTAATATATTTGTTTCCTCAGTTAAATATTAGATTGTCATATTATTATACATACTAGTTAATATTTGACAGAAAAGATTTTTCTATAAATTCCAAAAAAATTATTACACCAAATTTTTTACGTTATTCATTTTAAATTATTTTTTTTGTAAAATCTGCATATTAAAATAATTTGAAAGTAAAAAATGAATTAATATAGATTCCAAAACTATATTATTACTCGATGCTACAGTCCTTATAGGGTCTCAACCTCTCTGACTATACTAGTCTAGTAAACTTTTTATGTTTTTGATTTCCATAAAGTTATTTTGTTCTTACGAGATGGAATTATAACCCCAACTTAAGAAACTCTCATGACTGACAGTGTGAAATGAGATTCCTAAGTTATAATAAATAAAAAAATAAATCTTCTTGGAATTATGATTTTTAAAGAATATTTTTCATTTACAAAAAAAATATCTTTTATTTCAAACATTTCTTTATAAAACTAAATAACTATTTTATTTTTTTATAAAAAATACACATTTTTGCTAATAATAAAATTAATATAAACGAATACGTATATTATTTTCAAAATATATGCATTAAAATTCTTTTCAGAGAAATATTTTTAAATGTTTTATTTTTTTACAGGAATCAACTAGCTCTACTGATTTATTTACTTGTCCAAATGGTAAGTGTATAATAAAAAAATATTTTAAATAAATTAGCACAATAATATTCTTCACAACCATGGAAATAAATTACACGGTATACAACATTTAACCTTTTATCCTTGACACTTACGATGAGATCAGCGTTTATTTTCTTTTATTTGAACATTCAATCATTTAAAAGCAGTTACGAGCATTGAAATCTCTACTAGAATTATTACATACACTGATGGAATAACGAATTTATATATATATAAATACTATAAAAAGCAGAGAATTAATATTAAAAATAAAAATGTAACTACTATTTATTTGGTACTGTGATAAATTCTCTTCACCACAAACAATTAACTTACTCTAAAACTACAAAATTTTATAACAATGTTGAATAATCATTAATTGTTAATTTTATATGTTGATTGCACATTTCGATAGCCAAATCTAAACATCGACTTGGGGAATTCTCCGATCGGTATCGAATACAATCTATTGCATGACATGCAGTGAGGCGTGAGTTTCCGAAACCATATTAAATAAAAATAAAAAATATGTTTTCTTGGAATTATAACCCCAGAATTTTTAATTTACAAAAAATAACCACCTTATGTTTTGAAATCATTTGTAAAAAACTATATAACTATTTTATTTTTTTAAAATAAAACGTCCTTCAATCTCATATTTTTAATAAAGAAATAATTTACATCGTTATCAGATCACTGTATCGACCATTAAATTTCACATCAGTAAATAAAGGAAATAGTAATCATTTATTTAACACTTTTATAAAATTTTATGGTGATAGAATGAGTAATTCTTTTGTGTTAAATGGAAATATGTATTATGTTTTAATAAAATTTATAAATAATGCTCAAAAAAAATTAAGTACTTTTTATGATTAAATTATAAATTGAATAAATCCAAGCACATAACAATTTCTTTAAAGAAAGTCATTTAAAAGTAACCTCAATAAGAATAACTACAGACATCTCCATTTACTAATTTGAATACGAATGAATTTCCTTTAAATGAACACTTCGGTATGATGTCACAGAAAAGAGTTACTTTTCATGAATCATAAAATAAAGTATAACATTTTTGATTCACGCGTATTCACCATTCATGACACATCGTCGAATTGTCTGATATCACTATTTACACGTCGACATACTTTCTACTTTCAGTCCTTAGGTCACGAGATTTATTAATGAATCAGAGTTTTTTTTTTCAAAAATCGATTGTCGTCATTACCAACAAATTTTTCAGTTGATTTTCTATTTTCGATAAATGCAAACGAAGTACATTTACTTGGAACGATACAAGGTTATTACACCTTCTGTCATATGATATTTTTGACCTCTTATATCTTGATTAAATACCATCTGTATCTCTATGATACACTTATATGTCTATTTTCGTTTATCTATATACATTATTGTTATTATTTTCAATTTATCAGAGGAAATTTAACATTCTTTTGGAATTTTTATCAAAAATAAACAAGTTGTGAGAACAAAGGAAACAGTATTTTCATAAAATATTATTTTTCTTGTAATAATTTTATATCTCCTTTTTGAAATCACTACAGACATGTTTTAAATGTCAACGAGTTTCTATGTATATATTTTTTATGCAGATTACCATTTTTACATGCATATCTATTACAAGAGTACATTACAACTACTGTACAAATAAAACAATTATCTATGAAATAAATATTGATTAATGAAATCATTACTTTCAATAATGTTTTCCAAATAAGCAGTACAAGACATTGGATTTATTTCTTGGTCTTTTTGTATCTACCAAGGTCGTCAATTAAAATGTTCATACTACTTTGTAATCTGAAGTAAACTTACTTGAGATGATTTGCAAAAAGATAACAATTTTTTTATAAATCCATATATAATTATGAATATGCAATTTAAATAGCTAATGGCTTGTCTATGTATTTCACAATTAATTTATATTGTATTTCGTTTGATGCATCCAGTATATGCAGTTCTTGTAAATGAACTTCATATCGATGCATCCATATGCAGTTCTTGTAAATGAATAAACATATTTCTTATTTAAATAAAAACATCTGTTACTTTATTGAAATAATGTTCAATTATTGATAAGAATTTTCAATTACTGTTTGTTTATTTTTATTTTTCTTAAATACAAACACACACACATACATTTATATATATATATATATATATATATATATATATCCTCAGATCAATGAAATCCACTACCAATACTTTCCATTTTCATCAATACAATGTTCTTTTCTATTCCACATAAATAAATATTTATGTTTCGATCACATCTATTCGTGGATCTCTCTCTAAGCTTTTTTATATTTCTAGATTCCCTATCAATAATTTCAATTGTCTATAAAAAATAATAGATTATTAAACAAGCTATAATAAATTTATTAAATGATTAATTCTATAAATAATTCTACCAGGGAGAAAATTCTCTTTAACTTAAATCATTCGTCCTAAAAATGATCAGTTATCACATATTGTTCATTTGATTTACTAATACACATTTCAATAGTCATACTGTTATAACTACGTTATATATGTTATAAAATCTGAATTCTATCAAATTGTAATTTCTAAAATAATATATTATTCAAACTGTTTGAAAAAATTATTATTTACTTTTTTAAAAAAACTAAACTTATGTTTTGTTTAAATTATTATTTAATATAGTTTAATTCATTTAATATTTAAGTTGTAAAAATATTTTTGTAAAACAATAATCTACATTTGAATAAAATTAACAACACAATTAAAATTCATAACACTGATCAACAAATCATTCGAACGGTCAAATAGCTGTACATATTTTTTATATCAATCTGCTATTGTATACTTTTATTCTTGTGTATTCATTATTATGTTTGATTCTTTTAATAATAACCTATGAGTCACTACTATTACACCTTGTTATGTACACTAAATGTATGGGGAAAAATAAGGAAATTTAATATGGACAGTACAGATTTTTATAAAAAAAAATAATTTAAATATGATAGAAATTACGTTTTTGTAATGAAATTAATATTTTAATTTTTAAGAAATTATTTTTTCAAATAAAATGAAAATATTTTAACAAGTTTGTGGAAAATATAATTATAAGTATAAAATTTCAATATTATTTTAGATCTGTATTCTTATAAAATAAAAAAAATACTTTTTATGAAAATATTTGAAAATACTAAAACACTTTTCAAATTTGTTATACATTTTTCATGCCAAATCGACATAAAGCAATTGAAATTATTTGTTATCTAAAAATTAAGAAATATTTTTATCTATAAAGTATTATTTTCTCATAAGTTTTTAACACCTTAATTAATATATTTACTAAATTAATTATAGCTAATAGTTTTCATTAAATAACTGAAAATACTTTTTATTTCAAAAATAATTTTTGTATATAATAAATAATTATAATTTATTCATGATGTGATTTAAATAAAAATAATAATTAATAATAATTAAATTTGTTAGTGTATATTAAAATGTACGTGATTATAATTAAATAAAATAAAAATAATGATCGTAACTGATAATAATAATATTATTCGTTACAATCGTGTTGTACGTGTAAATATGCTTTCAGATTCGATACCGTTAACAATTTACGGTTATATAATGCCCCTTCTGTTCCGTCATTAAAAAGTACTCGTTTTAGATGTCTAGAGTAACTATATAGACGCTATATGCAGATTTCTCATTTCCTTAATGCAGTTCATTACGTCCTTTACATTGACGTAATGGAATTGCATGCATTATTGCAAATATAGAACAACAGAACGAAAAAATAAAAGTGGTTTTTAATCTTAACGATTTATTTTTAACACATTAGTCATTGATTTCGTTTATCTATATAGAATAAATCGAAAACTGTTAATCAGATGTAATAAAATTGATATGTGTATATTTTTAAAAATAATTAATACTTGTTTTTATTTTAAAATTATATTTGATAGAAAATTAATTAATTTGATTTTTTACAAATAGAGAGAATCAGATTGTACTTGAGAACGTATTATTGCTAATAACATACTTTTTCATATATCAAATATATAATTCTCATATAATTTTGTGAATCTATTCATACTTTAGCAATTAATGTGGTAACTCAAATATACCTTTCTTAATTTTCCATTGTAAAACTGATAATTAACTTTCTATTCTACACTAATAAAGTAATTAACATATCTTCATAATTTATTATATAAACGAAATTAGTACAATTATTATTATATATAAATAAATGATCCAAATTTAACTTTTAATTATATAAAGAGATATTTATATTTGTGAACAATATTAATAAGATCTAGATATTCACTATAATTATATTTTTGAAATTTTATGTCAGTTAAATATCTTCACACTAAAAAATAAATATTACGAAATTATAAAAAATATAACAGTTCACTAATTAAACCAAAATACTAGTTTAATTGTCTTCAGCATAAATTCCAATCGAAAATCTTTATTTAAATTCAACTTTCATTGCAAAAAAAGATATAAATAATACATTTTTTTCTACAGAAAAAATCTATAATATACATGAATGACACAAGATACTTTATGTAAGCACGACAGGTCTCAATATACTGAACAAATTTCATTATTTACACCTACCTACAGATTCAACATCAGAAGTTAATAACAGTAAGTCCTTGACTATCCTTCAGAACGGAATGTTGATTATTCGCTATTTATACAATCATATAGCAT
Organism: Neoneuromus ignobilis; assembly: GCA_029203775.1. Lineage (NCBI taxonomy): Eukaryota > Metazoa > Arthropoda > Insecta > Megaloptera > Corydalidae > Neoneuromus > Neoneuromus ignobilis. The sequence continues at coordinate 22,372,776 of CP092096.1, read as the reverse complement.
AAATGCATATGTTTAATGCGTGAATTTTGTTCTTTTCGTTATATTTCATTTGTAATTCATAGATGTTAACATTTAATATTCATCATATACAATATTTAAATTTGAATGTTTATAAAATTATGAAGATATTTTTCTCTGCCTTTGTTTATAAAAAGGTTTTGTTTTATAAAGAACCTTTGTGAAGAACTATTTTTTAAAATTCATTCTGAATAAATATATATTATTAATAGATATTTATTAGTTAATAATATTTTATTTAATAGATTGAAGTAAACAATTTCTTAATAACAAATAATTATATAATTATATACACCTACAATTTAAATAAAACTAACAAAATCGAAATCCAAAACAGCAAATTTCTCTATCCTTGTAAATATTATCGTCCAAAATCTAATTTAGAAATCAATTGATATAATGAACAAATAATTGATCTTGAGAAATCTATTGTTCAATTTTGAGGAAGACATTTAACCGATGATTCTTTATAAAATGTTTTAAACGTTATTCCATCTTCCCACGTTTACATTCGCAATACATTCGTACCGGCTGTAAAGTTTTAGCATGTAAAAAACGTGCATGGGTGTGCCACATGAATCATACAATTGTTATGAAATTCCTGACTTGTTTTTTTCTTCATATTAACTATTTGACTATATTCGTACAGCAGACTGTAAATAGTAAGTAACGTTATTTTTTCAATCAGTTATTCAAATGTTGAATTTCGTTGCGTATCTACAAGATTTAAATTTCGAATATATAAATATCAAGTTAACAAAATAATAATGAATTTTCATTCATATATGTGTGTATAAATGATTGAGAGAGAATTTATGAAGGTGTAACGCATTTAAAATTAATATAATTTGCGAGAATCAGTAGACTGAAGATAATTGCTACAGATAAAATAGTTTACTGTATATAAAAGTGCATGTCCAATTTAAATTGAATAATTGTGCACTTTTTACTTCCTGAAACTATTAATATATTTGTAAATATAGTCAGCTATACATAAAATATTTCAATCCTACAGACCTATGAAAAAAATATTTATGTTAATTGTCGATCAAATCTGACTAGATGTTTTTTTGTATGGTATATTTAATTACGAATATATTTATATAAATCATATACAATATGATTTATTATACATTAAATCATAGACATTTCCGTTATTGTTACTAACTGTAATTTAGCAACAAATTAATTTAAAAAGGAAACTATTATTGAAATACTATCCTTCATAGATGAGAATATTCATTTTATAAATGAACGCGGAAGGATACTAAACCCATTGTTATAAACAAATAAAAACAGATTATTATAAGAAAAAAACACATCTAAGACGTATTTTAAATACACACTCGTCAGGGATATTCCATTGATATATCGTGTGAGAATTGTTGAAGAATAAAATAATTAACGTCGTTGATGGGTGTCGAACCGAAACGTGAACATTTCACATATCGTCCAATCTAAAAATAGATTCAAATACATCTATACAAACATATAGAATCAGGGGAATAGTTCCAAGTTTTTTTTTGTGATGTAATACGATAATGACCTTCGTCAATTTACTTACTATCAGTTTACCGATGAGTACACTGTACAGATAAATATATTGAGTTCTTGAACTTGGATTTTCCATCGTTCGTTCAGTATGTAAATTTCTAAAAGTTTCTAAATTCTATCGATAAGTTTTTTTTTACATTTTTATCAGATTGATTTTGTAATAGTTACGTCAATAGATCGTAATTTTTATTTAAAATGTATTTTAATTATTTTAATCGTGGTATACATAACAAAAAACTACTACTGGAAAGTAGTACTCGTACACATATATAGAAACATACATACACACACAATCTTGTGAATTGAACTTTAAAATGCATATATTTTAAAATTTACAAACGCAAATATTATTAAAATTAAGCATATTTATTCAAAAAATTCTCTTGTAAAAAATAACTAAATACAACTTCTTTGAAACTAGAACAGTAAATCTAATTTAATTTAAATATTAAATTAGAATTACTTAAGTAACAATTAAAAAAAATATAAAGTGATGATCAAATTAAGACAAAAATAAATGTTTGCATTTATTCAACATTACTATAGATATTTATTTTCTGTTAATTAAATATACCTAACAAATATTTTTTTGGATAATTATGTAAAAATCAATTTTCTGTTCTTTCAAATATACTTACATAGAGATATATAATTTTAAGGGAAACCGCCAATCGTGATTGAAATAAAGAAATATGAGACACTGTCGCACACCTGAAAGTTATTAAATTTTATCGTCGATTTAAATTCCAAACCTTAATTATTACATTAATTCATTATTATTCTAGTTAAGGAAATGTTTATTTTAAATGTCAAGGGCATCCGTTAATATAATTTCTAATGAAAATAGTATTATATAAAGACAATAATGTACATTCTGTTTCTGACAACTTGAAATACTTAAACATTTTTCTCATAATTACTACTTAATGATAGGAATGTCTTTAATTATAAACTACAAAAATTCGATAAACATTTTTATCACTAAAGAAAGATATATAAAACATTACCCATATTTTCTGTATACGAAAAATATTTAACGTAGAATATTTTTCAATTTTATATATTATCAAATATATTATTGTAATTATTTTTTTCTTAATATTCGTGTATTAGAACAAAATCAGTATATTTATAAAAAATAATATAGATTTTATAACTCTAATCTTTTAGATTCGTTTAAAAACGAATATTGAAATACGTTTTAATAAACTTCATTGAAATTACATGTCATTGTCTTCTGAATAGGTTATAAAAATTCCAAAAAGTATACAGACACAAAATAAACTATATCCTTAAATAATAAAAAATTATAATGAGCTTATTACTACTACCGTATAATTTTAGTTCAACGTTCTTTTTGCAGAAACACTAAAAAGTCATTAGTATCTTAAAACATTTCGTCTCGAATAATTTACAATAAAACCGGAATATACCATCTGTATATTAAAATAATTTATTTATTAAAACATTTAATAAATAACAATATTTACGCTGTTACTAAAAATAATCTTCATCTAACATCTTATTAATCATAATTAAAAAAATATATATGTTACAGATATGTAATATTTAATTTGTTGCTTTTGTAGAAAGTAATCTTAAAATTTTGCAAAAAAATATTTTATGACTAATAACAATACATATTAATATATGGAAATCAATAAGTATTTCATTATTTACGTAGATTAATATTAATATATGTTTCTAAATTGATTTTAAAATATGAAATCTGCTATAAAATTCCATGCTCTAATAATTAATCTGGAATTTGTTACATTTGTATTTTGTAAAATGTATATAAAGACTGTCAGGTCATATTTCAATATAAATATTAAATTTGTTATTAACTTATTATATATATATATATATATATATATATATATATATATATATCGTTTAAAATATTTAATTATTCATTCACAACTTTTATTATTAATACTAAAATTACAAGAAATAAAAATTAATAAAATCTAAATTCAATTTAAATTTTTGACACATTTAATCCAATCTAACTTTCTATATAAGTTTAGATAATAATTTTTCTGTCATAAATATATTTTTTTATTCTTAGAGTAACTAGACTCCAGTCATGGCTTTTCTTCTATTATATTCAACAGCTAGAGTAGCTATAATTCGGATGATAAACTTTGTTTTATCTATCTTACAAATTATATTCTAGATTATCGAAAAAGAAGTCATGAAGGCCCTGTTATTACTCTTTTTCGATTATTCAACAATTAGTATGACTATGATTCAAATGATACATTTTATTTTTCTTCATTTCATAATTTACACTCTGGTATAAAAAGTATAAATAGCTATAGTAATAGTTTAATTTTTTTACAACATTTATAAACATTGGTTTTTCGAATTAGCAAATATTTTTAATCAATAATATATATATATATATATATATAAATGTGTGTGTATGTGTGTGTGTGTGTAGTAAATGTATCATAGATGTATTAAAATTCGACTTAGAATTATTGTGTAAAAATAATAAGCGATAGACATTTAAATATTTACTACCATTAAGATTTAATCTGACAATAATTTATACGCACAGATATCAATAACTGATTTCAAAACAGTAACATTACATACATATACATATATATATATATATATATATATATATATATATATATATATATACATATTGTTCTCGAAATATATTGTCTATATGTACGCAATGAGCAAGACCTTTTACTATCACTTAAGTTACCGATAAACGAATATTTACCGGTAAAACGAGGAAACAGGGTCACGCTTATTAAAAAAAATCCCTTCAAGAATAATGATCAGGTCCATTGATCATAAGACTGCCAAGATCAAAGATTACAACACACACACGCCGAACATTGCCAAAAAGTAAACGGACTCGAGTTTTGCTAACGTTCAGTTAGTCGAGAATATCTTTAGGCTATTTCGTGACGTTGATTAGCCTTAACCTACAATTTTGTTTGAAAAAATATCGATGTGTATTTGTGCCTACTTACCGAGTTTTTAGTCAGTAAACAACAATTGATACCAAAGATTAAATAAGAATGTGATTGTAAATGAATTAGCATGTTCTTAATTGACTATTAGCATATTCATGTGTAAAGTTTTCCAGTTATTTTTATTAGTCGATGTTGATATAACATTTATTATAAAAAAAATATATTTCTTTTTTTATCAAATAATTTTAATTTTATTGCTTTATACACACACATATATATTGGTATGTAACATACATGAATATATTAATTGATTAAAAATTATATAAACCATCATTAATTATTATTATATAATTGAAGAGTTTATTAATAAAAAGAATGTAGATTTCATATCATTGAATATTCTGTATATAAAATTACTATTCAAAAAACTATAGAATATAAACATTTTTTACAAACCTTAATCAATTATAGTTTAAATATAATTAATTAAAACTAAAATAAATATTATTTTTTATCAATACTTTTTTAATATATATATATATATATATATATATATATATATATATATATATATATATATATATTACTAAAAAGTGTCTTCACTTTATCAAATATATAATCATTTCACATTTATTCATTCAAATTAGAGAAAACCTTGCACTCACTGGCTTACTTCAAATATCATAAAATAGTGTGAAAATATTTGACATTTAAAGAAAAAAAAGTAAACGATAATGAATGAGTTTTTTGTTAATGATACTCTCACTAAATTATCGAAATTATTAACATAAACATGTCATTTCTTCCACACACTAACACATACATACATCGCATAAAAACGTCCATTCTTTAATCAGATAAGTGAAATTTTGCAATATCCGAAAACGAATCAATTGCTAACAGCAAACCAATACATTAGGTATGGTTATTAGGCATGTATAATTATATTGACAAACGTTTTTAAAAAGCGTAGAAAACTGAGCATTCGAGTTCTCAAGTCGAACGTGTATAACGACAGTACAACAAAATAATTATTACTATGGAATTCTCAACAGTGAAAGTAAAACTGACCGTGGTGTTTCGACCTTTTCTTTCAAATATTTATCAATGATTGCTCATGTATACTTGTATAGCTAATGTATAGACGAAAATTATGATTATTATTGTGTATGGAAATGTTTTTGTAAAATTAAACGTTTCACGTATTTATAACGTCAATAAGAAACTTATATTTTACGAGTTTGTATAATTTTTACTAGTCTTTCGTGGGAATATTTTTGAGATTTTATTTAATCTTCAATTATTTTTATTATATTTTTTGTGCATGTTTATTCTAAATAATTAAACGTGATTTTTTTGGATTAAGAAATTTATTAATTAATATGAACTATATTATTTATTAATATACAAATTCATTTTATCATACGTTTTTTAATTATGTTCAAAATCTTACTAAACACCAATAATATAAGAAAGTGAAAAAACATTTACATATTAAATGTTTCAATTAAAATTTCAAGCTATTACAAAATATAAAGTAATAGAATATTTTAAAAATTCGTCAATTAGAATGTTTTATAGAATCAATAGTCCATTTCAAAATATATCTGAATTTATATACATTTTTCTCGATTTTATCCAACAGAATTAAAATAATATGAAAATTATATTTATACTATTTTGTTTCCATACAAAAAATTAAATATTTATCAAAATAAAAGCATATTTATAAATTAAACTTATGTTCATTTTTTAAGGTATTGTATATATATGATATTGTTAAAACCTTTTTTTTAAATATCACAATACTTATTTTTCCGCAATGATTTATTTTGCAAGAAAACATAAATTGAGCAACATGAAAAAGTTTAACAAATAAATTTTAAATTACTTCATACAATTTACATCACACCAATTGCATTTTTTTTATTTATTCTTTTTAATATAATATTAGACTATTTTTAATTTTTTCCTAATACTGAATATATTTCTTTTTGAACAATATATTCTACTTGCATTTAATGATTGAATGTTTCTTTTTCAATACATAAATCAGTGACTTTTTTTAGAATTTCCACTTTCAATAATTTATTCAATTTATATATATATATATTTATATATATATATATATATAATAAAAAACTTATTTGAATAATAATTATATTTATTTTACTTAAAAATTAAACAAAAAATATATATCATTGACCTACTGTTATTTAAATATACTGTATGTATACATAATTATTTTTTTTCTAATGAAGTGACAGGATTTACACTAACCAATTAAATCATATTGTGATTTACTTTTATAAAGAATGATTATAATTTTAAAAAATATATTTTTGAAATATAAAGCATTAACAACATGATTTAAAAAGCAATTTATAATTTTTTATGATGATTTTAAAAACTATGATAAATATGTTAATGATCTTCAAAATAGAATTATACAAAGAATACTGATATTTTCACTTCTTGATTAATCTGAGTAAACAATGGTTTTTTCCTCAAGTTGTTTTTCAAGAATTTTACTTAATATACTGAACGAATTGAAGTAAAAAAATAAACAACATGGTTTATTTTTCTTATTAAAAACGGATACTTTTTGACGAATGACAAAAAATTGTAATAATATTTAGACATGCACCAGACAAGCAACAAAACCAGCATTGAATAATATACACATTTATAAATAAATTATTAAGTTAATCTTTGAATGATGAAATTGTAATTTACATCTTCCATTTCTAAATTTTGGTAATCATTTATTTTTTACAATCATTCTGTATTACTTTTTCCATAGTCCGATGAAATAGACTCTTAAAAATGTATAATATATTTAAATATATTTTACTCAAGTTGAACACATAAAACAAATTACAATATGTAATCTAGTAATAAATCTTGTTTAAAAAATCATTTATTATACTAACCATCTGTTCAACAATATCCATACGAGTACAAACAAAAACTAGTTCCAAGCGACAATAAATACTGTAAAACTCAAACAAATTGTGTAAGATGACTACATAATACTGTAAATTGCATTAAAATCGCTTCATTAAGTGTTACGCGAATATACAAAAACGGTGTATTTGTACAGATAACTTTCAATGCAAGGAGGAGACTACATTGCCATTCGTTGTCTCGAAATGTGATTACTATGTTGTGAGGTCATCGTATCAAAGTTATTTTGTTTGCCATATAATAATATGCGACTGATAAAAATGTTGTATTTGCACGAACGTCTTCACCGTTAGTTCGCAATTCCTTGTCAAAGCGTTTCCGTTGGTCAAGTAGACATACGGTAAATGTACGCTGATATTCCATATCAGTTCATGTAAAATAATACGTTGAACTACCGGGCGTTTCTAAAGGAAGTACGAATTAACGCACTTCCGATTTCGTACCGGTATTGTATATTTAAAGAAAAGTTTATTATGTTCACATTTTATAGCTGTGAATAGAAATGAAAGAAGTCGCGTTTCTTTAAATAGAAATAAAACATCAAACACGATATGTAGTCTGTAATAGCTGTAGGATTCAAATAAAATAGCAATTAGTTTTAGAACAACTTTCAATTGATCAGTGCTGATAAAAATCTCGACTTCTATATGTTTTGACTTTCGCCCATTGAGTAGTCCTCGTAAATATATAAATTAATTTATATTCTTAAGTAGAAACAAAATATGAATGTAACGGTGAGAAATTATTTCAAATGAGTCAACGATTATACATATTTAATTAGAAATTTGAAATTATTATAAACACAAATAAAAAGTATTTATTTATACTTCAGTAAATTATTTTTTAATTACTAATTAAATAAAAAAGTGTATATATATATATATATATATGAAAGAGGAATCTCAAATGCTAGAATAATTCACTGCTTCCAAAAAACACAAAAAACGAGGAAAAATGCATGTTAAGAATATCATATAGAAACAGAAAAAAATTAGTGATGTTATAATAAAAGTGAATAGTTTAGAATGGAAATGGGCCGATCATAGAGCAAGAAAAGACAATCGTTGGTCAATAGAAATTATTAATTGAAAATCTAGATATATAAAAGTCTATAAAGAGACCAATGAATAAATGAGACACAGATATAAGGAAATTCGTGAAAGAGAAAAACATTTGTTAAGTCGAAATGGAATTTTTTTGGAAAAGACCTTCCTCCAGAAGTAGATAAAAAGAGGATGATATATATATATTTAAAAAAATCATTCATATTTTTAAAACATAACATTTCTGTGAATATTCGTGATTATGAATTTTTGCATTTATTTATTCACTTCAAATGAAATTGTTACAAATTTTAAAACTGAAAAATATTTCAAATTAATATACTTAATACTTATTTTTAGTTAATTGCAGTTTTATAACCAGAAATTAAAAATACTTGATATATTTGAAAGTTGAAAAATTTACTTTATTATTTATTAACTTTCAAAAATATTTAACATGAAAATATTATAAAAAAATATTTTTACACAGTTTGGCCATAATAATTATATTTCTCAATTTTCTCTCAAAATACAATGAATTAATAGCTATTTAATGTTTATCTGTTTTGAGAGAGAGCAGAAAATAATTTAAAAAAGGACAAAGTTTAATTTAAAAAATATCATAATTCATTTTAAACCAAAAAATTAAACTACAGCATAAATGAAATTACCACACACAAAAACAAATAGAAGTAAACTACTTTTTCAATCAAATGTTATAAATCAAAGTAAACATTTAAACACAAATATTTTATTTCTTTTTAAATTGATGTAGAGCATACAACTAATTACTATTGAAAAACCTGATAAATATTTGTTCAATTAATTGAAACGTACTACGTAATATTTTACAAATATTAACATATGGACGATTTGACGATATTTATGTACAATGCTCTTCATAAATTCACTTTTAATTTCTGAACTAAACAACCTAATTTTTTTTATATGTCTTTTTCCTAGTTTCACATAAACACAGAAATATAATTGTGTTTAAATTCAGTACGAGAACTTAATTAAATATTAAAATTTATGAAACTGGAATATAATGAAAACAGTAAAATGGTATCTTAATTTCATCGACTTGTTTATAACAGTTTACAAAAAATATAAAAACGTTACGTCAGATCCAATGAAACCGTCAAAAAGTGCATTTTCACGGACGACTAACCTATCGAATTGCTTGTCAATATAACAAATCTTTTTTTTTATTCCTCAGCCGGTCGATTATTTGATCGTGCAGAAAATATTGTGAAAAACTTGAAATGTGTAACGATTCTGTACAAGTCTAACTGTACATGACGAACGACGATCGTTCTTCTAGCCAAGAAACATGCTAATTAAATTTACAAAAACGCATTACAGTTAACAAGGACGTGTTACAGAAACCGTTTGGTCTTGTGTCGTTGTGCTAGTTGTATGTAGGAATATATACATGTATGTAGTTAAACATATTCTAGTTTTGGCTCGGTATAGAATTTTCTATAATATAAAATCATATTTTAAACTAGATAAAATGTTGTTGCATTTCAACTGGTATGGATTCTAAGAAAAGCTCTTATAATATCAGATTCGTTATATTTACGTTTTTAAGTACATATGTAATACCAGACAGTCACGAATAACTTGTTAATGAAATCATTTAAGATATTAAATGTCTACTAAGAAATTTATAACATTACTTTCTAATTTTAATTTTTATTCTAAAAAAGAAAAATAGATTTGTCATTCTTATTCGTAGGAAAACGAAATCATTAAATTGACAAAGTGCTATATGAATGTTTAAATAATTTAAATTATTCAATCAATATAAAATATATTTAAAATTTATATTCTTTGAAAATTATCCAAATTTTAAAATTCAATTAAATTTTAAAAAATAAACGATTTATATTTTATTTTACAAATTGTAAAGAAAATTATCTAATTATAATATGTTTATAAGTGTATCATTTTTTAAAATATATACAAAGTAATTTAGATTAAATACACATATTTAGCCTGATGAGATATATTAAAAATAGTTTTTACTTATTATGCAAAGTTCGATCAAAATCTACATATTTTTTAATATGAGAAAAATTATTTACAGTATTTTAAATAATTATATGACACTAATTATGCATTGTTTATTAAGTTACGTATATATATATATATATATATATATATATATATATATATATATATATATATATATACGTATATATTTGTGTGTTTGTGTAAGTGTATTCATATATTTAATATATAATTATATAGGGTCATTCAAATATGACACATTTGTTTTTTATTAAAAATAAACTCTACACTTGTTTTCTATACACCACCTTTTTAATAAAACACAAATCTAGACGTCACATTTGGATGACCTTATATACTCGTAATTGACAAACCTATTTAATAATCTATAAAGATGTATTCATAAGCAACCATTTTATTCTTCTTCGATTTCTGTCTTCTATATTCCTCCATCATAATTCATTTTCATAAAATATAAATGAAACAATACCTTGAATAAAAATAACATTTTATTAACCATAATAACAGAAACCTATATATGTGTATATATATACTAAAAATAAATTAAAATAAAAACACAAAAAAACATTTTATTTATTTATTTATTAAAAAATACAAATAACGTTTCTAGTTTAGACCTTGAAATCAAATAAAAAAAACACACATAAAATCAGTTTATTTATTTATTTGAAAAAATAAACAGAAGAGCTTATAATTAAATCCTGTAAATTAAAAATAAAACACACATACATGTAAATAAATTTTATTTATTTGAAAATTTGTAAAAATAACTTATTGTTAAAATCTATATATTACTAAATATATTACGAGCGTTGTTTTTTCAGTTTTTTTAGTATACAATTTACGAACATATTTAATAATTTTAAAAGATATATTCATAAACCTTTTTATCACTTTTCGTGCTGTGACTTATACCCATTCAATGTACATCAATTAATAACATTTATTCAAATATATACGCATATATATATATATAAATTCTTTTTTATAATTTTTCTTGAGCAAGTATATTTATTTATAAATACTATTTGAATATAGTAATTATTGTATTTAACTTTCAAATAATACACATACGTAGGTACATATAAATGATTATATCAAAAAACAAAACCTAACCTTTAAATTATAAAAATACTTTATTACATTGAAAGATATTTTTCAGATTTCTAAAAACTTATAAAATACTAACCTCTTAAAAATAACATCGTTTACATCTTCATTTCACAATAATTAATAATTTTATACACCATAGATTTTTTCAAAAAAAACTACACATATTGATACAATCTACATATTTTTATTACACATAACAAACTTATTATTTAACAAAAGAAAAACTGGTGGGGAGTGAAGGGAATTGTTCTAGAACATTCTATACTATTATATGAAAAAGGTATAGGTGGCTGTGCTGTGTTTGTTGAAAAAACCATAGCCACCCATACCTTTTTCATATTATATTCTAGAATGTTGTATAACAAATCCACCCACTCCCATCTTATTTTCGTTTATCAAACGAAAAAATCTTATATATATATATATATATATATATATATATATATATATATATATATATATATAAATATATATGCATATGTATATAAAATGGAAAATAAATTTAAATAAACGCAAAATAAGAATTTGATACTTCAAAAAATTTATAATTATAAATTATATAGACATTAAATAAAATATATTTATATGTTAATCAGGTAATAATTTTATTTGGGTGAAGAATTTAGATGTCATAATTATTGTTAAAAAAATATTAACATCAATAAAAATTCTCTGTGAATCATAAATAAATAAATTTTAATTAATATATTAATGAATCAATACACACAAATATATATATATATATATATATATATATTTATATTTATATATATAGTCCTTCTCTAAAGTTGATGTATTTCAATGGGGCAACGGGCACAATATAGAAGCAGTATTTGACATGATTAAAAGTTCTTCGAATCGCGCGTGTTCAACAGTCATCTATGTACAATTCGTTCCACCCATCATTGAATATTTCGATCTTTATTCAACTTATATATTTATAAAGAGATAATACATGAACAAAAACTGTCCGTCGAGTAAGTACATAGTATGCAATGGTATTGAAGAAGAGTTGACGGCTACCTCGCTCTCGGCAGAAAGTAATAAAAACAATCGAGGCCATCTTCTGCAGAATAGGTCACTGCTCGCTCGTAACTGATTTATGTAAACTTTATAAATTACAAACATATTTCTCGTTTTAATTTCAGTATTTTTTTTTTGGTAAATAAATTATTATTGTTAGACTCATGTATTATATAATTATGAAAATTACAGTTTTATTAGTTTTCTTAAGAAACATATCGTATGAAAGAACGAATAAAATAATTTATTTTATATGCTTCAAGAATTTTTTATAAATACATGGAAATTATTATGCAGTGAAGTCTGTACTAACGAACAAAAAATGAATATTAATATATCATTAGCAATTTAAGTTAAAAAAATATCCAAACTAAATTCTTTCTCATCATCATTAAATTACTTTGAATACATCTCTTATATACGTTTCTTTTTTACTATTCTATGCTGTAAATAAATTATTTAGATTCTAAAAATGTGCAATATTTATAAACATATTTAAAATAAATTTCTCTTAACAAGAAATTTTCCAAAATAATATAAGCACTAATTTCTAAATATAACTGTTTGTTTATAGTTTCAATATATTAATTATTAATTTAATTAGAACTAATATATTTTTAAATAATATATATAAACTAAATAATTTAATAAGTCAGAATAATAATAATTTAGAGAACTGTAATTAATATAATTATTTTTTTAACTAACTTTATTTTAATAGTACTATTTGTATATTAGATAATTTCTATGTAATAACATAAATAATAAAAATATCTAAATTAAAAAAATAAAATTATGATTTATAAATGGTAATTAAATCTTGCATTTATAACTGACAACATAATACACAGTTTGAGAAAAAAATGACATTACTGTACGAATTAATACTTCAACTACATCAAAACATAAACATTAAGAAAAATTGCAGATTTCCTGTCTAACAAAATATTATTATACATGAAAGTGAAATCAACTTTCATACTACATCTTTTTAATAAAATATTTAAAATACTAATTTGACAAAATTTATACATTTACAATAAAAAAAAATTGAAATATTATATGAATTTACCAAATGTGAAAAAAAATATAAATTGAAATTTACAACAATCCCTCACTTATCCGAGTTGTATATTTATATATTTTTCTTCCAAATTCGAAATTGTAAATCTTTCAAAAATAACATCTGTATTTTCAAAAAGTAAACAATACTGATACAAATCTACTCAACAAGGTACTGAAATAAGTGTCAAACGAGATTATAAACACTTAAGTACGGAATTAGCAAAGTGTAGTAAACTCATATAAAATAGTACGAAGTAGATGAATGAATGGGTGTAAGAGTAATAAAAACCATTTGTCAACTCGTTACAATGGTATTTCAGTTATGTCGGTGAAGCAGGAACGATATACACACGTTTAAACTAATACTGTTACTGTTTAACGCTATCAAAATAACGGTTAACAATGTATAAGTAGAATTTGACATACTTTAACTATTTAACAGGTGCATATGTAATTGGATGGATAAGTCGAATATAACAGTAGAGATTTATTCAATTCGAATTAAGGAAAATATCGTACATATGTTTCACATCTTTTATATTAAATTTAATGCATTCAATGTCTTGTACATCTAATTTTCAAACAAATATAAAAATTAAAATAATAAACTATAACTGTAATTTATTTTTTTTAAAACATTAAACCGAACGTATAATTGCGGTTTTACAAAACTAGGAAAAACAGTTGTCATATATTTTTGGTAATGTTTCTTATTATATATTTTATAAAATGATCACGATGATAAAATTTATAATAAATTGGCCTTATTTTTTTATTGGAAAAAAATAATAAAAAGAAATATGAAACACAAATGATTAAAATCATTATCTTTAATATATTTTATAACGAAATGATTAATGATTAAAGGTTAAGATACTACCTTAGTTACATTATGAAAGAAAAAGTAGGATTTGAAGATGAGGACATGAACAGTAAACGAACTGGGATTAAGTATCTGTGTAAAAGAACATATTATTTACAAGTTGTATATATATATATATATATATATATATATATAAATTTAATACTAATTCTTTTTAAAAATATTTACCATTTTATTCTTCAAATTAAAATTCATTTGTGAAATATTTTTTATATTTTTTTAACTAATATTTCAAATAACTTATTACTCAACAATCATATAGTATCTTTCTAATTTAATCTTTATACATCATAATAAATAATGATGCTGAAAAAACTTAAAATAATTATTTTCTGAAAAAATCATCCTCCTCAAATATATAGATAAGTAAAAATTAATGATTATAAATATAGGGTTTTCTAATAAGAATGTCAAAAATTTGACAACTGTTTGAATTTCTTTAAGCTTGTTTTGACATTTCAACTCAGTATAGTTTGGCAAATTATCATTATCAACGCTTAGAAATTCTTAAAACTTATTATAAAAATCAATGTTCAGTTCGTAAAACTTATCATGCGTTTCATGAAACTTATGATCAATACTAAATAAAGAAAATTGCAGAATTTGGAGTGAAAGCAGTCCACAAGTCATTGAATAAAGACCACTGCATTCAAAAATGTAACTGTCTGGTGGTATCATCGGACCATATTTTTTTCAAAATAAAATTAGAGATCACGTTACAATAAATAGAATGTGTTAACGAACCATGATTAATATTTTTTTTTCAAAAATGATTGAAAATGGTTTACACGATATGTGGTTTTAGCAAGATGATGATACGTGCTATATATCTACCTTAACAATAGATTTATTGAATCAAAAGTTCAATTAGTTTACTATTTCACGAAATGGAGTCATCAATTGACCACCAAGATCATGTGATCTAACTCCATTGGATTATGTGAAATGATTGGTTTATGCTGATAAACCACAAACAACAAAAGCATTAAAAATAAACATTGAACGTGTAATTCATGAAATTGGACCATAATTATGTGAAAGAGTGACTAAAATTGGACTAAATGAATGTACTAAGTCATGTGAAGTCATGGTGGTCATATGAGTGAAATTATATTCTATAATTAATGCTATAGAGAATTATTAAAAATAAAATAAAAAAATAACTAATTTATTTAATACTTTTTGTTTTATTTCCATTTAAATTTCTGAAGAGCTTATTGGAAAAACCTATATATATATATATATATATATATATATATATATATATATATATATATATGAATTTTTATCTATATGATTTATTGAATTGATTGCTGACTAAAAATCAAATACCAAAAATCTTTTTTATATTATCTATGAACATTTTTAATACATTCAAAGACATCCCAATTTGTATATTTCGTTGTATTTTTTTTCAATTACATCAATTCATTAAAATTATAAACACATTCAACCAATAGATAACATTTATCTTCATAACATAATTTCACCCTATAATTTCTACGCATGTCTGACATGTTTTTACCATGTATATCACAAACTGCATTTTAAGTGAAGCCATCAGAGAAAGTGTGCCGTTTTTATTTACGCACGATTCATTGATATATTACCAGCATGTGTACGTTTTAACAATCAGCGAACAAAGGCTGTTTTGCCGCTTGACAGCATTGAGAAAGTATATATATATATATATATATATATATATATATATATATATATATATATATATATATATATATATAAGTATAGAAGCATATACTTGAGATGCTGATAATATTGTTTTCTCTTCTCGTCCCATCAAATAGAAGCATAATTGTTTTTATTATAATTGTACGTGTACCGAGTTCCAATTGATTCTTCTTAATATTAACGATGTAGAATTCCGGTAATGTATTCAAAAAAAAAAATTGAAGCGATTCTTCTGTATGTATGAAGTAGGACGTTAAGTGTTTAAAAATTGACGCGTGACCACTGAAGGGTTTCTGCATGTGATATTTGCATTGTATGCAAGTCAAATGCTTTCTATTTATCTTTCTACGCGTTCGTGCGTTAAACAGACACACTTTATAACGATTTCAGTGCATGTTTATAGAAACTAACGAACGCACACCTTAAGTAATTTTATTTGTTCATGGATATCTCGAGGCAATTGTAAAATCAACAAGAATTAAAACTGTGTTGTTAAAAAAAATAAATACTTATACACCTATATTATATATATAAATATTTACATAAATTTTTACTAGAAATCAGAAAATACAGACATTAAATAAAGAAAAATATTCAAACACATATATAAAGGTTTTTTAAGTGTAATAGAACTTTAAATTGAATCCCTATCAAAAGTTCTATCTAACCTAAAAAAACATCTTAAATAATATTTTAAAAAAAATCCGGTAATTAATTTTATTATATAAAATCTTTTATAAGATGAACTATTTTTTTAAAAAAATTAAAAATCACAAAAGTACCTCAATTAGCAAATAAAATATTTTTTATCTACGTTACACAAATCAAATCGTTATCATTTGATTACAATTAAATAAAATATTTTATAACTGAACAATTTCTGGAAATTGACTTGATTAAATAGAATCAAAGTTTTCGATTTAGTTGATAATTGTATTGTTAATAAATGTACAAAACAGCAGGAAGACACTCTTCTATATATATTTTTTTGAGATTATACTCACAATGTATTTATTTAAAAAGTACAATTGTGTTTCAATTTCTAGATTACATTTGATGTGCTGTAATTACAACTTGATAAATTCTCATATTAATTCACACAATACAACCGTACGAATTTATTGCATACGCGAAACATTATTAAACTGAATAGGTCGTAATTAAGTATACTTAATACGTAATGATATTATCTGTAAACTATAATTAAATCATATTTTTTTGTTACAGGCTGGGAGTTGCGCGGATTACACTGTTACAAATTTTTCAGTATCCGACATTCGTGGGAGAAAGCAGCAGAATTATGTCGAAGGTAAATTGTGTGATCAATTCAATTGATTCATCGTTTAATAATGGAATGTTTTAAGAAGAAATTAATTGTTAAAAAAGATTTATATATATATATATATATATATATATATATATATATATAATTACATATTCACTGAAATATTTAATTTTTTTACCAAAGAAGTAGGGATATAATATTGTGGTTACACGCATATCAAATTGTCACACGACAGGTTAATAAACTATGTGGACATTAACATTATATATTTCATGTTGTAAAAATAAACATAAAACAATAACATTACTCAATTTTAATGACACGTCGATTATATTTGTTTAATTGTTTGTTAAAGGAGTACATTTTTCAAGCATTATTTTTTGTGACAATAGTGAAACACGTACATTTTTTTTAGTTTCTAAAAACACATCTCTGTTAATTAGTACTAACGATAAGTCATCATAATGTTTATGTTTAAGTCACGTCATTAATTTAAAATTACTTTTATAGTTTAGAATGTTTGACTCGTCATTTGTATTTGTTTTATGTGAAAATATATAATTATTGACTCATTACATTAATATTTTTTTACATATAAATGAAAATATCAAAATAGTAATTTGTAAAAAATAATAATATTTAAAAAGCTTATCACCATTTAATTAAAAAATTGATATATTATTTTTTTGAGTAATAATTCAAACGAATCATTTATTACAATAAAAAAATTTCTTCATTAAAAACCATCGTTTATTAATTTTAATTATATATACAAGCATTATGTTTGTAAATAAAATATGAATAAAAATTCATAACGACATAATTAATATACAATGAATTTGTAAATTAGAAAAAATCAAATTAAAAAAAGTAGAAATAGAAGAAATTAAAAACTTGATATATTTAGGAGAGCCCATTAATACAAAAAAATAATTATAGATGAAATAAATAGGGAAATAAAAATTGGATGATGTCAATTCTATAATGTGAAACTGAATATTCATCTATATTTGAAGTAAAAACATATTCTCACTTAGTGAAATTCCAGAATAATTCAGTTGTTCTAGATAACACAGAAGTATAGGAAAATATTTGTTAGGAATAGCATGCAGAGAAAAGAAAAAAACGAGTAAAATCAATAACAAATAAAAGTTTCAGACATTATACCAAGAGTGGTTAGTTTAAAATTAAATGGGCTTGTCATGTTGTTAAGAGAAATTATTGTTTGAGAACCTAGAGGAAAATTCAATCAAAAATATGACTAATAATTATGAATAGCATAATCAGTAAAAATACAATTGACTAAAAGCGTTGAATCACTAGAATTGGAAAAAATTGAAAGAAATCTTCATATAGAAGTGGATAGAAAAAAATTGTTGATGACAATGCATACAAAAATACACATAATGAAAAATCTGAACTTTAAAACGAGGCAATAATTTCTCTTCAATTCGCATACACTGACTATATATATTTTGTAAATAGAACAAATTATAAATTCTTAGAACAATTATTAAAATAAAGAGATGACACCATTGACCTTTGATTTTTATTTAGAAGATAAATGTCAGGATAAGTAGTGAAATAATAATATCGTGAGACGCGTGAAGTCCGTTGGTAAATTTCTATAAAACATTAAGTTACATAGACACATTCCAATAAAATATTCATATCAAATAACAACTAATACGCGATACGCATGATGAGTATAATTAACTTTACCTTGAACTTGTTAGTCAATTCATGCGTACTGAAGTCATTCGATTCTAAACTCGAAAAGGAATAAATTGTTATTGTAGAATACTAATCCTTATTTTTTTCAATACCATCACCTGTGATGGTTCAGTGAACTTACTTATTTAATAGATAAATAATTAAGTAGTTATTAAATAAGTAAGTTCAGTGAACTATTCCAATCAATGAAGAGAAATTCATAAAAAGTTATATATAGAAAATAAAACGAAAATAGAATTGTCTAATTAAATATTCCAATATATGTTTTAACATTTGCAATTTCTTAGAAATATAAATAAATACTTATTTGTAACAAAAAAGAGAAATATTACAATTGGTTAAAATAAAAATCCAACTCTTATATATTTCCTAAAATTAAGTTTATTTTTTTATTACGATTTTAATCAAATGAGAGTAAAAGTGTAACAAATTCACCTACAAAATTTCTGAGAAATCAATACCATTCAAATATTTAAATCATAAGTGTATTAGTTGGAATTTACTTTTTATACACGATACAGTAATTCTTGAAACTGAAATTTATTTCAACAGATACGGAAGTGATTTAATGGTTGTCGATACATATTCCGAAAATAATTTAACTGCATCATTTGCAACTCGAAATACTGAACGTCACAATCAAATCCATTATTGGCTTGGTTTAGCCTCACTGGATGACCTCAGAACAAACACTTTAGAATCTGCTGCTGGTACATTAGTATCTCAATATGCAGGTCAGTATAATATTTATATAATTACGATCTGACAATTTTTATCAATTTTTTTTAAAATTCATTAACTAACTTGAATTATTTCATTATTAATAATCCATTATTTATAACGCTTTTTAAAGGATTCTGGGCTTTACAACAACCAAATCCAAAATCAGGAGAATGTGTCGATGTTACTGTCACAGAAGAACAACAATCATGGGAGTTGACAACATGCGAATCTCTTTTACCGTTTATGTGTCGAGCTAATGCTTGTCCTGCAGGTAATATAATTTGAAAACAGACATTTATTTAATTACTATATTCTACATTAATATATTTAATAATTTTATTCGTAGGATCGTTCCATTGTTCCAATAGAAAATGTGTGAATTCAGCATTCCGTTGCGACAAGCAAGATGACTGTGGTGATAATTCTGATGAACTGGATTGTCCTATGAACTGTCATTACTACATGGTTAGTAGTGGCGATGTTGTCGAAAGTCCGAATTATCCACATAAATATCAACCGTTGAGTGACTGTAAATGGACATTAGAAGGACCACAAGGACACAATATCGTTCTCCAGTTTCAAGATTTCGAAACGGAGAAATCATTCGATACAGTACAGATTTTAGTCGGTGGTCGTACAGAAGATAAATCTGTCAATTTGGCAACATTATCAGGAAAACAAGAATTGTCAAACAGATTGTTCGTTTCCGCATCGAATTTCATGATTATTAAATTCAGTACTGATGCATCAGTGGAAAGAAAAGGATTTAGGTAAAATATTTATTAACATTAAAAGATAAATTCGTATCTTGTACATTTTTTTTAAATGATTTTTTTTTAATAATTAGAGCATCGTGGAAAACTGAACCACAAACATGCGGAGGAATATTACGTGCAACACCACAAGGTCAAATCATTTCATCTCCTGGTTACCCACAACAATATCCTGGAGGTCTAGAATGTTTATATATTATTCAAGCACAAATTGGAAGAATAATTACATTGGAGGTTCGATATAGTTCTATTATAAAAAATATATTCATTGTCGGTTTATTTTTAACATTCGATACAATTTCAGATTGAAGATTTAGAGTTGGGAACAAACCGTGATTATATTTTAGTACGTGATGGGAATTCGCCGAAAAGTCAACCGATCGCAAGACTGACTGGAAGTTTAGAAGATAACCAAAGAATAATCATGTCTACTCATAATCAATTATACCTGTACTTTAAAACAAGTTTAGGTGACTCGAAACGAGGATTTAAAATTAAATACTTACAAGGTATTTGAAACTTTTAAAACAGGTTCAAACGAAGTATGAATATGATTAATATATTTCTTTACTTTAATAGGATGTAAAGCAACGATCACAGCAATGAATGGGACATTAACATCACCTGCTTATGGACTAAGTGATTATCCAAGTAATCAAGAATGTTTATTTATGATCAGAAACCCAAGTGGTAGTGCATTGTCGCTGAACTTTGATAGTTTTGATATACATCAATCTGATATTACACAGGTAATTCTATTCGTATTGAAAACAAAAATTAAAGTTTCTTAAAAATCATTCGCGTGTAAATTATTTTAAACTATAAACTTTTTTCAGGTATTTGATGGGTCAAGCACCAGTGGTCTTAGACTTCATTCCGGCAATGGTTTTACTGCTAGCACCAAACCAAAAATTACTTTAACTGCTTCAAGTGGTGAAATGTTAGTACGTTTTGTAACAGATGCACTTCATAACAGTAAAGGATGGCAAGCTACATTCTCAGCAGGTATAAATGATTAATGTTTTATTTATACAGGTGACAGACTAAATAATAGAAACATTAAAAAATGTTCTAACAAAAATGTTTATATTAATAACACTGGAAAAATAGTCATACACATTTGTTGCTACTACATGTAAATCTCTAAATTACATTTTATAACTTTCAAACAAGAAAAAAGGGAAAAAACAATTAAAAAAAATATTAATTTTCCAAACACGTCAATTCGTACAGACTATGAAGTTTTTTAAAAAATGATTTATAGATTTCATTAACTAACAGTTCTTAACTAAATGTTCCAAAATAAGTGAATTAACAGATTTTTAAAAAGAACAAAATGTTGATACACGTTTATTTAGAGCAAATGAGATAAAAACTACTACTTTGTTGTGTTTAGAAATAATATCCAAAAATATTATCAGTTAAAAGAAACAATAATTAAAAATCAAAACTAAATGACATTAAAACAGATTGTATTTAAAAGTCATTAATGTGCAAATATAATAAAAAAAATATGATCAACCCTGTTTCCAAATAATAATCCATTAGGAACTTTACAAAGCCATTCATAGTTTTTTTTTATTATTTTGTCCATCCTGTTTTAAAAATATACAAAATCAAATTTAAATGTAAGAAAAAACTAATTTGATAAAAAAATCATATATTTTACGTTTATTTTTTTAGATTGTCCGCCTCTAAAACCTGGCGAGAGAGCATTGGCTTCGAGTCGTGATACCGCTTTCGGTACAATAATCACATTCTCATGTCCAATCGGTCAAGAATTTGCGACAGGAAAACCACGTATTACAACTGAATGTATGCCTGGAGGAAATTGGTCAATCACATACATACCTAAATGTCAAGAAGTATACTGTGGACCAGTTCCACAAATCGACAACGGATTTTCTATCGGAGCAACGAACGTCACATACCGTGGTGTTGCTATGTATCAATGTTATGCAGGATTTGCTTTCCCAACTGCTCAACCCATTGAACGAATCTCGTGTTTGGCCGATGGAAGATGGGAAAGGAAACCTGCTTGTTTAGGTATTTTTAACATATTTTTTTAAAAAATACTTTGAAATTTTATTACCAAATTATTTAATATAATCTATATTTTTTTAAATACAATTGTTATTTGATTCAGCGTCTCAATGTATCGCATTACCGGAAGTTCCACACGCAAATGTTACAATATTAAACGGTGGTGGAAGAAGTTATGGTACTATAGTTCGATATGAATGTGAACCAGGATATATTCGTAACGGTCATCCAGTTATTTTATGTATGAGTAATGGTACATGGTCTGGTGATGTACCAACATGCACACGTAAGTTGTTATTTACTTATAAAAATCGATCAAATAATCCATTTACTTTTCTTTTATTTCAAATTAGGTGCTCGTTGTGTTGATATACCAGTAATCAAAAGTGGGTTCTTAACGGATTTATCTCGACCATACTTTTTCGGCGATGAAGCACGCGTTCAATGTTATAAAGGATATAAATTGAGTGGTTCAAGCATATTACGTTGTGGTACTAATCAACAATTCGACGAACCGCCAAAATGTGAAGATATCAACGAATGTGCAACTAGCCAGTGCGATCTTGCATCAACTGAATGTGTTAATTCAGCTGGAGCATTCTCTTGTAAATGTCGTAAAGGATTTTCACCGACTCTCGAATGTAGACCTGTTGCAGATTTAGGTTTGATAAATGGCGGTATACCTGATGAATCTATTACAGTTTCCAGTAATGAACAAGGATATAATAAAGCTGTGAGTAATATTTATTTCATTTCATTTTTTATAAAATAATGTAATTTATTTATATTAATGAAAATGTATTCACAAAATTTAGATGGTACGTTTGAATAACGGTGGAGGATGGTGTGGAAACAATGTCGAACCAGGCGGTAATTGGGTTATTATCGATACGAAAGCACCGATGATAATCCGTGGTTTTCGAACAATGAGTGTCACAAGATCTGATGGAAACGTTGCATTCACATCAGCTATTAGAATCCAATATACTAATGATCTGACAGACGTATTTAAAGATTATACCAATCCCGATGGAACAGCGGTCGAATTCAGAATCCTCGAACCTACTCTATCTGTATTAAATCTACCAGTTCCGATAGAAGCACAATTTATTAAATTTAAAGTACAAGATTATGTCGGGGCTCCTTGTTTAAAACTTGAAGTGATGGGATGTACTCGTTTAGAATGTGCTGATGTTAACGAATGTATTAACAACAATGGTGGTTGTGATCAGAAATGTATCAACAGGTATTAATCAATATTTTTAAAATCAATACTTAAAAATATACAGCAAAAACACGTATTTATCTGAAATATTTTTTTATCAGTCCTGGAGATTATTCATGTGGATGTAATGTTGGTTTCCAATTATATGCACAAAATGGTACAGCTGCATTTAATATTGAATCATCTGAAAGTGGATTGAGAGATGGAGATACCCTACAAATAAACAAATCTTGTGTACCTGTAATGTGTCCATCATTAAGTTCACCGGAAAATGGAGTCATTTTATCAACTAAAGTAAATATTTATTTAAAAATATTTAAGAAGTGCATATTATATTAAACCATTAGAAATATAAAAAAAGTTTAAAATTATTTCGTAAAATAAACTGAATTTCAATATAATTAAAAGATAATTTTTAAATATCTCTAATAACAAAAATCATGTACACATTTCAACATCTATTTAATTTTAGGAAAAATATCACTTCGGAGATTTAGTTAGTTTCCAATGTAATTTCGGATATGTGATGTCTGGTTCTGCATCATTGTTATGTACATCTGCCGGGGTATGGAATGGAAGTATGCCTACTTGTGAATGTACGTAAATATTTATCAACCATACATAAATATCTATCCAAAGTAAATTTCAACTATAATTTATAAATATTATTTCAGATGCTAAATGTATTTCATTATCAAATGATAAAAAAGAAGGTTTATCAGTAACACGACATGATGAATCTAGTGCATTGATTCCGTTCAGAGAAAATGTTACCTTAAATTGTGGAAACAATGGTCGTATTTTAAGAAAAACCGCCACTTCTAGTTTCAGACAATGCGTGTACGATCCAAAACCGGTAAATAGAAGTCACAGAGATTAAATTTTAAATAATATAAAATTTATTAAAATATTTCTTTTTATTAGGGTACACAAGATTATTGGTTATCTGGAACAGCGCCAGCATGTCCTAGAGTGAACTGTGGCCTTCCTTTACCTACACCTGGAGCTGAATACGGAAAATATTTAGATACGAAATACCAATCGTCGTTCTTCTTCGGTTGTCAAAATACGTTTAAATTAGCTGGTCAAACGAACAAACATGATAATGTTGTCAGGTGTGTTAATTGTATCAAATATTCAATAAAATAATTAGAAAAATATATAGTTATGAGTTTAGAAAATTATTATTAATTTTTATACGTATTTAGATGTCAAGCAAACGGTGTTTGGGACTTTGGTAATTTAAGATGTGAAGGTCCTGTCTGTGAAGATCCTGGACGTCCAGTTGACGGTTATCAAATAGCAAAGAGTTATGAACAAAGTTCAGAAGTATTATTCGGTTGTAATCGTCCTGGATATATATTAATTAATCCTAGACCTATTACATGTATAAGAGAACCCGAATGCAAAGTAATTAAACCGTTAGGTTTAGCATCTGGTAGAATACCTGATTCAGCAATTAACGCTACATCGGAAAGACCTAATTATGAAGCGAGAAACGTACGACTTAATTCCGTTACTGGCTGGTGTGGTAAACAAGAAGCGTTCACTTACGCCAGTGTGGATTTAGGAAGTGTTTATCGCGTAAAAGCAATTTTAGTCAAAGGTGTTGTCACTAATGACATTGTCGGACGTCCTACTGAAATTCGATTTTTCTATAAACAAGCAGAAAATGAAAATTATGTTGTGTATTTTCCAAATTTCAATCTAACTATGAGAGATCCTGGAAATTACGGCGAATTAGCCATGATTACATTACCGAAATACGTACAAGCAAGATTCGTTATTTTAGGTAAAAATCATATATATTCATAATTGTTAATAGACAATTTAAAATAAAACTTTTTTTTAATTATTAAATTAATATGGATTTGTATTATTTTTAGGAATCGTAAGTTATATGGACAATGCTTGTTTGAAATTCGAATTAATGGGTTGCGATGAACCATCAACAGAACCATTACTTGGTTATGATTATGGATACTCTCCATGTGTTGGTAAGTGTATATATAAATAAAAACATTCAAATGTATTCATTATTTGAAAACCAAAAATATTTATTTCTTGTAGATAACGAACCACCAGTATTCCAAAATTGTCCACAACAACCAATCATCGTACAAAAAGACGCAAACGGTGGTTTATTACCAGTAAATTTCACCGAACCTACCGCTGTAGATAATTCAGGAAGTATTGCTCGACTTGAAGTCAAACCACAAAATTTCCACACACCAATACAAATTTTCGAAGATATGGTTGTAAAATATGTAGCGTTTGATTATGACGGAAACGTTGCTATCTGCGAAATAAACATCACCGTACCTGGTACTTTCTTTTTTATTACCATATTAATAAACTGTTATTTCAGTTTATTTTATTCAATAAAATATAATTCATACAAATATTTCTTCTAGATAATACCCCACCTCTACTCAGCTGTCCACAAAGTTATGTTATTGAATTAGTTGATCGACAAGATAGTTATGCAGTCAATTTCAATGAAACACGTCGTAGAATTAATGCATCGGATGCTTCAGGCGACGTACATATTAAATTCATACCGGAAAGGGCTGTCATACCAATCGGTGCTTTTGAAAATGTTACTGTAATGGCTAGCGATAGATATGGTAACAAGGCTACATGTCATTTCCAGGTAGTTATCATATAGACTGGATTTGATAACTGATATCGATAATTAATTAATTTCACATGCTAATTTTTCTGATGACTTTTATGACCAAATAATTATATATATAATTATCATCATTATACTAAATCTTCTTAAATATTTTCCCAAGATTCTTCCATTGATACACACACACACACATATACTAAAAATACTATCTGATGCTACACCCCTTGTAATACTTTACCCTCCCTCACAATATTAGCCTAATAAGGCATTTTAATCAACTATCCGCGAAAGTTATTTTTTCGAAATAAAGTTGTCAGTCCCATAACTAATTATCAACTTAAGGCATATATGTATATATAATTTTTTTAAAGGTTTCTGTACAAGCTACACCTTGTGTTGATTGGGAATTAAAACCACCTGCCAATGGAGCATTAAACTGTCTACCAGGTGAAAAAGGTTTACAATGTATTGCTACATGTAAACCTGGTTTTAGATTTACAAACGGAGAGCCAGTTCAAACATTCAGTTGTGATACTAAAAGACCATGGTCACCATCGTCTGTTGTACCTGACTGTGTTTCAGAAAGTAATTATTATTTATTAGAACTTTTTTTTAAAAAAAAGTACAAAAATCAATTAAATTTATTATTTCTAGATACTCAAGAAGCAGATTACCATGTCGTTTCGTCATTAACTTATAGAGCGAATGGTGCAGTCGCTCAAGCTTGTCTCAATCAATATACAGATTTAATGTCACAATATTATCTCAATTTAAATACAATACTTTCACAAAGATGTTCAGCTGTGAATGTTAACATGAACGTATCGTTCATCAAAGCTGTGCCTGCTTTAGTGGAAGAAAATGTTGTCAAAATCGATTTTATTCTTGCGATTATTCCCGCTGTAAGACAGCCACAACTGTACGATTTATGTGGATCAACATTGAATTTGATATTTGATCTATCTGTTCCGTATGCAAGTGCTGTTATAGAACCTCTACTTAACGTTTCAGCTATAGGCAATCAATGTCCGCCATTAAAGGCATTAAAATCAAATATTAGTAGAGGATTTACTTGTAGCGTTGGGGAAGTCTTGAATATGGATACAAATGATGTCCCGAGATGCTGTGAGTGAAAAATTATATTTTCTGATTATTTAGTTTTTCTATATATTTATTTTTTATTTTCTTAAAAAAATATTTCTTGCTTAAATTTCTTATTAAATGTTAATTTATTAAATATTTGATTAAATTTAGTACATTGTCCTGCTGGAACATTCGCTGGAGAAAAACAGAAAATCTGTACACCATGTCTTCGAGGATTCTACCAAGATCGTGATAGACAAGGTAACTGTCTACGTTGTCCCCTTGGAACATACACAAGAGAAGAAGGTTCAAAAGGCATCAGTGACTGTGTACCTGTTTGCGGATACGGTACTTATTCACCAACTGGTCTCGTTCCTTGTCTTGAATGTCCTCGAAACAGTTATACTGGCGAACCACCGACAGGAGGTTTTAAAGATTGTCAAGCTTGTCCAGCAAATACGTTTACTTATCAACCATCAGCGCCAGGAAAAGATAGATGTCGACCGAAATGTAGTCCAGGACAATATTCACAAACTGGTTTAGCACCATGTTCGATGTGTCCAAAGAACTTCTATCAACCATTAACGGGACAAACTACTTGTCAAGAATGTCCAACTAATATGAAGACTGATGCTCCAGGTACAACTGGCCGAGAGGGATGTCAAGCTATACAGTGTACAGAAAATGCTTGTCAACATGGTGGATTATGTTTACCAATGGGTAAGTTTTAAATTGAAAAAAATCTGGATAATGAAAATTGATCATAATATTAATTGTGAATAAAAATGTTATTTTAAATTAAATGAATCATTCATCTTAACTTTACAAGATTTTATAAAAGTGTTCATTAATTACCACTATTTATATTATTTGCTAAAGTGCATTTCGACAGCCCTGCCATCATTATAAAAACACTAGATAATAAATTCTACCGAACTAAAAATATTATTATCCAATTATATATGAACTATATTAAAAAAAAATAGTATAAATTATATTGAGTTTCCATTTAATACTTTATATGTTTCAGGACATGAAATCCAATGTTTCTGTCCGGCTGGATTCTCAGGACGCAGATGCGAAATTGATATAGACGAATGTTCATCTCAACCTTGTTACAATGGAGCAACATGTATAGATTTACCACAAGGATATCGCTGTCAATGTCCACCAGGCTATTCTGGAATTAATTGCCAAGAAGAAAAATCTGATTGTCGAAACGATACATGTCCAGAAAGAGCTATGTGTAAAGATGAACCTGGATACAACAACTACACCTGTTTGTGTCGATCGGGCTATACAGGAATTGACTGTGATGTTACCGTTAGTATAAATTTACAAAAAATATATATCTATGCAAGCACATAAATGTTTAATAAGTTATTAAAATTATATATTTTTTTTATTAGATTAATCCATGTACAGCAAATGGAAATCCATGTACCAATGGAGCAACTTGTGTTGCATTACAACAAGGCAGATTCACATGCGAATGTTTACCTGGATGGGAAGGTCAACTTTGCGAAATCAACACAGACGATTGTGCAGAAAATCCATGTCTGCTCGGTGCCAATTGCACAGATTTAGTAGCAGATTTCAGTTGTTCGTGTTCTCCAGGATTCACAGGAAAAAGATGCCACGAAAAAATCGATCTATGTAGTACAAACCCGTGTAAAAACGGAGTATGTATTGATAAATTATTTGCACATGAATGTATATGTAATCCTGGTTGGACTGGTATCGCTTGCGAAACAAACATAAACGACTGTATTAAACAACCGTGTGAAAATGGTGGACATTGTATTGATGGAATTAACGAATATACTTGTAATTGTGAAGCTGGATATACTGGAAAACGATGCCAGCATACAATCGATTACTGTTCCTCAGAACCATGTCAGAATGGTGCAACATGCGTGAACCAACTCGATGGATTCATTTGTAAATGTAGACCTGGATTTTTCGGTCTTCAATGTGAAGCAGACATCGACGAATGTTCAAGTGATCCTTGCAGTCCAATAGGAACTGAAAGATGTGTAAATTTAGATAATAAATTCTTCTGTATGTGTCGTGAAGGATTCTCTGGAGAAATATGCGAGGTTATTATCATTCTATGTTAAAATCAAAAACAGGTCGATATAAAACGATACAATAATATTAATAATATTTTAGGAAAATATCGATGACTGCGAATCATCGCCATGTCTGAACGGTGGATCTTGTCGAGATGAAATCGGAAATTTCCAATGTATTTGTCCAGAAGGATGGACAGGAGTTCGATGTGAAACTGATATTGGAAATTGTCAAAATAAACCTTGTCAAAATGACGCGAACTGCATTAATCTCTTCCTTGATTATTTCTGCGTGTATGTAAACATATTTTAATTTTTAAAAAAATAAAATATATGTAGTTAATAACTGAATTGTAGAATAAATTTTATGTAATTTTTTTATTATTATTGCAAAAAATATTTCAGATGTCCTTCTGGAACTGACGGAAAACAATGTGAAACTGCACCAGAAAGATGTATAGGAAATCCATGTATGCATGGTGGACGTTGTCAAGATTTTGGCTCCGGTTTGAATTGTTCTTGTTCAGAGGATTACACCGGTATCGGTTGCCAATATGAATACGATGCCTGCCAAGCAGGAGCGTGTAAAAATGGCGCTACTTGTGTGGATGAAGGCGAAGGATTTAAATGTATATGTCCATCAGGATATACAGGAAAAACTTGCGAAGAAGATATTGTCGATTGTAAAGAAAATTCATGTCCACCATCAGCTACATGTATCGATTTAACTGGAAAATTCTATTGTCAATGTCCGTTCAATTTAACTGGAGATGATTGTAGAAAAAGTAAGTTAAATTACATAAACAATAGAATGAATATATTTAAATTCTATTTTTCTTTTCAGCTATTCAAGTTGATTACGACTTATACTTTAGTGATCCAACACGAAGCAGTGCAGCACAAGTAATTCCATTCTTCACAGGTGCTAAATCTAGTATAACTATTGCAATGTGGGTGCAATTCACACAAAAAGATGAAGGAGGAATCTTTTTCACTCTATATAGTGTAACGTACGTGTTTATTTTATAATTTAATTTAAACGATATTTCGAAATAAAAATTATTAAGAAAAATATATAAAAATAATATACATTTTTTTTAGATCTCCTCATGTTGCTAATAACAGACAAATATTACTTCAAGCGCATTCTAACGGCGTACAAGTATCGCTTTTCTCTGATTTACAAGACGTTTATCTCAGTTTCCGTGAATATGCTACAATAAACGATGGACAATGGCATCATATTGCAATTGTATGGAATGGAGATAATGGAGGTGAACTTACACTCATCACTGAAGGTTTTATTGCAAGTAAAGTAGAAGGATATGGAAGTGGACGTTCTGTGCCAGAATAGTAAATATTATTTTATTAATAAATCAATCAATCTAGATGCAAAGTTATTTTACATATTAATGATTTTTAGTGGTTGGGTTACACTTGGCAAACCTCAAAGTGGAAATCCGAAAGCTTATACAGAAGCAGGTTTTCAAGGACATTTGACTAAAGTACAAGTATGGAGTCGTGCTTTAGATATAACGAACGAAATTCAAAAACAAGTACGCGATTGTCGTACAGAACCTGTTTTGTATCGTGGACTTGTACTCACATGGGCAGGATATGAAGATACTGTTGGAGGTGTTGAAAGAGTTGTACCGTCACATTGTGGACAACGTGTCTGTCCAGCAGGATATTCTGGATCGAAATGTCAACAATTGGAAGTAGATAAGGTATTAAAAGATTTAAATAAGTCTATTTTAAATATTTGTTTGTATTTTTAAATAAATATATATTTTAGGTTCCACCTAAAGTAGAACATTGTCCTGGTGATTTATGGGTTATTGCTAAAAATGGTTCCGCGATCGTTACATGGGACGAACCGCAATTTAGTGACAATGTCGGTGTTGTAAAAATTCAAGAAAGAAGCGGTCACCGCTCTGGACAAACTCTTCTATGGGGAACTTATGACATAGCATATGTTGCTTATGATGCTGCAGGAAATACAGCTACTTGTTCATTTAAAGTCTCATTACTTTGTAAGTATTAACAAACAAAATGCTTTCTAAATGTTTGTATTTAATTTGAAAAAATAACATTCATTTAAATTTGTTTGCAGCCGAATTTTGTCCAGAATTAGCAGATCCTATTGGAGGAATACAAACATGTAAAGATTGGGGTGCAGGAGGTCAATTCAAAGTATGTGAAATTTCTTGTAATCAAGGATTAAGATTCTCGCAAGAAATTCCTGCGTTTTATACATGTGGAGCTGAAGGTTTCTGGAGACCGACTAAAAATCCAAGTCTACCATTAGTGTATCCTGCTTGTTCAGGTAAAAATATATTCAACAGTTTCATACTTTATTTATTTTGATTATTGTGTAATATTTGTAAATATACGAAAATATTTATATAATTTTACAGCATCGAAACCAGCACAACGTGTTTTCAAAATTTCAATGCTATTCCCAACTTCGGTATTGTGTAACGAACCCGGACAAGGTGTCTTGAAAAAAAGAGTTAGGGATGCGGTCAATTCACTAAATCGTGATTGGAACTTCTGTTCTTATTCAGTTGAAGGAACTCGAGAATGTAAGGATTTGAACATTGACGTAAAATGTGACCACATTAAGACTAGAGAAACAAGACAAACGAAAAAGACTGAAGAAGACGGTGGTACTTATGTATTAAATGCAGAAGTACCTGTCGAAAGGTAATCAATTTAAAATAAAAACTAATCGAAACGGAATCAAAATATTATAATACTATTTACTCACAAATATATATTTATATTTGTGTGTTGATGGTAATTTAATACAACACTTGATATTTTTTTCTTTTGATCATATCTCATCTGTGATCATTAGTAAAATAACATATATGTATGTAATTCGTAGAAAAAAAAATATGTATGTGAATTAATCTTCATTTCGTAGATTTTTTTTATGTATTTTTAAATATTTGTTTCATTTTTATTTTTACTTATTTTATGTTTTAATTTATTTATTTTTATTTTATTAGTGCATGTCGATTATTATATTATTTAAACTAGTTTCTGTGTAGATTTTGCATGAGTATTTTAATTTTTTCTGTAGCACCGCAAGGCAAGGCCGTCAAACAAGTGACACGTACAACGTTGAAATCTCCTTCCCGGCTATCAAGTAAGCACGAAAGCACAAACTGAAACGCATGTCTTTCACGAATTTAAAAATCATATTTAAATCTTATTAAAAATCATGTATGTGAATGATTAATTCATTTCAAAATACTAACAATGCATTTAATTAATTGTAATTAACTCATGTATTTCTAATTTCTCAATTTCTTTTTGTAACTAATGACGTTTTTACATCACTACATAAAAAATATCATTTTATAAACATAAAAAATATCAAACATACAAATTTATATATATATATATATATATATATATATATATATATATATATATATATATATATACATTAAAAAATATGGAAATAAAAAAAATAATTTTAGACTATTTATAATTAGAGATTTAATTTATAAGTAAATGAAAAAAATCACTTATTCATTATTTTCTCTCACAATCCTTTTTTTACAAACTCATTTTGTAAATATTTATTATATATATAAATACTCTATACGTTTAAATATTTTTGTAAAAATTGAAACTATTTCTCAAAATTGTTTAAAGAAACACTGTATATATTATAAACATGTTCTCTGTCAGATTGATTTTCTATGATTTAAATCATGCCACATGGGTTATATGTGCCTCACGTTATAAAAACTAATAGTTGCTTGTAACATAAACCTTGTAAAAGTTATAAAAATATAACAAACATTATTTAAACAAAACGATATAATATCAAAATGTTTTACAAACAAGGCATTGTTTTATATTTAAACTCGAATAAAAAAAATATATAAACATATAACATTGTCTTAAATGAAAAAGACATAGACTTTGATAACTATAATGATAATTCTAAATATATAATATTTTTAGATGTTTATTTATACACATAAGTGAATATTTTTTATACACACATACATTATGTCCTCTGTTTTATTATTGTATATATTTTTTATTTTCTCTATTTTGCATCAAATGTTATAGTTCTTTGGTTATATATTATTAAACAATCGTATCAAGTATGTTTTAAAAATAAGCATGTAGAGTGGAATAACAAAACCTTATCATATGCTTGATATAAAAAAAAAACTTCTAAGAAATACATCACTATGCATATAGACGATCAATGGTGTGATAACAACTACACATAATATTTAAATATTTTATAACAAATAAATTTAAGACTGAAAATAGCCTGAATAAAAAAATATATAACGTTTACAACCCATGTGGCAAAGGATATGTTAATATCAATTTTAAACTATCAATTGAATTATAAATAATTAACTCCAATCTATAAAATATTTTCTTAACTATTCCAGTTATTTTTAATATGAATTATAAAGTATCATTTATATTTTATGTCAAAGATATTGTACATAAGAATAATTTTTTAAAAAATAATTCTTTGTTAAAAAATATCAAAAATACGTTTTATTTTAGTTTTAAAAATAACCATGTATTAAAGAGAACATTAAGATTTATTTTCGTTCTGTATCATGTTCTTAATTGCTTCAATGTAAATAAATCATGTAAGATAATACATAATTGAAAAAAATCTTTATATATAAATCAATGTAAAAATTGTACATAGAATTCATTTTACTGATTTGTAATTAAATTTTAAACTAGATTACTAAAACATTTCATTATTAATATAGCGATCCTGTTATTCATTCAAATACAAACGAACGATCGAACGTACAAACACTTTTGGAACATTTAATCCTTGAAGAAGATCAATTCGATGTCCATGAAACCTTACCAAATACAGTACCTGATCCAGCATCACTTATACTGGAATCAGATTATGCATGTCCGGTTGGTCAAGTTGTAATGGCACCTGATTGCGGTAAATATTTTGAATAATATTTTGTCAACATGTTGACTATTTGATTTATAAATAATTTATTTACCAAATAACTTAAGATAAGTTGATTTCATTTCCAAGTTTACTCAATATATATTCAACTTGCGTAGTAGGATGTATAAATAAAATTTAATATGTAAATCATTTCAATTAAAAATACGAAGACAATTGAATTTATTTTATTGAAATTTTATATTTATATTTAAATTATTCTTCATACTTATATATTAAATAAATTCTGTCTATTAAAATATTATAATAATTTTTCATTTTTTTTTTATAGTACCATGCGCTGTTGGAACATTCTACCAAAAAGAGAAAAAAGAATGCGAGCCATGCCCACAAGGAACTTACCAAAGTGAATCTGGACAATTACAATGTACAGTATGTCCTGTGATTGCTGGACGACCGGGAGTTACTGTATCTCCTGGTGCAAGAAGTGCTGCTGATTGTAAAGGTATAAAAGAATTATTTTAATATCAAAATAAAATAGGTTTTTTTCTATTTATTATTTCTAAAAAATAGCTATTATTGGGACAAGTTTTACAGCTAATAATAAAAATTGATTAAGATGATACTAATTAATTTTACCTTTTTGATTTTTTCAAATCATATGTAATTTAATAAAATAATATAATCCATTAATAAACTCGAAAATATAAAATAATCGAAAGAAGTTCTTTCATATTTCTTTTTAAACATTTTTTTTCTCATATAATAGATAAAGAATTTTCATTTTTCTCTCATAAAATGCTTATCACTGTTTTCTATAGTTTTTAATGATATATCTTGTCCAACTTCTTAATCTAAATACAGATAGAATTATTTTATTATTTTAAGTATCATTCAAAAATACATATAACTTCTTTTTCCATAAAAAGTTAACAGAAAATTTATAGTCAGTAATATTATGATATTTCTTTACAGAGAGATGTCCAGCAGGAAAATATTTCGATCACGATGCCGGCCTTTGTCGTAGCTGTGGTCACGGTTTCTTCCAACCGAACGAGGGTTCATTCTCTTGTGAAATTTGCGGTCTTGGAAAAACGACAAGAACTAGTGAAGCAGTATCAAGAGACGAATGTCGAGACGAATGTGGTTCAGGAATGCAACTTGCTGTTGAAGGACGTTGTGAACCGTGTCCACGTGGAACTTACAGAACACAAGGTGTACAAGCTGCATGTCAAAGCTGTCCTCTAGGACGTACAACACCTAAAGTCGGTGCCGCATCAATCGAAGAATGTTCATTGCCTGTCTGTGCACCTGGTACATATTTGAATGGAACTCTGAATAATTGTGTCAAATGTAAAAAAGGAACATATCAACCAGATTCGCAACAAACATCATGTATTCAATGTCCGCCAAATACAAGTACAAAGGGTACAGCAGCTGTAAGTATATCTTTTCTGTTATTAACAATATATATTTTTATAGTCCAAAAAAATCTAATAAAACATTATTTAAACTGGAAAATTATTATCTCACGTCAATAATTATATATATTTTTCATACAGGTAAAGAAAGATGAATGTACGAATCCATGTGAAAGCAACGGTTCAAATATGCACTGCGATCCAAATGCATATTGTTTGTTAATACCAGAAACCAGTGACTTCAAATGTGAATGTAAACCAGGATACAATGGAACTGGCAAAGTTTGTACAGATGTATGTGATGGATATTGTGACAACGAAGGTCAATGTATGAAAGACATTAGAGGACAACCAACATGCCGCTGTATTGGAAGCTTTACTGGTCGTCATTGTCAAGAGAAATCAGAATTTGCATACATTGCTGGTGGAATTGCTGGTGCTGTAATCCTTATCATCCTTATCATTCTGATCATTTGGATGATTTGTGCAAGGTAAGCCATTATTATTATTATTTTAACTGGAAAAAAGAAGTGATATAATCAATTACAATATTTGATTCATATAAATATTTTAGGGATAAATAACAGTCCTCTTTATCATTTGATGAAAATAGTTCAAATATTGTAAATAAAGTTCATTAAAATCTAAACTTTATAAAAACAATAATTAAAAAATGTAGTTCAGTTGTTAAAAAAATATTTGATTTGAGTAAGATATTTGCTTGAGTATGAAATCCATATTAAATAATACAAACGTAAAACATAGAAAAAATTCAAAGAAAGGTCGTTGTAAAATTATTGAGCAACTCGGGTGAGAAATTTTAGAAAGTAGATGAAGGTTCGAAACTTTAGTTTGCATATTTAAATCTCTTATGTGATACTCATCCTAGGTAGATTTCAACCAAAAGATAGATTGTCCTTCTTTCTATAGAAATAATGATCACACTGTAAAAATTAAGTCAAGAAGTTATAAAAAATAAGTCGAAGAAAATTAAATCTTTCACAAAAATGTCCAGGTTTGAAATACTATTCAAATCAGTATTTAAATACACTTTCTTCATTAATTAAGACTTCATGTTAAGAGGGATTATTTGTAAAATTGAAAAACCTTGTCACCGGATTTGATATCCTAAGTATGTATTTTATATATTTATATATTTTATACTTTAGGTCATCAAGGAGGAAAGAACCTAAGAAAATGCTAACACCAGCCATTGACCAGAATGGTTCACAAGTAAACTTTTACTATGGAGCTCCCACTCCATATGCTGAAAGTATTGCTCCTAGTCATCATTCAACATACGCTCATTATTATGACGATGAAGAAGACGGTTGGGAGATGCCAAATTTCTACAACGAAACATACATGAAAGAGAGTTTACACAACGGAGCCAATGGAAAAATGAACAGCTTAGCGAGATCGAATGCCAGTATCTATGGTAATAAAGACGATCTTTACGATCGACTAAAACGACACGCGTATACAGGAAAAAAAGGTAAGAAACTGGAAATAAACACGTCCTTCCTATAATCGAATTACAATTAAATGCGGGTAATAAATGTCAATTCCGTTCTTTTACAGATAAAAGTGATAGTGACAGTGAAGGCCAGTAGACAGAGAATTGTGTGAAATTGAAGTCATCGGTTCTGGTCAAGAATAATACGCTCAATTAGCAATGAACAGTGAAGTTATTTATTATATTTACATATAAATATTAATTATTTTGTTGCTAATGTGTTGATTTTTTTATTCTACAGATATATGTTATAATGAATTATTGCCATAATTTATTTGGCTAATCAAAAATAGTTATTGAAATAAAAATATAAATACATGTGTAGGTCAGAACTAAATAATCGATGAAGACAGTTAAATGTATTTAATATTGTAAATATAAAAAAATATCTGTTACTTCTGTATTAAAGAATTATCAACTATATTATATATATATATATATATATATATATATATATATATATATATATATATATAATGTATTAATATATTATAAAAATGCTTATTCTGTACAAAAAAGTTACCTCTTCTTTATAACCAAATGTTTGAAAAAAAAATAGTAAAGAAAATAAAACAAATGTGCTAATAAATTTATACAGAATAAGTATTTACTTAAAATATAAAAAAATGTAAAAATATATAGAACCCGTTGAATTTTTTTATATAAAATTTTACAAATTAACAAATGTTTTATATAATTTGTGTATTTTAGATTTTTTTATTCGCGTATATTTTGTCTGAATGAGAGTGACGTGTTGTAAATGAGAAGGTGGATGTAAGTACATGTAAAGAAAAACAAATTATTCTACAATATAAGTTTATTATAAATATATAAATATAATTAGATATAATTTTTTCAAACTGTTTATCAAATAGACAAGTGTATATGAACCAAAGAGTCAACTGACCTCATTACAATAGTATTTTTTTATGAAAAAAAACATCATGTTTATTTTTTAACGAACTGTTTATAATAAATAGTCATAGATAATGTATCATTCTGTATATATTGCTTCCTATACACCTGTCTATTATTAACCGATATACACATGTTTACTCATATTGGTTTATATGTGTATATTTGAGAAAATCTTTAAACTCTCTAAGAAAATGTAATATTTAAAAGTCAATTAAAACATATTGTTACAAAATATTTGTGAGTTTAATGTAGGTGACCTTAATTTTTAAATACTAAATTGTTTTAAAACGTTTACTGATTTCTAATTATACATCATATATTTTGATTAGATAAATATAAAGTCAATATTAGTTTATTTGAACTTTTAAATCTAAAATTAATATTATTCGATAACATTTATTCTCATGAAACAGAATTATGCGATATTTGTATACATTTTATTTTATAGAAAATACAAAATAATTTTTATACTATAATCAAAATTAGCTATTGGTATAATTTTTTCATAACAACTTTTGTATAACTTAAATTACCTTATTTCATTAATCATATTCAATAAAATATATTATTTTGATCATATAAATAATAACAGACATAATAAATTTTTATTATTTTATATTTTACAACGTTGTGTATAGAAGAAATAAATTAAAAGAAAAATTAAACAAAACACCACCTTGAAAAAATCCAAAATATTATCTTTTTAATCTTATAAGTTTATTTTGATTATATATTTCAATTAATAATTTGATACCAAATTTTATAAAATTAAAGTTTTAATTCACCAAATTTTTGAATATTTTTTCAAATATTCGCCGTTTCTTTCCAGATACAAACATTTAAACAGTAAAATTTTCTTGATTGATCTTTTAAAATACCGTGAATAATTTTAAATATACAAGCCTTAAATAATAAATGTCTTTATCCTTAGTTATTTTTAGTAGTGAAAATCGATTGTAAAGAAAATTTCAGAATACTCTCAAACAGTAGCGTAGGTAGAATTTTTGGACCATTAAAAAATCAATAATGGACTCCTCCATCTTATTTTTATTAATATTTTATTCGAGTTTAAATTAGGATTCGATGGGAAACCATGAATGAAAACAATTTTTATTTTTATTTAAATCCTATGTTACATAATTATAAGCTCATAATATAATAATACGAATAAATACAAAATTGATTACAATGAATTTAAAATAAATTTTGTAGTTTCTGAATTTACAAAACCATTAATTGAATATATTTTAAATAAATTTCAAAAGCTTTTGTATGTAGTTAATAGTGAACATTTTATTCGATTTTTTTTGTAATTTTAAATAATTTTAAATTTAGTAAATGATCTTTCAAAAATAGTGTATGTTAGAGGAAACGTAAAGAATAAAAAAAAATACAGTAAAGTTTCTAGAATTCGTTCTATAAAACGTAATTTGTTATAACTAAATCAAAAAAATATTCCATAAACTTTCTTATAACTAATGAAATAAAATTAATAAATTTAATTCTAAAAAAGTTAATAACAACTAATTCTGAATATTTTTTAATACAATTTTAACAATTACTTTAAATATTTACCAACTACTTTCCTTTCTCTGTACATCCATAATCTTCGTTTATTCTTGCAATATGATAAATACAGCTCCGTTCTAAAAATAAATTCAGTAAATAGATTAAAATACACACACAATTATTGATATAAAATATTTTAAATCAAGAAACAATTTAAAGTACAACTATTTTAAAAATGTATTCGAATTTTCTTTTCATGCAGAAAATTGTCATAGTTATTACATATAAAAAACATTTACATGCCATTAATTAAAAAAATGCATTCAATGTTTCTAATTACACCCGTTAGTTTATGTTAGTTGACAATATTTTAATAAGAAATGCATCTTTATCAGAAAATTATTAATTAGATAACTGATTTTTTTGTCAAATTATTATTCTCAAAGATAAAATTAATCAATGTGAAAACTGGCTTTTAGATAAAATGTAAAATTTATAACATTAAATCAGTGATACACTTATAATTGAGATAGTCTTTAAATGCATTTTTTTTAAAAAAAATTAAGATATCTCTGATTTCATTTTTATAGATAATCAATTACTTTTCATCAAATTGTTTAAAATTTCAGTCATAGTCATTTAATAACAACGAGTGTAAAATAAATAATAACTACATAGAGTCACTAACATAATTGTTAGCATAAAATATTATAAATTCAAAAAAGATTTAAAACATATACAAATATTTATTCAACTTTTCATTTTATCATATTTTAGTTACAAAAAAAGAAGCATAATATTGTTTAAATTATTTAAACATTAAATACGATCAATGACAACATTTAATTTCTAATTTCACACCACAAAATTAATGACCCAAATAGAAAAAAATATTATTTGCAATACGTATTTTTTTTAACTTGAAAGTAGAAACCTTGAAATATGCTATTACAATATTTTTTCATTTTGTGAATTTCCAAACTATCCCTATATTAATTTAATCCACATGTCCGTTTCTTCGTCTTAGAATAAATGTAAAATGTATAAATTCATGCAGAGATGCGAGTATAAAAATCAAGGTCGTACAGATATTTAAATGCTAAAAATAAATTTTTGATCCCCCTTTATCCCGCTCCCAATTTCCCCAGCTCTATTTATTTTCAACGAAAAAATTCCATCGTGTATGTTGAACAAAGATAATAGACGATTTGTATCCAAAGACAGATAACTATCTTTTTCTATAACGAAATTCACAAAGCAAATATGGATTTCACGCATGTGCATGCTTCCACATGTCATTTAGTATAAATCAATCAGCTGTTGACCATCAAGTATTGTTGTTAAGTAGGATAAACGACTTAATAATGTAATTTTAATGTATTGGAATTAGTGAAATTGTATGATTAGAATGCTAACTCTGTATTAAAAAATCAATTTCAACTTATTTACACCTGCGAAATTGATGTTTTATTTCATAAATTTCGTTTCGTTCGAGAAAAAATATTGTTTATTCACAATATACATCACAAAATATGTATAAATAAACGTGTTATTTTAATAAATAAATCAAAATTAACTTATACGTGTTTTAAAACAAGTATTTAATCATAAATAAATATACAACATAATTTGTTTTGGATAACATAGACTGTAATTAATATACATATATTTATAATTTAAATTTCAAGAAGTGATTTCTGCTCTAATATTTTTAGTAAAGATCATGGGTTTACCGGAAATTGTCTCATGGTAATTAAAATAGACTAATTTACTTTAAATTTTCATTACACAAAAAAATAATTCTGAACAGGTATCAAAAGAAAATAGGCACTTACGATAAACAACAATGGGAGAAAACTATTGAACAGCGAATATTACACGGATTAACACACATACCGATGAAAACTACAAAACTTAAAACAGATTACATCGATGTCGACTTAGTCAGAGGTTTGTATTCATAACATTGATTCAATTTATTAAATTAATAACGTTACAGTTGTTACCAGCGTAATATAAAATTAATAAAACCTGGATTCAATAATAAATGAAGACTTTTTCTTAAAATAAGAGTAAATTTTGACACAGATTATGAAAAAGTTGATGATATCATATCAAGATACTAAAGGTTAACAGATTAAAATAAATTAATAATAGATATTTATGTAACGAGTGGTATGAATTGCAATTTATCATTTGATATGAATTTATTTTATAGGTTCCTCGTTTCCTAAGGCAAAGCCGAAACATGGATTTGCAACCGTTACCAGACTGGGTACTTTGAGGCTAATGTTTTTACCGTTGTTTTCTCGTTGGTGGGTTAAACAAACGTCTCCTCGTATATTTGCAATTCTTTTGTTATTGTATTTATTACAGTTATTTACCATATCGGTTACTGTTTATAATTCATCAGATGATTCTAATGAGGTATTAATGTTTATCAGTTAAATTTTTATAAAATAAACACAAAAAATAACATAATAATTTAAATATAAAACTTTATATTTTTATACAATTTTTATGTATATTTTGCTGATATTATTCATTTCAGTATATATCTACTTCAGAAATATTTATTCCTATTACAATGATGCTTTTATTGAGTATCATTCATTCTCAAATAGTATCGACTAATCCAGGACCTGATAAATCATTTCCAGAACAAAAATCTCGAAAAACAAGAAGAAGGAGAAAATACAGACATCGAATATTGGCAGCTACTAATAAAACATCTCAAGACTCATGTTTAGATAATAATAGATATCAATTATCATCAAAAGATAGTATTAATTCAAGTTATAAGAAAGTTAAAATTTGTACTGTTGAGAATGGTATAATAACCAAAAACAGAATAAATAAATACGATGTTCCTGTTTTAAGTTCTCTACAGTCCGGAGAATCATTAAAATCTAATATTAAAGTCGTATCTGTTAAAGATGATAACATAGAAAATTATTGTTCCAAAGAAATAAAAAACAATGAATCGTTACAACCTCCATCTCTTTTAGTTACTGACGAACAACAGCAACAACGACCAGAAAGGGTTAGAGATCCTTTAGCTTTAGATGATGATGGTTTTGAAAGTTTAAATGGAAATGTATCCAGTGAAAATGGTGAAGAACCTTTTTTAGAAACATTGCAATCGCAAAATTTTTTAGACGATGTATTAGAATCAAACAGTTCAACACCCATTCATCCATCAACATCAAACAGTAAAAAAATGTGCAAAAATTGGATAGATGACGTGTGTAATGCACAGAATTCTGATTGTGGATTGCATCATCGAAAATCAATGACTGATTATGTGTGTAGTTCTCCAGAACACGGAAGTGAAACAGATACAGATACACATTTAACTTTAAAGAACGTTCCTATTGCAAAGGTATAATGAATATTTAATATTTTATGTTTTTTAAACATTTGAGTTTTATATCACATTTAAATTTATATTAATCCTTTGACTGTGGAATACTCTGAAGCAAAACATACTGGCCGAGTTACCACTAGTTATCACTGTGTATAAAAAATTTGTTCACATATAAATTTTGTATATTTTAGCAAAGAAGTAGTGATGAGCTTTTAACTGAAAATTGCAGAACTACACAGACTTTGCAAATTCCAGTTAGACCATTAGAAAGTAGTGGATGTGATAGTGAGGAAGAAGGTGACTGTGATAATTTATCATCTCCTGGAACTAGTAGCTTTAATCCTTTACATGCTGATGCTACAACCTCAGCTACAGAATGGATGGGTGTAACAACAAATAGTGAAGATTGTACGTACAGTTCTGAGTATAATGAATCTGATTCACAATCTGAGTTTAACAGTAATAATGATCAGTCATTTGCATGGGATTTTGATTTATCACCTACAGCTATTTTAAGTCCAAGTTGTGCTCCTTCAGACAAAGGTAATTTATTACTAAAGCAGTATATATGTTTATATAAATTTGAAAATATTATATTATTTTTCAGTAAGCTGCACTATATGGGAACGTCATGATATTAAAAAAGCAGATCTTTCTGTTTTTGATATTAGTTCAGCTATTATAGAACGAGTGGAAGCAATGCCAGAATCTTTAGATTATTTCTATGGTGGTGTCATTCTTTCAATTCTGTTATCTATTGTACCTGCAATTTTTCGTTTAGGAGAAACAATATCAGACCCACAATATGTTTCTGACAGTCAGCAAAAACTATGTTTTTCTGATCTTTTTTTATTTCAACAAGTCCCAAATTCTGTGTACACTATATTAGAGTTATGCTTAGGATCTTCCATCTGGTATTACATTCTTTTAATCTATATATATTTAGAATAACCACAAATTATATTAATTAATTTGTTTTAGGGAACGATCAGTTATGATAATTTCTATTGTCCAGCGATGTATTTTAGGAATTCTATTTTTTTTCTTACTAGCAGTAGCGGAACGAACGTTCAAACAACGTTTTTTGTATGCTAAACTATTTTCACATCTTACATCATCAAGACGAGCACGAAAGTCAAACTTGCCACATTTTAGATTAAATAAAGTTCGTAATATCAAAACATGGTTATCAGTCAGGTCTTATTTAAAAAAACGAGGCCCTCAAAGATCAGTTGATGTAATTGTTTCAGCAGCATTTATAATTACATTGATACTTTTATCTTTTATCAGTATGGAGTTTCTAAGAGTAAGTATGTAAATGTAAGATAGAATAATTACATTCTAAAAATTATGTATATTTTAGGATTCGGTGTCTCTTCATTCAAGATATAATTTAGAAGCA
This sequence comes from Neoneuromus ignobilis, assembly GCA_029203775.1. Classification (NCBI taxonomy): domain Eukaryota; kingdom Metazoa; phylum Arthropoda; class Insecta; order Megaloptera; family Corydalidae; genus Neoneuromus; species Neoneuromus ignobilis. Next base: position 22,327,803 of record CP092096.1, on the reverse strand, counting down.
GTTCTTTGGAGTTTAGCCATCGGAATTTATTTACTAAGATTTATGACAATAGGAACAAAAATCAATAGAAAATATAGAAATTTATCTGTTTTAATAACAGAGCAAATAAATCTCTACCTTCAAATTGAGCAGAAACCACATAAAAAAGATGAACTTATGGTAGCTAATAGTGTTTTAAAATTGGCAGCTGATTTATTGAAGGTAATGAATTGAAAAATAATCATTACATTTTATAAATTATCTGAAAACAGTTATAATCAAATACAATTTTTTTAAGGAATTGGAATCTCCGTTCAAAATATCAGGGCTTTCAGCAAATCCTTATCTTTATACAATTACCAAAGTAGTGATTTTATCAGCTCTTTCAGGTGTACTTTCAGAAATGTTGGGCTTTAAATTAAAACTTCACAAAATAAAAATTAAATAACTTACTCAAATTTGATCTGCAAGCTTTAAATTTTTAAAAATGTATACCTTTTTACATATATATATATATATATATATATATATATATATATATATAATTTAGTGATTAAATTTTAAAATTTATCTTTCGAATAACTTGTGCATATAAATGATAAATATATATAACTTGAAATTAAAAATGTGCTTATAGCAATTGAATTGCATTTTTTATATTATATGAAAACATGTTTTTAAAGCAAAATAATTATTGAATATAGTTGTAGATTTATTTTTTGAATATGCCTGTAAAACAGAAATAATTATTTTTGTGTAGTTTATGTGATCTGGCTAATAATGTACTTGTACATTATAATTCACTGTGATGACAATTTGATGAGTAATGAAGGAGCTTATTAAATCAATATAGAAAATTGTAATTACTATGTATTATTTTTATTTAATATGTATAAACTGTGTATACTATATTTTTGTAGATAATAAAATTTTATTTGAGATATGAATCAGTTTTATTTAATGTTTATATATATATAAAAAATTATAAAAAAATAACAGATTTATCAATTATTAATAATCGATTATATACATGCAAAAATATATTTAAATTTTTAAATATATCTACATATTCACAACAGTAAATATATAGTAAAATAAAATATAAAATGAATAATGTAAACTTAAAAAGCGAAAAAAATACGGCAATATTATTACTGGGTTTGCTACTGTAGCAACGCCAACAGATTTTATAGAGATACGAAAATTCTCCTTACTGGTCATTTTATTTGCTAAATAACATTTCGATGGTTATGACAACATTGTTAGACCACTATTTATTAAATCTAGAACTATACTTAATTTTAGTTTCGATATAATAAATTCATTAGAGTTGAAATATGGCAATATCTATTTAAATTAGTTCCTCATACTTAATATCTTAATATAATATAAAAAAATTAACAATTATAATGAAGAACGTCGAAGAGCGATTTTCAATTCAAGAAATTGCAAATTATAAAATTTAAATCGGTCGTAAACGATAATAAATAATATCTACAATCAAAAGCCAAGAAAATTCAAAACAGACAAAAGTAAAAGTCGATTATGTGCCATCTTTGAAAAAATTTTAACTTTTATAAAATCTAAAAAAAACTATCAAGTAAAGTAATTTCGATATCATTTCTAGATATCAAAAAATAATCAATAATATCCATAAAATAAATATATAGGTAATATTTTCATTCGAATGTTAATTTTGTATTTTGTAGAATTTTCGAATCATAAAATAAATTATAAATTTATTATCGAAAATCTCAGTTGATTCTAATAAAAAACTTACCGTATATTTTCATAAAGAAACCATTTCCAAAAATAAGTACTTTTTGTTTACTTTTTCGTTCATTCTCATTTTAACAGCATTGTTTACGATTACACGATTTGATAATGATGATGTTCTCTGGAGATGGTGAAATATGATTCGAACTGTGAATAACTGAAAAAAAAATAAACTTGTGAAGTAATTTGTTTGTGAAAAATAAATTAGCCATAGCCCAAACCAATTGTAAAATAATTACCATTTAAAAAAAGTATATTGAATTATCAAATTGAATCCCGCATCACTAAACTGAATTTATAATTTAACATAAATGTAAGCTATATTCCAAACTAATAAGTCTCATGACTCGTACATTTCAAATATTTATACGGATAATCCATAATAGAACTAAAAATAAATATGAAAAAGATTTTAAAAAGACAGTTCAGATTGAGAAACTAAAGTATCATATGAGGATACTGATATCGAATTTTACAGCTTTTCTCGAAAAGAAAAGAAGAATGTCAAATAAGTACTGGATGAAAACAGGCTTTGTGGTTTAAAAATTTTCGCGAATGAACGGGAATTCAAAATAACGAACAACTGTTTTGTTCATTAGATAATATAATAGTGACGCACTCATTACAGTGATTACAAATGTTAGAAGGCGACATTCGTGATTTTTTCTATAATTTAACCCAATGAAATATAATAATCCATTCTTTGCTGAATTGTTAAAAAATAATAATTTATTTTTATTTAAAATATGATATATATTGAATTACTTTTGTTTCAATAAGTCTATTGAAGTTTTTATAATTTCTCTACGTTGTTGAAATGTTAAATGTTTCATGATAATTTTCCAAATTATACTGAGTTGAAATGTCAAAATAAGCTTGAAAAAAAAATTCAAATATAGCTGCTACCAGCTGTCAAAATTTTGACATTCTTATTGGAAAACTATATTTTTCGTACAAAGAATCACTCACTTCCACGCTACAAGATTTTAAAAAATAATTAAATATTGAACATTTTTTAATAATTAAACACTGTTTATTTTATTCTTTGATACGCATTTTGATGTATAAAACATCATCATCACAACGTTGCATTAGAAAACTTTATAATGTATCGTTTTGTTAATGATGACGAGATAGATAAAAATCTCGATTTGTTACGATGATTAATGGATTTGTGTGAAAATAAATTAAACAAAATATCAAAAAATACTGAAATAAAGTACAAGCATAAACAAATATGCGCTTCTTTTTTGAGATCGAAAATTTTGATAAAAAATATGACATGTAGAATATAAATTAATTTGTGTAAGTGAATTTTGGTGAAATGTAATTAGTAAATACTGTAAAAAAATCATAATTTTCAAAACAATTTAAATAGTAATTAAAATTATTTTAAATAATTGAACTTTTCTTTAATTAAAAAAAGATTAATTCCAGTTGGATTAAATACTATTTACAAATCTTAAATGAATAGCTTTTCTAGACAACATTATTGGCAATTTCTAATATTTATGTGTATATATATATATATATATATATATATATATATATATATATATATATATATATATATACATACGTTAAAAAATGTAGTTAGAAAGCAACTTTTCATTTTTATTGATCCATTCCAAACTGACGAATTTTCTTATGGCTCTATTCTATCTACTAACAGATCTCTTCTTTAGTCTTTTTATATCTCTGGTTTCTCGATTTAATAATTTTTCTTATCTATCAGCGATTTTCTCTTCTTGTTACATAATGCATCCATTTTGAACTTTTCACTCCTGTTACAATATCCATAAGTTTGTTTTTCTTTCGAATTCACTTACTTATCTTCTCGTCTCTTCGTATTATTCCTAACATACATTTTTCTATGTTTATTTCTGTTATCTGAAACCACTGAATTATTTTTACATTTAAATCTAAATTTCACTATCATAAATGAAAACTGATAAAATATATCGATTAAAAACTTATTTCTCCAAAAATGAAAAAATATTCGACTTTATAATATAAGAATTTCTTCCGAATTGACATTATCTCATTGTTTTGTCCTAACTATTTCACCTATAATTAATGAATTGTCTTAAGTACACAAAATTTTGAATTTCTATTTTTATTCATTTTAATTCGATTTTCTATTGATCTACGAATTCATTGTATATTATTTTTGTCGTATTATGGTTCATCATAAGATCATTTTTTTTTTGTCTAATTTTTCGATTTGTTTCAAGTTCATCTGGGTTTGTTTGGCCCCGAATGTAATTAACAAAAAATAATTTATTAAACATCTCGCCCTTTAATTTCATTACTCCGGATTTCAAGTTTAGTGTTTTCAATACTTCTATTAGCATCAGTAATATCGTACAGCTCTGTCTCACTCCTTTCATAATTTTAAACTTTCTTGTTTCTTCATAAATTTTTCCGAAGGACAATTATGCATACATAAAAAGTTTAAAATGAACTCGTTTGGAATTTCTGCACGTTTCCAAATGCAATGTAAATTCAAGAACTGTTGAATATAAAATCTTGTTTTATATTTATGTATGCAACTGTACATTCTGATACGTTGATATAAATTTGGCTGCTTTATTAAGATTCATTACTGTACTGTGCACTGATGTAACTTAACAGTAAAAATGCGTTCGATGATGGTTTTGTGCTCTCGAAGACAAACTTTTTAAAGAAGAAGACATATAGTCGCGACGAAAACTCGCATAAATTTTCTGCGAAGGCCAAGGCAACCAGTTGAATGGATGTAACAGTTGTCTATGTATAAATTGTATGATATAAGTCAACTTAAACGTTTTTATATAATTTTATTAATTATAATCAACATTCCTCAACCACGTGCCGCTTTTGCGGAATAATCACCTGAACTAGTTTTTTATGCGCGAACAAAGTTCGGTAGACCTCGTGTTCCTCGAACCCACATTGTGTAATTTACTATACAATGTCGAGTCTACCTCTCTAGGCTGTCACAGTTTCAGCGCACTGGTATGCCCGGCAGTACTCTGAGTGAATCTGTCCGTGTCGGCCGAAGTGAGAGTGAATAAACCAACTGTCTAGTTTTGTGCCGAAATTTAAATACATAAATAAAACGCCATGGCGTCATATTTATCAGACGATTATGGTGGTTGTAAATTCTTTTCATTCGTGTCTGACTTTTTCGGATTACCTATTGATCAGGCGAGTAACGATTATTTTCTATAAAATACACAGCATCTTAACATAGGATGTACTGTTTTCGATTCAGTCAGTACCATTATTGATCCATTGCTTTTAAAGTCTATTTAGAACGTTCATTGATAAAAATGTGTTTGTTTTGTTTAGATTGTCAAAAGTTGATGTTTGTCATATGAGAGGAGAGCAAGTCAAATCGATTATGTTTATATTGTTATACGTTTTTGTACACATGTTTACGTTTTATAATATGTTTTATATTTTTTTTAATAAAAATTAAAAATATCAATTAATCGTTGTAATTTTATAAAGTCACACTATATTATATTTCAAACGTTTTGAAGAGATGAGATCACGCCCTGCTTATTTTTGAGTAGTTATTTATAGAAGATAGATGCAATCATCAACTACCTTAGACAAGAAGCGTATATGAAAAAAAGTACAAATGCATATTTTGGAGGGGGTGTTAAACTATTGTAGATGGAAACAATTCACGTACCTCTTTTCTAATCTGTTATCCTTTTTAGTTAAATTAAAAACTATTTCAATTAATTTAATTCAATAATTAGGCGAATATATATATATATATATATATATATATATATATATATATATATATATATATATATAGAGAGAGAAAAACCAATTAACCAAATTATATATATATATATATATATATATATATATATATATATATATATATATATATAACATATTATAGAGAGTAAATTATAAATAATAAAAATGTTATATTAGAAATAATTTCAATATTGATATATAAATATTATTTAAAAATATAACAAATTAAAAATATTTTATTATAAACAAATAGTTTTTCTATACCTAACTTAAAATCGACAGTAAATTTACTTATTTATTAATTAAATATTTTTTTGGGGAAATTATCATTATTACAAATTGTAAATTAATTGCATATTTTTAAACAAATTAAAAACTGATCATTTTGAATTACATATATACATATATATCTTTATATATATATATATATATATATATATATATATATATATATATATATATATATATAAAGATATATAAAATTTTAATTTAAATTCATAATGAAATTTTATATTACAATTTGGAAAATAAAGTAAACATACTATCTAAGTTTTACAAACACGTAAAGAGCGCCAAAATGTATGTGTGTGCATATATATATATATATATATATATATATATATATATATATATATATATATATATATAAATGTAAATGTAAATGTAGAGAGAGAGAGAGAGGAGAGATAATATTTTTTAAATATTTCGATTTTTTTTTAAAATGAAATAATATCGAAAAATTTGTTTGCAATTAATATAAAAATAGACTTAATCGACAAAAATAAATTATTGTCAAACGTAAATAATAGTTATAAATTGTTTGTGTTATTGATACAATTATTTTTTCGAAAATCTGTAAAATTATATATATATATATATATATATATATATATATATATATATATATATATATATACTTGTACATGTATATATCGTTTTATAAAGTGTATGCTTTTTCATACTTTCTATAAATATTTTTATAAAAAAAAATTATATATATATATATATTGGAAATTATTTTATAATTACATTAAATATTATTTTAAATTATAATCAGTGCATATATAAAAGAAATTCTCATAAAATAAATATTTAAATAAACATGTGTTTAAAATCCAAAAAAAATATTTACAATAAAAATAGTATATTTGAAATACAAAAATATTTCAATTAACTTAAAATAAATTTTCTAAACAAAAGTACTCTAAATTAAATCTACAACTTCGAATGTTAATGTGTTTATTTTCAATCTTGTTTATAAATAACTCTTCAAAAAACTTTTAATGTGATATAGCAGTTTAAAAATATTTTTGTCAAAAAGTTTAAATAGATTTTTATGAATGAAAAAGTAAAATTACATATATATAATATAAACTACAAGGTATTTTTTGAAATGAATATTTTTTTATAACTAAATAATTATATGTTATAAACTATTTCGTAATAAAATATAAAGATATATTTTTTTATAAAAGCAAGATTTGTTTCCACTTGTTATTTTTGTCTAGCAACTGGCAAATAGATAACGTATCTTTGAAAATATTCCATCATAAATATTTTTGAAAATTTCACTGATTTGTTTATTATTACAACTTGATCACAGAAAAAAGTTGGCAATTAATCTGATTTTAAAAGTTGAATTTAAATAATGAATGTGTTTAATTAAAAAAACTCGAATTAACATATTTTTATTCTAAATATCATATTTCTTTTAGCTTCATACTGTTATTATATATTTTTTAAATATCTCTTTCACTTTGGCACCAATTTATGAAGATTATTATGCAATGATAGTACATAGTAACTGAATACAAAATTGAACATATTTTTTACTCGAAAATGTGAAATTATAAAAATAAAAAAAATATAACACTAATTTACTTTTACTTTTTTTATCTGATATATTTTTAGTTTTAAAAATATATCAAATAAAAGAAATACGATATTTAGTAACATTTTATTTTTAACCCCGAAGATTTTTTCAGTTTTCTGTTTATAATAAAACGCGGTGCAAGTATTTAAAAAAATAAGTACACGTTTTCATTTCATATTAAAACAACAGCTGCCCGGAAATAATTATTCAGTGAGGATTTTGTACAACGAAATTTATAACTGTAGCGTTTGTTAATCGGCTTTTAAAATTAAATAAATAGTAAGAAAATCGTCGTATTGTGCTTATATATATATATATATATATATATATATATATATATATATATATATATATATATATATATATATGAAACAACATTCTTTTTCAAAAAGAGCTAATGTTACTGATTAAATTTGTGTAGATTTATTTTCAGTCTAGTTTATCCATGTTTTTTGTATTTAATATTTAAACAACAGTGTTTTTGAATAAAATATTAATACAAGTAAACTATTTTTATTATAAAAGTTCAATTATTTAAAAATATTTTTTTATATTAACTAAGCGTATTCAATTGTATATTTTTCTTCATACAAGAGATAAAGAATTAATTTTTTTACAAGGAACATGTGTTTTTTTTAAAAAAATGTATAAAAAATACAAATTGAATTATCATTACTTAACTGATAATTCTGATAAATGATTCACAATTTATGCCAACTCAGAAACGTACCATACAGATCAAAGTTCTTCAGCCTTTACTTTTATCGATTGTCTACAAAAATATATATGTATATAGTTGTTTACAATATGTCACGAAATAATAAATTATTTGTATAAAAACTGGAAACATAAAAATTTGAGTATTTTTTAGTAAAACAATTTGACAAATATTTAGTAAATTTATTTATTCGTTTTTTCTTATTCATACAAAAAATATTTTTAAAATTGCAAAATTTAAATTACACAATTCTAGATCATTAGTTCATATAATTATAATTAATCATAATTTTGTTACTGCGACTAAATAGTTTTATCTTTGATCTTTATTACTTTTATAGATATTTTATATGTAACTATTTTAATGATTCTGCATTAAATTAATGTCTTTTCGAAATATAATGATCGTACTGTCACTATCTTTCATGATTATATCTTTTTTTCGAAAAGTCTCATTTTTAATTAATTATAACTTTTTAAATGATAATTGCAATTAATTAAAAATTATGTACATGCATTTAAAATATATTAACTTATACACTTGTGATATTTTCACGAAATTAAATCATCGATTATTCCCAGTTCACATCTTTACATAAAAAGTTTAAAACTTATACTAAAATCTAAATCTCACTCATAAACTTAAAAATACATTCCTTATCGTGGTTTATTCTATCAAGTATATTCACAACAAAAAACGTTCACATATATCCAATTCCCCATGGATCTATTTATTTTATTTATTACAAAAACTAAAAAGCTTTTTAAGTATAAGATAACGGATTTTATACTTTAAAAAAATAATTTTAAGCATGATATTCAATATTAAAATTTATGCTTACTCGATATTGAGTTTTATGAAATTCTTAATGTTTCAATATTGGTAGACATATGAATTTTAAAAGGGTTATTACATGAATATATTATGAATTAAAATGTAGGAAAAGATTGATTATTATATACCATTTGAAAGTTGATTGTATTTTCATAACAAATATATTAGAATTTATTTTAAGATAGAAATCTAGTTTCATTTTGAAATTTTATAAAAAAATATAAATCCTTTCGAATTCCGATTACAAATTTGTGCATTTTATAAAAGCAAATTCTTGTAAGTGAAATATTTCACATATACTTGAATAATTTTTTTATTAAAATTAAAATATTTGATACTACATTCTTATACATATATTTATCTGATTTATGTTGAAAACTTACTTTTTTATATATGATAATTCAAATATATTGATGAGTTATATATACACGCACACACACTAAATGAGAGTTCATATATATTTCTGTATATTTCATTTTAAATCTTAAATACTGATTTTTGCAATAAAACATGCTAAAAATATATTTGATATTTAATATCTATATTTTGTTTAAATAATACTATTAGTTGATAACAACGATGAAACATTTGTTCCAAAATTTTTTACGATAGATAAAGAGATTATGATTTACAGTTAATTATAAAAATAAATAGAAGTCCCTACATGTTTCAGTCATATTGCTGTATTAATATTCATTTTAATTTATGTATATAATATTTACAAATCATATTCAGTGTAACTGATGTAACATTGAATGAAATAAATGTATATTATCGAATAAACCTGTCGTTTTGTATAGTTAAATTATATATATATATATATATATATATATATATATATATATATAAAGAGAGAGAGAGAGAGAAAGAGAAACCGAAATAGAAATTTTGTGAGAGACCTTCATCCAGCAGTAGATAGAGCCTAATGATGGTAATGATGATGATGATGATGATATATATATATATATATATATATATATATATATATATATATATATATATATATATATATATATATATATATATATAATGAGAGAGATATAAAGAGTATTATTTTTATAATATTATATTGAAGTAATATAATACTGTTACAAAATATTGATTTCAAATCACGTACACGAGATGAATTTTAAATTATTATTTTTTTTAAAAAATATACATTTATATTTAAAACAAAATGCAAATTGTTTTTAAAAATAGTATTAAGACTCAATAAATAATCTTAAAAAACAGTTCATATAAGAAGTCAAAGAATCATAAAATTTCTTTCGTAAAACTTTGTTAAACCAAACAATTGGATAGCTCGTTTAAGAATATTAAATGGTTTATTGAATTTAATACAGAATAATTTATTCCAAAGATTCTTCATATGACAAAAAACACGTACGAACATATTTTCTATTCTTTTTTCTAACCTTAAACAATTCTACATGTGGACTGTGAATAATGATTGTACATATTACTGTTATGTGTATTGTAGTCAGTAATGTACATTATATATGGATATGTGATGTTTGTACATGTATATATGTGTGTGTGTATATATATATATATATATATATATATATATATATATATATATATATATATATATATACATATATACATATAACAGACATTCATAAAGAATAATGGATGAAAATAAACATATACTTATTTAACAAAAACGCATAAGATATAAATGTGGAACGCTAAAACTATGTATACATTAAATAGATAACCTGTTAAGTTTTGCACACAGAAATATAAAAACACATATTTAAACAATGTACACACACACAAATATATATATATATATATATATATATATATATATATATATATATTCGTACAATATTTAATAGAATATCATTAAATTATATTTGCATAGAATTAATCAATAAAAGTATCTACCTAAATTATTTTGTAGAAATTACAATATGTTATTTTTCAGGATATTATATTATTTTATAATAAACGAAAATATAATAGAAAATATATTGGTATTTATTTAAAAATTGGAATGGTTCAATATTTATTTCATTTTTCTTATAATTGATCAGTGAAATTTAAAAAAAAGACACCTTACATGTATTTATATAAAAAATTAAAAATCAGGTAATTAATAAATACAAAAAGGAATAAAAAAAGTCATTTATTCAATTAGTTTGTATTATTTTTCAAGAAAGAAATATTCTTTTTCCCAAATTTTGATCATTTGAAAAAAAATTAAAATAAATTAATCTATACTAAACAACGACTTAAAAAATGTTATTTTTTTAAAAAAATATATATTAAAATTCCAATACATTATTTTCATTTTTTTAAAGAAAAAGAAACTTTAGTAAAATTTATTTTATTATAACATTCAGTAAGTCAAATTTATTTTACTATAAAATTATTTTCCAATTGTCTCTTTTTTGTGCAAGGTTAAGCGATAAATAGAAATGACTTGTAAATTTTTTTTATTAAATAATAAATACGAATACCTTTTACAAGTTGACATAATTTCTGTTAAAAAAAAATTGTACAGAAATATAAATGTATTTTAAAATTTAAAAAACATATTCAAAAATTATATAAACTTAATAATTTGTTTTTGAAATATTTTCTATCCCAAAAATCTTTTCAATTCAAAAAATAACTATATTTTAGATTCTATTTGTTCTCATTTTTTTATTTATTTGAAAAATCTATATACAAAATATATAACATGATTCATGTAGAAAAAAGTTTATTTAAAACAATATAATTGCTAAAAAATACAAATATTTCACGTAAAGTAGATTGAGGAACTTAATATCTTATCATTATGGTTTATTTATCAGCTAATAGGTGAGACACTTTTTACGAAATTATTTATAATTTGTATGTTAGCCATATACAATTTTATTTATAAAAAGAAACATATATATTATTTATAATCAATTTATATACTTTTATTTATATTTTAATACACAAATTAATTTAAATCGTTTTTATTTTATAATTATTTAATAAAAAAATATGTTTGTTGAGCCAAAAATTTGCAAAGTAGTAGCTTAAAGGAAATATTAACTTATTTTTACATGTATTCATTTATATATCTATATTAGACATTTGGTAAATTAAATAACAATTCCTCGCTTTTAGATATAAAATTATTTATAAAGCTATTTTAAACGTATAAATTTTATTTCCGATTTATTGTTTAATTTACAAAATCATTTTAAAATATGTTATTCGAAAATTAATTTATTTTATATATATAATTTCATTTCAATTATTTTCAATTAAAAAAAAAATAATTATTTTATAAAAACTTCTTGAAATGAATTTTTTTGTTATAATTTCATACATTCAGTAAATTTGATATTTGTATTTTATACATTCTTTTTTATATATGATATTTTCATAAAAGAATACAAGGAATGAAATTTAAACGCAATCATAAATTGTACACAATTGAAAATTAAATAGGGTTTTGTTATGATGATCATTCTTCGTCAATCCTATCAAAACAAATATATTTTTTACATCAACTGAACCAGTTTATATCGAATTACGATATTCTGTTGTCAGAATATATTATCATATATTTACATTTTGTTATTCAATCAATGCTTTTTTCAGAAAAAATATTTATTTTCCATTTGATGTAAACAAAAATCTATTATTTTCGGTTACTAATATTTCATTTCTGTTAAATATATTGAAACATGAGTATACTTGATAATATAAATAATTTAAATGTGTTTCAAGTGATATAATATATAAATGATAATTGTCAATGCATTCATAATTTGATAACTGTGTTGTAAGGAAAGTAGTAGTTATTTATAAATATATTTGTAATTAGATATGATGTATTCAAGTAAATAAAACTTACATTATCGATAGTATAAAAAAGTATAAGAAAATAATTTTAATCGAAAAATTAAACTGACTTGTTCAAATAAATAAAGAATAGATAAGATGATTGTTTATTTGTATGAAAAATGTAATAAAATAATAAATAAATAAGTTTTACAATGTATTATTTTTTACATTGCAACACATTTTATATATAAAAAAAACAAACAGTCAAATCATCAAATATATTAGTCTTATAACTGTCATATTTGCATATTATTATACAAAAGTTTTTTTTACGTTCTATAAACAAAATGTTATTTGAATATATGAAGTATTATTTACCTTTTTAACAGTATGCTGCCTTTCTAAATCTTTTCAGTCTCAATCTGAAAATAATAAATAAATTGATATTTTTTTGTAAATCTTAGTACTTAATATTATATATATATATATATATATATGTATATGCCAAAAATAAAGAAAAATATAATTCTAAAACTAATACAAATAGAAAACGTTTTTATAGACTCAATTATCAGAACACATTATAAAAATAAACTATATGTGCAGTTGTTATAAATAGCATAAATGTTTTTTAAAAAAATAGAATTTGGATATGAAATAATTTTGAAATAAAAATAATAAGGTTTATTTACATTTCTAGATTTGTTTGTAAAATTCGTATTTTAAACAATAGTGTATTTTTTATAAAATTAAATATTTTAATTTATTTTGAATCAACATTAAAATATATTTGTACTTATTATTTACAATAAATGTGTTATATAACAGTATATATATATATATATATATATATATATATATATATATATATATATAAATGCCTATACATATAATTATGTTAAGTAAAATAGGTATATTCAATAAAATTTCAAAAAACTGATCCCAGAATGAAATTATTTATAGGATCTTAATTTTTATATGCTGTAGCCCAAATGAGACTAACGGGTTAAGGCATATATTGTCTTAATCATTTACTATTTTTTATTGAGCCATCGTATATACCTGAATATGATTCTACAATATTAACTTTAAAAAATATAAATATATCAAATTCAGTCATACTATTCTATTTTTTAAAAGAAAAATACAAACCTATATCTATTCTATAAAACTGATTGTAAAATAGGAACAAAAATTTTAACAGTAATTACTTAAATAGCAATTTTAACTTTATATATTTTTTATCACTGTGACCTTTGTTTTTAAAATTGCCTTACATCTATTGGATATAAATTATTCTAAACGTCGGCATCGTATCCTACAACTAACAAAATTCTTCCCATAATTCTACCTTTTTTTAAAATTTGTTACCTCCAATAGTCTGTTTAACACTTTTCTCTTTTGCTTTACCAAGTATGACCATATATATATATATATATATATATATATATATATATATATATATATATATATATATAAAATAAAAAAAAATAGGCAGATATAAAAGACAAATATATTATTTAAAATTCACTCCTGAAAATGTTTTCTTCATTGTGCAAAAATGGTTTAATTGTAATTTAATGTTTGCATACAAAATAACGTAGTTTAAATGCTCTTATTTGTGGTATAACCTTTTTACTGAGAATATTTGATAAAATGAATGTAGGGTTTGATCTCCAAAGGGCTATTTAAAAAGTCGTACATTATTAATATAGTGTTAGATGGAAACTTAACTGCAATTTAAGAAAATCGTACTTGAGGAATAAATGTGGACAGTGTTACCTTTCTAAAAGTTTTTTTAATTTAAAACGTTTTATATTAAAATATCAATTGATTTTATTTCTACTTGAAATATATTTTACGTTTATTTGATATAGGAGTATATAAATCTTAATAAAAAATTGATAGAGAAAATAAAATTATTTTTTATTACAACTAAATATTTGAATATTTTTAAAATATTACCTTACGTTTAGACTTTTTTAAAAATGCACTGTTTTACATTTCTGTACAAGTACAATAGAATTATAGTTTCTCTGAGTGGTATTCATATATACGTAGTTTTTTTTATTGAAACGTAAAAGCATTGTAGGAAATATTCAACTTGAAGTATGTATACATATTGATAAAAAAAATAAATGGAAAAAATATTTATTTTGAAACAATAATAAAAAATAGAATGAATAATGGGGAATACTATTCAATTACATAATATTAATAATTTTTTCCCATAGAGATTATATTTATTGTTATTTTATTTGTATGAAAAGGAGTGTGAGATGATTTTATATTCTTTTTATATTGTTTAATTTTTTTTTTATAATTATTTAATAATGTAAAAAGGTTTACAAAAGCTTACTATTACTTGGAACATTTTAAAAAAATAAGACATTTATTTTTATTTCTCAGGTAAAAAAAATATGTCTGTGAATACAATTCGAAGCAGCATATTCCCAATTTCAAAATAGATTTTTATTCAAGAAGTGATTGGTTCTTTGATTGTAATTATTAAACAATTCTATAAAAAAATACTTCTTTACGAAATTGATATTGCGTGTCTTTAAATTTCTATCGACTTTTCTAGGAATATTTCAACACTACTTAACTGCAACAAGATATGACGCGCGTGTGTGTATGTTTAGATGTAGTACATCATTTCAAGTCATAAATGTCCGCCGTGTCCGTAAATGATGACACTTTCATATCAAAAATATCCAATTGGAATCAACTTGAACCTATATTAGGCTAAAGTATCTATTTAAATAACATGACGTATACGTCGGGTGATCGTGATTGACTTAGTAACACAACGTGATAATTTAAGGCAGTGTATGACTTGAATATGTTGAAGAGAATGATTTTCCTTGTCATTTAAATGAATATTGTTTCCTGTCATCACGAATCTTTACTTTTATTCATATAATAATGTCGGAATGGAATTGGTGTATTCTTTGTACTAGATTTCTTTGATCCAATGTTTAAAATGCACTCGTGAAATTTTGATACGGCTTCGAATAATAAGTATGTTGATGTCTTTCTTTAATATTGTATAAGACTTGAACATTTTATTAAAAACATTACAGTTACTTTGTGATTTAAGTACAAATAAATCTTATTTTTATTTACTATTTATTTTAATTGATAATACGTATTTAAAATTCATACTGAATAAAAATTAAATTTCATATCAGCAAGTAACATTATAACAGCAAACAATAATTAAACTCTAATATTGTTTCTGTAAAATAAAATAACATTAAAATAAACTACCGCAAATTCGTTACGTTTCATCAAACTATCTAAATAATCAATCTTGCATTAATATGAAAAGAAACAGTTGTGTTTATTATTACACATCTATTTTAAACTGAATACATGCCATTTTGGCATTGTTAAAGACGTTTATAATAAAGATTCATACATAATCAACAATTTTCTATTTCAGTGATATTTGTTTATTATTTTTCGAAATATATGACAAGTCAATCGTTTCGTTATCTAAAAATAGTCAGAAAAAAAACAAAATATCAATTTATGTATGATTTTGAATTCAATATGAATTTGATTTTGTATACAATCGAAACACAATGTAAAAGAACGCTTTTATTTTATTTGTAAGTTTGTCAAGGCAATATATATACATATATATATACACACATGCCTTTATTTCAACGTGAAAGTGTATATTGGAAAAAAAGCTTATCGGATTTTACCGAAACAACAACACACACACATATATTATAACCAATCCTCGAAAATACTCGACAGTATTATAAATCGTCATTTACGTTTTTTCGGTTTGTTTTATACATTTTCTTTATATATATATAACAAAATGAATATTAAATACATTCGATTATGATACTATAAATCTTTTGAAAAAAATCCAGTTATTTGAATAGCGAAACGCACGAGTGAAACATTTTATGGGAATGATGTTTTGGATGAGACGACTTAATTTTAAGTATTATTTTACTACTTGTTTTTGAATGACCGTAATAAGTGGATTTCCTTGAATGTTTTTTTTCCTTTTTTAATCTTATTAATATTCGTATGAAGTAATATCTTTTTTGCTAAGTTGATGTTTATGTATAGTACTGTGTGATATTAATATTATTCTGCGAAACAATGTGGAAGTTTATTTTTCAATCAATACATTATTCATGGGATGAAATCATATTTACAAATATATCTGTGAATAATATTTTATATAGTGCTATTGTATTAAGTAATTAGCATATTATGCTTAATATATAACAAGTTTATAAACCAAAACATACACAATTACGTTATATTTAATAATACTAATTGATTAATACAATACATAATATACATACATACATATGCATATCACACACACACATATACGAATCCAAATGCAGAAAGGTCCAGAGAGGAATTCATGGATAGATAGAATAAAAACATAAGAAAATTCATTGGAATGGAATAAAAAAGAAAGACATTGGATCGGTCTTAGTAGAAAATTTTGGTAAAAACCTTTATAAAGCAATGGATAAAAATAATGGACATGCTGATTATATATACAATATATATATATATATATATATATATATATATATATATATATATATATATATATATATTTACGTGTGTGTGTAGGAATGTACGTATAAATAAATTTTTAGTCTATCAGTTCAGTTCTGGATAAAACTTTCTTTCAAATTCTTCAAGTTTGAACGAGATCCATTGCTTCTGTAGGATGGTTCAAATGAGAATGAAAGGTTTAGATATACATTCACTTTTTACTATTATTTACTATATTTCAATCTTATTTAGACCACCCTATATTTCTACAAATTTCCAGTAAAATTCAAATATTCAATAAAATATCTGATAAAATTTCCAATAAAATCCATTGAATAATCGATCTTATAATCTATATTTTTTGCTCAAATCAATTATTTTTGTTATCAATCAATTTTTCTCTCTTTTTACATTCCACTCTTTTCTACTGTGCAAAATGAACTAATAATCAGAAAAAAGTAAATAGCTCAAAAAGGATATAAACAACAAGATATATAACTGTTTGACTACGTGATCTGTCACTGTGCTGTTTTTTACTACATTATTGAATTATTGTATTTTTTAACAATGCATTAAAAAAAATATAATAAAATAGATTATGACTCTTTTAAACCACTAAAATTTATTGAAAATATGGCATTTATTAAATAATTTAATATGATATGATATATTTTCATTACAAACTATAATTCCTCGTTAATGATATATAAAAAAAATTGATAACCAAATGTTTTATTCTCAATTATGTATGTATATTTCAACAAACAATAAAATGATATAGTTTTCATTTGTATACACTCTATTTATTTATTTAGCAATAAAAAATGTGTTTGGATATCAAAATGCTATTATTATGTATACATAAAATATTTTTTTTAAAAAAATATATAGAACAATATGATATTCTAAGGACAAAGAAAATATCTATGAAATGATGTAATTTATATGTAATTATAAATTCATTTACATCATACGCCAGCTAAAAAATAGAAATTCAGTAGTTTTCTTTTATTTACATATTTAAAAACTTATCAGTAATAATGATAGATAGTCGATCAGTACCTTTCATGAACTTCGTACTTTCAATAAGTTGAGTAATACATCTAGCACAATTTAAGTTTATTGAATTAGTGTACGAAATAATGATGAAAACATATTATTCATATGTTGAAATTTGACCTTAGCATCAATCGTCCAACCAATTAATTATAACAGTTTTGAAACGTAATATGTACATTTTTATTCAATTTTCTGCGTTTTTAGATAAGTATTTTAGTAACAAAACTTACTTATATGATAATTTATTAAAATAATGTTGATTGTAAAAAAATGTTAATGAATAGAATAATCAACAAGAAAATATAAAGTCCACATAGAAATAATTGTAACAAAATTAATAGTTTTGCAAAGAAGAAAGTTCTTGTAGTAATTATAAAATACTCAATAGATATTTTCCAGGTTAAATTATTTAATAGATTTTTCCTAATAAAGCTAATGAAATGCCAATGTTATATCAAACGTCTGCTTTAAGTTTTACGATGTTTTAGTGCGAGAGAACCTGTTGAATATGTCTAGACACGACCAGATATTTTATTAGGTTCAATAATACATTCATTGTCTCAATTATTTAAATCACAGTAATTTTCCAAATAAAATATGTGCATAGAAATTTATTATTATTTTTATAGATGTATTTTTAATACATATATACACTAATACAATCATATAATACTGTAATTTTCTTCACACTGATCATATATATATATATATATATATATATATATATATATATATATATATATATATATATATATATATATATATATACATGATAATATTACAATATTATGAAACGAAACTTTTCAAATTTATTTTTATATGAAATTTTTTCAATTCCTCATTTTATATATACACTATTTTAACAAATATACGGGTATTTGTATTTGTATGTACAGATTTCATACATTGTGGTTTTATGAAACGATATTAAAATATTAAAAATAAAATTTCAAATAAAATTACATAAAATATTTCCAAATAAAAACATACATTTTATAACTATATTTATATTTTGTAATTGTGTTGATAATGAAAAAACATTTCGAATCAAACTTGTTTTTAATTAAAATATATTCAATGAAAAGAGACAAATATTTATAAATGAATTTTATAATTAATGATTGTTTAATAATCAGCTAAATAAGGAAGTGGTATCGTTTTTATTATAATCATTCAAATATGTTTATATCATAAATGAAAATATAGAATAATAGACAAGTCGATACATTTCTTTCCTAAACATGAAATAGGCAAAGTTAAAAATAATCAGACCGGTTTTTGAATTGTTTATTCATGAAGTTCGATAAATACATACGTTCGTTTTTTATCATCTTTTTTAGTTTCATCCACACGGAAATTTATATATATATATATATATATATATTTGTGTGTATAGTGCATGAATGTATATGTAAGTATAAATATATATATATATATATATATATATATATATATATACAAATTGAAATTTGTATAAACTAGTTGAATACTTGTCATTTATGTCTTTTATTTGACATTCATTAAGTACAAATATAGTACTTTTCCCAATAATAATAAACGTTTTCTTTATATAGACAAAGAGCTGCTGTTTCGTGCAGTTTTTAAAAATATTTACATGCAGTAAGATAAATGAAGTAGATTTAAAATTTGTCTAATTTAAAAATAGTATAATTGTGGAATTTATATATAAATATGTATGTATGTCAAATGTAAAGATAATCATGAAATGACAATATATTTTAATAATTGTTTTATTTATTGCTTCAGATCAATAAATAATTAAAATTATTTAAATATTATATGCGAAGGAGTTTCATTGTTTATTATAAGTAAATTGTATATTTATTAAGAGTATAAAATGTCATTGTTCTTATAAATTATAAAGTAAGCATTTTAATACAATATTAATATATTTACATACACACGCATTCATATATTGTACACACACACACACACACACACACACACACATATATATATATATATATATATATATATATATATATATATATATATATATATATAAAATCAGTTTCTATCCATTGCTGTATGGTCTTTTTTAAAATCTTCCACATTTAGCGATCCATTATTTTTCTCTTTCATTCCACATCGACGAATTTTCTCCTGTCTCTATTTTATTTGTCTATGAATCTCTTCTTGGACCTTATATTGCTAGGTTCTTATTCAATATTTTTTTTTATCTATCAATGATCTTTTTTATTGTTATATGACTGGCCTATTTCATTTTAAACTGTTCAGATTTATTATAACATCACTGAATTTATTTGGTTTAGAATCTACTTATCTCGAATTTTAATTGATATTAATCTAATTATTATAAAATCGTGGAAGTATTTGTTACCAAATACTGTGAGAAAAGTAAAAAATTAAAGAAAAGTAATAATAAAAAATATTTATTATACAATTAAAATAAAACAACTACAGTCCAATAAAATACTTTCGTAATTCGTGACTAAAAACTAGATAATAAAGTCATGTTGTAGTTATAAAATTTAAAAATTGATATTTATTAATATATATGTATTTAATTTTTAGAAATTTAATTAAAATAAACGCATATATATATATATATATATAAATATTTTTCAAATTAAATATTTTTTCTTTAAATAAACAGATTAATTTAATCTATCAATAAATTCTACTATATATTTTTTCTGAATATAGTTTTAAAAAATTATTTTAATAATATTTTTAAATATTTGAATTGAAAATTTGATATTTCATTAATTTACAATTTAAAACCCCAAAAAATGTTATTTAAAAATAGCTTTTATTTTATTGATAAAGATATTTAAATGATAATAAACCTTTAATGGAATGAAAACATCTCTAACAACGATTTATTGTTTAGCTCTGTAATTAATTCATAGATCTCAATCAGAGCTAATAAATACGTAATATTAAGTTGTTAATATTGCATGTCAAATTTAATTTAATGTTCATTTAACAGTGCTTTTCCCTAAATCATGGAGCTTATTTTCAACATTAATAATTTAATGATAGGTGCGGTATATAGTTTTCTCACGAGAGAACATAAACATACATGTCATTTAACTTAACGCAGATTTGTCACGCGACGAAAATTTATTTTGAGCTTTTATAATGTAAATGTACATAGAACACACACACATACATACGTACATACATATACATAAATATATATATAATCATACGCATTTTCTTTATTTAATTGATTTACTAAAAACAAACAAATTTGTCCCAAAATATATTTATTTTCGTTACGCATGTAAATAGAAAAATATTTATTTTGATAATAAACTGATATTATCGAAAAAGTTAAAATTATATACCAACTAATATACTCAGTACTAAAAAAAAATAATTTCTATACACATTTTTTAATTGTATGAAATAAAAAAGTAATTAAAATTTTAATTCAACTGTATTTAAATTTCTACCAGTATTTCCAAAAGGTCGATGATTCATTTATGTTCAAAATAATTTACTTCTTTAAAGACAAATGTTGTTAAACAGAGATAATTTTATACAAAATTAAACAAATTCAATTAACTAAAAAAATATTTATTATAAACTCGTATCTTTTATTTAACATTTAAATAATTTAAGGTTAGGTGTATTTACTTAATTATAACAAATTATTATTTATCTGTGATCATTCATAGTATCGTATCATATATATATATATATATATATATATATATATATATATATATATATATATATATATATATATATATATATATATATATACATAAATAAAATACATTTTGGATTGCTTTTTATCTTTTTATGCAAGGTCAGTGTATATCTATCTGTAAACAATAAGTTTTAGTATTTATAAACTTCTAAATATTTTTATAATTGTGCAAATAATGTTAATTATAATATAATTATAATAAATTATATAGAAGATTTTAATGCGTTTGAGAATTATTCATTTTAATTCAGAAGTAATTGTATTCTAAAATTACAAATGTTTTAATATAATATGCATTTATTAATTTCGTATGCAATGAAATGTTATTTTTTGATAACTTATGGCATAATCAGTAGTTGAAATATAATTCCAGTTATAAAGTAAAATTAGAATCGTATAAGTAACTAATTAATTTTTATTATTATTTTAAATTTGTCAATGATTTTTATATGTTATAAAAAATCCAATTACTGAATTGTTTATAATATTTGATTATTATTTTTATTTTTAATTGCGTTATATTATTATTTTTTTCATTATATCGATAAAAATATCATTAAATTTCTAAAAAAATGTATTAAAAATATAAACTATTTCACTTCTACGCATATGTCATGAAATATGTTCGAAACTCGATATTTGTCTACACATAGATGTAATTTACAGGACAGTAAAATAACAACACATCTATTATAACTGAAACATTCCGTTTGTATTTGCATAACTTGGGGTTACTTGTATTTTCTTGGTAATTTACTGAAGATGTGCTAAATCATTTCTAATTGTACAATCAATATTCACACAAGAGTTTAACAAGTCGCCACCTAAACATTAACAAAGTGATCGATTGTTATTAATCGTTGTGTATATTTTACGCTGTAAATTTGTTGCAAAAGGTCAAAGTCAAATTTAAAAAAATCAAAATATGTATGTAATAGGTACAAATTTAATTGCATATCGTAAAAATTTTTAATTAACAGTTTAATTAAGCACTATTCGAATTTTTTTCATTCATATAAATGACATTTAACGTTTATCTCGACTCAAACTACCTACATTCACTCAAGCAGTAATCAACACATAATATGTAATTTAAAATCCAATCTATTTGAAGATTTATTAATTTTTCTTTTCGTACAGAAAATTACAATTTGTTACCAATTAAAAAAAAATAGAAACATGAAAATAATTACATTCTTTAAACATACAATATGAGCTATAGGAAAAAAACTCATAATTTCGTGCTACGAGTATATAATTATTGGCATAGACGATGCAATTTTTATAAAATTTAATAATTTTTATCATTAGTTTTTGCTCTTAACAAAAAACCCAATACGTAGTATTATTTTAGCCATTTAAATAGGTATAATACAGTGAAAGCTATTTGTTATTTCAAATTCAACTAAAAGTACTATTAAAATTAGAGAAGGAAAAATCTTTTGACATTGGAGGTTTACAATAACTTACTGGAAAAGTTGGAAAAATAGGAAATTCGGAAATATCTTGGGCAATAATTTTAAATGCATTAAATATGTCATAAATTGTTACAAAATATTAAATAAGATCAAAAATAAAGTACGGAATTGTTGAAAAAATAAGTTTAATAATAGCATCGAACGGTTAACACAAGAATTAGTGCACCAAAACTAACTATAATGCTAAATACTTCAAATAATTTTATTAATTCAAAAGGTTTAAAGAACAAAAATTACAATAGTCTAGTACTCAAAATAAAAGTGTAGAGTTCATTAAGGAATATAAAAATAAGTTTATTAAATTCTAGAGAAATGTTATTTTCACAAACGAAAGTAAGTACAAAATTTTGGGTTGTATAGTTGGGGTAAAATCTAGAGATAGTTGAACAAAAAAATTTGATCAAAATGATTTAGTCACAATATAAAGTACGAAAGTAGAAATCACAATTGTATAAAAATTTTGACGCCCCATAATCTCTTGACATCAACGTAAGTAAAAATTTATGGGATGAGTTAAAAATAAGGATCAGGAAGAATTCAGTTAATAACAAGATGGAACTCACCATCAAGTTGAAAAAAGTATGGAACTAAATCAAACATTCTTTTACAGGAAAATAAGTAAATTCAATACAAAAAAAGTTTTATGTCATCAAGCAAAGTAGATATCGTATTTTGTCGCTGTAATTTAAACGTCGTTATGTTTCTATTTTTTATAACTAAAATATGTTAAATTTTATGAAGAGAAAAACTGAATCAATCTGGATAAGTTCTGTTTTTAAATCGTTTTTTTATTTGAAATATTTTATGCGCATAATTATAGGAGTGATTGTATAATTACTATTTATTCTATACACATTGTGATTAAGTGACTATGACTAAAACTTATACATCACATGATGAAAAATAATCTATTATCAAAGAAAGTAAAATCAGGGATTTTTTTATCTAAAAATATTATCTATAATTAAAGTCAATTTTATTTAGTTTTAAGTATATTAAATCCATTTATTATTATAGACACTGACATTTAACCTAAGTCAATTTTTACACTGATTAATTTTAACTTTGAAAATAATAATTTGATAAGCAAAATATGTCAATTATCTAATTAATATTTTCCTGATAAAAACATCTTTCTTGGCATAAAATTACCACTTAACATAAAATGACGAATCAATTAGAAATGTTGAGTGGATTTCTTTAATTCGCATTATATAAATATTTTTTGTATTGTGTAATAACTGTATCAAACTGAAGTACGTTTACTTATTTATATCAGAAAATACTGATAAGTCATCAAAATTCACACAATTCAAATACATATTTAAATATGATTTAGTTGTAATTAATACAAGAAGTAACTTTCATTCATTCTCATTGTTTCCACTTAAATTAACATGGTTCAATAAATCAATATGCAACGAATATACATATAAACGTCATCCTGCTATATAAAAAATACAAAAATGAAAAACAATTTATTTTTATTAAAAAAGCACTTCGATGTACCCTTCAACGAATATCGGACACGCGATATATTTGAACGAAGTCTAATATATCTTTTTTAAAAAAATATTAAAATGTTATTGCTTAACAGTATTATGAAATATTGATTACTAAAATTATTTTCGGATAAAAAATAGATTTAGTTCATTTTATAAGATTAATAGTTACGTTTGTATTTACAGTCTTCTGTACTTATTTTCTACTCGCAAATTCTGAGTTAGTTATACTTTATAATCTCATTTATCAAATATGCTGATGAAATATATTTAACATTTTAATTTTATTTATGGTTTCGTGGAAAAAATACACACTTTGAAAAACTTAAACACTAAGTATCCAAATAATGGTCATATATGTCTTAACTATTGAATGTATATTTTTAATAAATTACATTACATTTTTTTATATATTTAAAAAAGTTCAAATAAATAATTAATAATTAAAGTGACTACATGTAAACAATGCACAATAATTATTCTAAAGATATGTGTATCTTAATTTTTTCAATCATTATATATTATTATTTATTGGAAAATATTGCTGTAAATGTTTTTTAAGAATACTAAAACAAATTCATGTAATTCAATTTCGTAATTTTTATATATTTTTATTAATTATATATTTATATTATTTCGTAATTTTTATATATTTATATTATTTCAATTTCGTAATTTTTATATATTTATTTTTATTTTTTTTTATATTAATTGCAATAACGATGTATGATTGAATAAACATCTAGTTATTTTTTTACTCTACATTTTTATTGCATTTTTTAAAAAATATCGAATTTTAAATGATATTTAATTAGTATTTTGATTGAAAATTTTACATAAATATTTCAAGTAATTCGTTAAATAACAAGTAAATAAAGTCAAATTAAAATAGTTATTTAATATTAAAGATGTATATATATATTTAAGATTTTTAATTGGGAATTTAAAATATTAAAAGAAAATGGCAAGGCAGTTAAGATGTCTTGATGACATTATTTTCTCAACAAGTCCAGTTTGAGAAGAAAGGAGAAGAATTAGATAAAGCAAGTAAAAAAATTGGTGTTTAAAAAACATCAGTGAAATAAAAATAACGTACAATGAATTTTCGGATTTGAGAGAATCAAATTAAAATGATTAGAAATAGAAGTTGAAAACTATTTATATATGAAACTATTAACATTGAAAAAATATTTATAGATAAAATGAACAGGAAAATAAAAATTGGATGGTATCAACCTGGAAAAAAATCTTATATTAGTTTGAAAAGTGTTTGATCAATGCATCCTATCTGTTCTCACTTATAGCACGAAATATGTGCCTTAAATGGTAAAATAATTCAGCGATTCCAGACATCACAAAGAAGTGTTGAAAGATGCATGTTAGGAATAATAAACAGTAGACGGAAAGAAAATCGAATGGATTAGGAAGAAAACATAAACTACGGATGTTATAGCAAAAGTTTGAAATATTGATTGGGATCACCGATATATAAAAACCTTAAGAAGAGAGACTCATGTAGGTGGGACAGAAACATACGAAAATTCGTCGAAGTGGAAAAGATTTCCATCCAGTAGTGTATAGAGAGACTGTTTATATATATGCACGCGAATGTGTGTGTAAATTTGCAACATACATAAAATTACAATTATAAAAATGAAAACTAATGTTTTTTTTTTTTAGTTTATCATTAGTCTCAATTCGTATATAATTATTTATTCGAGGCTAAACCGTTCACATAAATCACAATAAAAACTTAAAAATATTTCAACTTGTACAAATGTACAGGTAGCGTGCAATTAAATTACTGTAAATAAAGTAATGTATGTGTATGCACAGCTTCCTGTACATGTGCAATAATACATAGAATAGTACTTATAATAACATATGTTTGTTTTATGTAATTCTTTTTATAAAATGTTATTATTTTTACAACAATAGACTTTACATAATTTACTGTTTCATTTGTCCACCGGATATTAATAATAAATTAAATTATTCAAAAGCTTCGGGTCTTATTGACCAACCTAACTATAAATTCTATCTTAATTAAATTATAATTTCAACTTCGAAGTTAATTAATGAATCATATTAATTGTAAATAGAACTTATTAAACTTATCTGTAATTGATTTTTTCTCATTTTCCAAAAAAAAAAAAAATATAATAAATATATGTGTATTTTTTAATTGCGTCAAAAAAAGTAATTAGCAAAAGAATGACTGTTGAATACTAAATCACGTTTAATTTTCACCTCGAACAACATGAAACGGAATTCCATGAAATACACTGATTAAAATTATACCGTGAGATTCACTTTTATGAAACATGTAAAACAACTACGTACAATATATAAAATAACCATATCTGTTTATTATGCATCAGAATATTATTAATTCCTGTAATATATAATTTCTAGATAATTTGAATCACGAAGTGTTTATGGATGAAATGCTCGTAAACTAAATCAATTCAATCGTATTCTACTGAATTATTCTATGGTATGTTGCAAATTTAAATGTTACATAATAGAACTCACATACATCGTGTACTATTATATAATAGTATTAAGCTTAAATGGTATTTAATCCTTTATACTAACAACAAAACATGAGGTCCTGTTTAACTCGAAAATCAGAACTTCAACGCGTTTACTATCTTGAAATTTATTGATACGGTATATTTATGCTGTGATAATTTACAGCTAAATATATATATATATATATATATATATATATATATATATATATATATACATGATTTTAAAATAAATGAAGCATGATTCATAAGTAATTATATTAAAATACAATTATTAATAAATTAAATTATTGTAATATATTTTAAAAAACAACCGAAATAGAAACACGGTCAATATCCTTTCAGAAGGAAACGTATTTGCATACAATATAAGAAATGGTAATAACATTTTTTTTACTTTTTTCAAGGCAGTGTAAAATAGACAACGAAACTGAAAATACTTTTAACACAATTGATCATTATATTTATACCTTATAATTTATAAGCAAGTATTTCATACAAAATGTTGTGTACACAAATGTAATAGCTTTCATTGAAAATATTTATTTACAATTGTTTGTCAACAATTCTATTAAATACTTGTCTTAAAAATTTACAGACAAAGAATGATTGTAAAAAACGTAAACAGAATTAATATATATATATATATATATATATATATATATATATATAAAAAAAATTAAAAGTCATTTTCTAGTAATCATAAAGTTATGTATTTTATCTCTATTTTCTTAAATACTGAAATTAATTTTCCTTACTAAACTTTAATGAATTTCTAAGTCTTTATCCTTCTGTTTTCTCAAATTTTCGTTTATAATATATCATGTGTCCGTACATATTTAATTTTTTTTAATTATTGTTCATTTTATTAGGCGCATTTTGATGGCCATGCCATCATCGTCAGAGTACTGTATTATAAATTCTAGACTATATTTTTAGTTGTGGCTTATTATTTTATATTTTATTATCTTTAATCAATACATCACATTAAAAAAAGGAACATGAGTGATTATTTAACACTATTCATATATGAATCCTTTTTAATAATAAAATTTTCCGACTGATAGTATGAGTGAATCATTTATGTCAATATTGTTTTATTAGAAAATTTGTTTAAAAGTATCTGAAACAACTATTAAAACTTCATATAAACTAATTTAAAGAAATCGATAAAATTAAATACATTTTTTTTGCAAATCAATATCCAAGCTAAGTTTTTAATAATTGTTTTCTTTTATAGGTAAATTTTGTAATCACACAACTTCTGGCTTTGGCTTTAGCGCCGTTATTTCGCACTGCACTTCATCCATCGAAAACAAGTTCTGCTACACGACATGCATTTGGTCTTATTCTCGGCCTTATATTCGGTTACTTCTGTTTCGGACCGTAAGATTTGTTTGTTGCCGTTACGCTCGAAACTCTTATTATTATTTACAAAGATAATTGAAATGTATGTTTATTCCCAGGCAGGCCATCCACTTGGCAGGACTACCAGCACTTTGCTATATGATGATGCGTACTCAGAGTCCACGAATTATGCAAAGGTACAGACGTTTTTTTAATTGTTTATAAATAAAAAATATCTATACTATCTTTATAAAATATTAAAATCGTAATAATAACTCATTTTGAAAAATGATAACACCATAGAGATTGTTTCTATAATAGATAATTTCTAATACTTTTATCGAGAGTATCTCATACATTCTTGATGGATTTATATCAAGGAACTATGGAAAAATGTTTAATATCCATTTTCATGACATATACACAATGTGTTAGGATCATAGTTTTGCTGAAAATTAAAGAATCAACTTGTCAGCAATTTTTTGAATTTATTTTTCAAAATATTCATACAAAGACAACTAAACAAAATATTTTAACTATAGATTTGATGATAAATACAACTCACCATCGACATATCAATTTGAAATTAAATTGAATTATTCCAATATTTTTTTTAGTTAATAAAAAGTGAGTTTTTCTAGTTATTAGCATTTTTTTAATCCACACAAATATAAAGTAAAAAAAATTTGATAAAATATTTTCTGTAATACAGTAAAAAACATTTATTTAAATGTTTTGGTTTGAGGTTGTTTCGGAATAGTCATAGAAATGTCAACAAAATTTCTTATGTAGATTTAATGCTGTTGATTATAATTGAAATTTATTTTACCTAAGTTGTTTTGACATCTAAAAATGAATTTACATTTATAACTTCATTCATGTATTCCAAAATGATAATGAAGATCATATGTTATACACTAATTTTGTGTATATACAATGAGAACTAATGTCATTGTGACAGTTCAAATTCAATTTGGGTCAAAGCCAAGAATCTATTTTAAGTTCGTACACGTCATTCAAAAGTTTTTATGAATTTTCATTACACGCTTTATGTATCATAAAAATATCCGTATCTTTTTTCATATGATATTCCGTCTTAAACACAATTTTAAAACTTACAATTTTTTTTAATTATTATTATTTCATCTTAGTTATACTATTTTAATTTCACAACACAAAACCAAGATAAAATGATATGTAATATGAGTACAGTAAAAAACAGCATATTTTATATATCCACGTCAGATATTTTAAAGATAAAAATGTTTATAATGTGGATGCTGGATAGCTCTTTTACATTTTCTTTGTGATAATCAGTTCTCTTAATTTACCGCTCGATGAAACAAAGACTTAAAAAGAACAATACTTGAAAATTCGTCTCGGAATTATAGTCCATTATTCTCTTTTAATACATTTATATATATATATATATATATATATATATATATTTCACGTAGTCAGTACAGATAAAAATGAACCAATTACAAAAAATAAGAATATTAGCAATATAAAACCTTTTTTCTTTATATTTAACTTTTTTTAAAATATGATTATTATTTGTTAACCATTAAACATAAATCTTTAAAATAATTAGAAAAATATTAAATTATATAATAAAAAACCGTTTCTTAAAAGTAAATTAAAAAATAAAACAAATATGAAGATGAGCCAATATTAATTATGTGAAGAAGAATAAAATGTATGGTGAATTTAGTTTTAAAATATTTCGTTAATATTTCATGACATATCCTATAATTCTTTTAACATCTTTGTGCTTATTTGATATGGATTTGACTAATTTTTTTTACAATAATTATAATACACTTTTTGCTTGTCATTCATTTTATATTTGAGATTGTCTTCAATTAACTTTTTGTTTGATTTGAAACGTTGACACCACTTATATCATTGTGTATGATTGAAATAATCCATAAGCTTGTTTCAACGTCTACATTTCTCAATAAAAGTTTTCCCTACTTTAAAACAAAAATGTTACTCAAATGTGTTGTTCTTCGAGATCTTTCATGTTTCAGTTTTCAAAAAACCACCAAATGTATACTGAATTAATCAACCGTATATACATAACTCAATGAAGGAATAATTTAGTATGATCACCTAAACGTGAGGTAAAAACTTAATTTTTTTCTAAACAGACCTCACAGACCTCAAAAATTGAGATTTTCTCTACACAGTCCTCATAATATTCACGGAGTTTTACACTCAAGCAAAACAAACATGTCTGTTTTGAGTTACAAATGTAACTATGTCTTTGGCTCGTCTTTAATTGTTTATTTGCTTTTCGATTTTTTTACAGTCTTAACAAAATTACAGTACGTTATTGCTTATTTCATCGCTGACTCACGCTAATTTATTCTAAAGAATAGCAAACTCAATAAAAAACACATACATACAAAATAAACATTTTAAGGGTTTTAAGAATTTTTCATTTTTGATTCATCTTTATTTATACTGACTGAATATATATGTATATATATATATATATATATATATATATATATATATATATAAATATGTGTGTGTGTGTGTGTTATGTATGTATGTATGTAAATGCATATGTTTCAGGCTGGTACTTGCCGTATCGTTGATATATTTATCTTGTATACATCTGCACAGACAATTATATGACTATGGTTCATATTCCTTAGATATAACTGGTAAGATTTATAATGCAATTTTTTTTTAAAAAAAAACTTGCTTTAATAATGATTATTTGCTGGTTTGTAGGACCGTTAATGGTAATTACGCAAAAAGTAACAACGTTAGCGTTTAGTATTCACGATGGTCTCGCACGCGAAGAAAAAGAGCTGACGGAAAATCAAAAAAATTATGCAGTAAGAAAAGTACCATCGATGCTTGAATATTTCAGTTATGTGTTTCATCATCAGGCATTAATGGCCGGGCCTGTTTTATTTTACAAAGATTATATAGAATTCATTGACGGGCAGAATATCTTGAAACATAGGCCGACTCCCAGTGTATGAATTTAATTGGATTGTTTTTTTATCTTAATTACTTCATCGTTTTATATGTAATGATAATTAATTATCAACAATCATAATTATTTTCATTCATATTAATTATAATAACATGTTTTTAATATATGATTTGTAAATTGTGTAATCATTGCCGATGTTTTTTTTTCATTTTTTTTCTAATATTTTTTTATAAACATTTACATTTATTCAATCGACAATAAAAATAATATCTTTGAAAACAAACTATTGCAAAAGAATTATTTTAGTTCTTTCTGGCCTAAATTCACAAAATACATATATATTACAGATATGTTAAAAAAAATATTTTTTTTATATTTAAATATTCGTATTTATATATTTTATTAAATTGATCAAATTCCAATATTTTCATTCATTAAACTTTTTAAGTATTTCTTACATAAAATATCAATGAAGTAATTAATGTATTTTATCAGCAGTGAAGTAAATATCGTACATATATTAAAATAAATGTTATTTTTACAGGGTAAAATTGATAACAACTCAAACAGTAAAAATATTGTACTGGAACCGTCTCCTTGCATTGTAGTATGTAAGAAAGTGATCGCAGCTTATTTCTGCGCGTTAATATTCTTAACGTTCATTCCTAGCTATCCGATAAAAACAATTAAAGATGAAGACTTTGTAAAAAGCACTCCGCTCTTATACAAATTTTGGTTTTTAAACGCAGCGACCATGTTAGCTAGATTTAAATATTATCATGCATGGCTACTTGCTGATGCAATCTGCAATAATTCTGGACTTGGTTTCAATGGATACAATCCAGATGGTAGTGCAAAATGGGACCTCATTTCAAATATCGACATAGTTAAGTTTGAGGTGAGTTCTTTACATTATCAAATCACAGTTCTAAATGTACATTATGCTATTTTGTTTTCGAACATAGCAATTGTTTAGGGAGTCTGCAAAGACGAATGTTTTTTCAGTTGAGCATTATTTGTTAAACAGTTTGGATCCAGTTTACGCGATTGCATCGACAACTGGAATAAAGGGACCAATCGGTGGCTACGAATGATAGTGTACGAGCGTGTTTCGAAGAACGGCACGATTCTCACATTCGGTTTGTCTGCGTTGTGGCATGGATTTTATCCCGGCTACTACCTCACGTTCGCGAGCGGTGCTCTATTCACGTTTGCATCACGATCTGTGAGCGTATTGAAGTCTGTCTTTAAACCGTTTATTGATTTAACGATTTCCTTATTATTTCAGATACGCCGAGCTATCAGAGATTACTTTATCGGCAACAAAACCATCAAGTCTGTTTATGATATTATAACAATGATTACGACAAGATTTATAATGGCGTACATCACATTTTCATTTGTTTTATTAGAATTTTGGCCTAGTGTTAGACTTTACTTGTAAGGCGTTAACTTTTTATATCTATAACCTATGTGTTAATTCGATCGAATTTTGTTTATATGTTCTTTTCTTTTTGATTTTAGACATATGTACCTGTGCCTTCACGTCTTAGGTGTTCTGGCAGTATTGGTTGTGCCTCAGGTGTTCCCTAAAAGTTATAAACGTTTCCCTGCCTCCCACAAAACACCAGAAACCTTGAACAACCACTCTAAGCAGATAACCTTGAACGGTGTTAATCTCCACCATGACTGATTTTTAAAGTTAATGCTTGCATTTAAGATTTAGTTATGAAACATTTGGATTTAAAATTAATTTTAAAATAAAGTGTTCATTATATATTGGAAGTTATCTGATATTCGAGTAATATATAATATTAAGAAGTAATAAGCCATATCATATATGGTAGTTTTTCAATGTTTCATAAGTAAATGTTGTCATTTGATAGTAATATTTTTTGTAAAATTAAAAAGTAGTTTTATAAACGCTGTTCTATTAATTTTATTTCTTCATTTTGTTTTGTAACGCTCGAAGGAGACAAAACGTAGAATCCGACTTTTCTTTTTATTATCACGTCAGACCAAATTAGAATTAAATAATAATATACGAACTGTATTACAGTTTCGATTCTAATAAATTTGTTTTCCGTTTAATATTATCGAACCCCTGTGACATATCTGTACAAATTTCGAATTTACGTTATCTAAAAATTTATCGCCTTAACTGATAAAACAGTATATATATAAATAGTTCATAATAGTTTCGTAATTATTACCAGTACATACCAAATAACAGGTTAGGTCAATTAGACTATCAAATCATTTTATCGTGATTGTGAATCATGTGTGTTATCGTATATGTTCACTTTCAAATATACTCTTATAAAGAAAAAATAATTTGACAGTCTGCTTTTGTGATATATCTGTTGAGATATGTAAACAACATAGATTTTATATTGTTCTGAATCGTATTAAATTCTTTATTATATGATGAACCTACAATCATTTTGATACCTAAATAATTTAAAAATTCTATTTTAATATCAATGTTCCAGTAATGCCAAAATATCAATTAAGTATGAATACTTACATATTTAATGTGAACTATAATAACAAATTTATTAAATGTAACACAGCTGGTCTTCCTAACATTAGTTTAGTTATTGTTGTTTTCAACGAAAGAGCACAAATTATAAAAATAAAGCATTTGTTTAAGGAGAATTCGTTTTTGTATTTATGTTATAAATAAATAAATATATATGTAGTTTTTTTTATTTAAAATGTATATTTTTTTCATAATTCCACTGTTTAAAAACTTAAGAATTTATATTGTACAGAAAAATAAAAATATAACATTTACAAAACTAATGTTCTGTTCATTTAAATTTATTTTCTTATTACAGGAGTATAATTAAATGTAATATGTAATATTTAAATTATTTAATTTAGAAAAATAGTATTAGATTACGGAGAATACATATTACAATAGAGAACCGATATAAAATCGAGATTTAAAAACCTCTACCTCTTTTTATTCAAATGATATTTAATTTAATAAATTTAATTCATTTTTTTTAATATAACTATTCAAAAAGAAATGAATAAAATATTCATATATTTCTGTACATTATTTAATTTCGACATAAATACCGAATTTAAAAGAATTTTTCCTTAAATAATTCAGAAAATTAAACAGTTATATGTGGTTAAATACAATAAAATGAAAAAATGAGTTAGTGTATGTAATTATGTATATAAATTGTAGTTTGTATTTATCTTTTTCCATTCTACATTTATATGAAAATAGCCTTAAGTAATCTTCACATTTCATTTTTTTTTTAATTCTTAGATAAGAAATTAAGATCTTAATAATGAGCAAACATGTTCCATTATATGTGTTGTTAAGAAAAATAATGTTTCAGTTAAGATTTTTCGATACGCGATGTGGTTTATATTGTATTATTTCGCAATTAATTTTTTTAAAACGAGTGAAAGTACACGATTTTTTATACTTTTATAAATATATTTAACAGGAAATATAATTAAGAGGTGAGATTAACATAAGTTATTTGTAAAATACGTTTTAAGATTTACTTTGTTTGTATATAATGTACAATAAATAATCGATTTTCACTAAAAACGAATCAAAGCAATATTTTATCTACCATACAAACATACATGATAATAAAAAAATGCAAAATAAATAAGTTTTATATTTAATAAAATAAAATTAGAATTTTCCTATTATACTTTTTTTTAAAAAAGTCAATTGCTATTAGATGTTTTTTTAAAAAAAATATTTTCTTTAGAATTGTCGAAAATTTACCCGATAATATGTTTATAATAATATATATGTATATAACTAAAAATTAAAACTGTTTACTTAGAAGTAACTTTTGTTGACTACAAACAACAAAGTAAAAGAAAATAAACTTGATTTCGTTAAATTGATTTAGTATTTATTTTTTTCAATTACAAATGTTAATAAATGAAATAAATATTTTTTTTATGAAAAAAGATATATTAATACTAGTTCAACAAATAATATCCCTATTTTCAAAACGATGAAATAATTATTTCAACAATAAACATATTGAAAATGTCTTTTCGATTTTATAATATAGAATAATGTTAATGTAATAATAAAATATTTCAAGTCGGAAAGTTTAAAAAAGAAGAAAATTTATCACTTCAATTTACATTTTCAAAGCTTTTGTGTTGTATTTGACGTGGACCGATTTGAATCAAAAAATAGCTTCTTCTTATTCTAAGGATCACTGGTTAATAATGAAATTGAGAAATTATAAAAAAACAAGTAATTGCAAGTTTAATATTTCATAGATATGCTTAGGCTTGTATGTTTTTATTTCAATATTTTTAAATCGTCATATTTCTCAGTGACTATTTCTAAAAATCATGCTAAAAAAGAAGTAAAATCAAGTAACTAGAGATTGTTCCGAAATTGGAACCTCCATAATCACACAAAACCTTCAGGAATCGCAAAATTAGCAATTTTAGGCGAACATATTTTATTATTAAAATCTAATGAATATTCTTTTGAAAAGCATTTAAAATTAAAATAATAAATGTAAATATATAATAATAAATTTGTAAACATTTTTTTATAGAGTAAAACTTTCGATTTTAAAAAATAATTAAAAAAAAATCGAAAAAATTATTTGTTATAATGAAAAAGCAGACTTTCATAAAATGTGAAATCAATATTTAATCGTGTAAATTTTATTATAAATGAATCTATTTTTAAAAAATCATTTATTAAAATGCCGTTAACAAGATAATATTTTTAATTAAAGGGAAATGTTTATATTTTTATATTAAATTTATTTTTTTTTCTTTTATATTTAAGTTAAATAAATAAATATTTTTAATAAAACACTAAAATATATGATAATATTGAGTTATGCCATATGAAATAGATTTTTACATAGTTATAAATGTATCATCACCGTGTTAAGTAGTTTTTTCTTGCGTGTCTTTTGTGAATTAAGTGATGATCGTTTTCCCAATTGGATTTTAATTGGCTAACTCATCATTCATTTTGATCAGTGTTTATACTATGATGTATCCGAAGGAATTTTGAATATTATTTTATATAAATTAAAATTAGATAATCATACGTCTAAAGCAACCCGCACCATCCATTAGGATTGAATTCGACGAAGAAATAATTAATGAACTCATCTTTTATTGTTGGTATTGGGCTATCCCGTAAGTAATGCGGTATTTTCGTGTTGGTCGGAATGAATGATGCAATATTTCGCAATTATGGAAAATAGGTGAAGGTATATAAAAATAGTTGATAAAGTACATCTGAAAACGATTGATAATATTTGTAATCTGGATCAGTGAGTTCCTTACGAATTATCAGATAACAGCATAAGAAACTTTCTAAAGCGAGGCAATTTGAATAAAAATTTATAACGCATTCACCGTATTCTCCTGACTTGGTATCATCAGATTATTATCTATTTCGAAGTCTCCAAAACTACATTAGTGGGAAAAAGTTTAGTACAAAGACTGATGTTCGAAAGAAGCTCGATTTATTATTTAGCGCAAAACTAAAATAGTTTTCTCGACAGAGTATTGAAAATTTAAGATTTGATTAAAATTAAAATATCAATTTTTTGTTTCATTTCAATATTTTTTCTAAAAAATGCATTATTTATCGGATGACCCAATATAAAAAAAAATCAGTCAATTGATGGAAATCTTTTGATATTGCCATAAATAATGATCGTTTAAGAAATTTTGTCTAAGCTGATCTTTACAAAGCACTAACATCCATCGTCAATAATTGAAACGTGTTTCTCATGTTAACATCTTAAAATTTGGAAATATTAAAAAAACTGTTAAATGAGTATTGTATGAACTGAACGATATCTAAAAATTACTAAATCCTATAAAATGTTTTTTACTATCGTCCAAGAATACAAATGAAAATGACTTAAAATAAATCATGACTTGAAATAAATAATGATTTTTTTATGATAATTGGAAAAGATCTAAACTGTTTATATATACCAAATATGTCCTAAAAACATGCACCTGAATTCTTATTAAATTCAAGAAACGTTATGATTACTGTAAGAAAATATTTATTGATTTCTTTATATAAATGAAAAAAATGACTTCTTCGAGAAAGATATATTTGATTCAGAATCCAGATGGAAAAGTAAAACAGGAGGAAATGGATCATATTTTGAAAATAAAATAGCGTACGATTTCGTACATATATAATGTTTTATGTCTGGAAAAAGAAATCTGATATTTCATAAAATAACCTAATATTTTAACGCGAATTTTTAAATAATATAACAGCTTTTAAACATATAAATATTTATTCAATATTCAATTTTAAACAAAAAATATATTTAAATGCACACACACACATATGTGTATATATATATATATATATATATATATATATATATATATAAACGAGACTCGTTTGATAAGTATGGTAAAAAAGTAAGAAAAACTATAATTCAGGAAAATAAAAAAATCATAATGGAATAAATTATAAAGATTACTAAAAGTGGAAAATTTTGGGAGAGGTTTTCATGCAGTAGTGCATAGAAAGAAACTATTGCTGATAATATGTATACATATATATATATATATATATATGTATACATATATATATATATACATATATATATATATATATATATAAAACTTAAAATTCATTTTAACTAGATAATAATGCACGTTTAATATCTTTATTACATGATAAAAGACTGATAAGAAGTCTTTTTTTATAAAAAATAATATTTGGACAATTTTAAAAAAAATTAATAATCTTAAACAATTTCAGTTTTAAATTTATTCTCAAATATTTTGGTCTACTCGCTAAAAACTATATTATTTAATACATATTTTTTTATTTCCGTGTTTATATTTTCTAAGTATAATATGTAACACGAATTAATAAATATTTATAAGGCAATTATTTTTTTTTAAATACATAATCTTTTCGTTCGTATTCTGCAAATCCGTAATCGAGTACCGTTTTTGCTCAAATCATGATTCATATAAATTTTTTTTTGTTTAAAAATATAAATGTTATTCTCGACAAATAATAACAAGCATACTTTTATTAATTTTATAACATTAAATATTTCATTTCATATTTCCATTCTAATACTTATACTTTCACTGTATCGCTCCAAAATAAAATTTCGACACTCTTCTATTTATATTTTATTATTGGTAATAATCTATCTGTACGTTTCATCTCGATACTGAAAAATATTAAATTATGTTGAAATCACAACAATGACGCACGGGATGTGTGATCGATATAGAGAGAAGTAACTAAACGGAAAACGATGACGTCAATTATAGCGCTTATGTTGCAAAGCCGAATGACCATGTACTACATGTTTGTTGTCTATTGGAATTTTAATGATACACGTCTGCCCGGCTTGTAAATAAAAACAAATCTTGAGTATGGTCAGTCTAAACAGAAACTGTACGCTTGTTAAGTTATGTAATAGCACGATACATGTTCATGCGAACCATAAAGCAAGTGGAGAGGTAGTTGACATTATTTTCGTTATTTAGTCTTATTAATTCTGCGTTGTTAATTTTTATCTCATAAGCAGATACGCACGAACAGCCATATTAGAAAAAAATGTCACATGTGAACAGAAACGTGTCTGAAACTTAATTAAAATCAATAACATTCCTTTGATAAATCATTTGATGATTCCTCCACTTCAGAAGCATGCACAAATATTTCCTTATATATAATATAAACATACTTGGACTACACGTTTATTTACACGTATGCAATACAAAAATTACAAGTGTT
Organism: Neoneuromus ignobilis; assembly: GCA_029203775.1. Taxonomy (NCBI): domain Eukaryota; kingdom Metazoa; phylum Arthropoda; class Insecta; order Megaloptera; family Corydalidae; genus Neoneuromus; species Neoneuromus ignobilis. Next base: position 22,288,189 of record CP092096.1, on the reverse strand, counting down.
TATATCTGACACGTTTCATATATAATTTTCATTATTTAATTCCATTAGTCATTGAATATGCTAATCACTTAAGATAACTGTTATTTGTTTAATTCGTTTATTTAAGGAAAAAAATCCTTATATTAGAGGAAAAAAGTTTTTAATCAATGCATTCAATTCTCACTTATCACAATGAAACAATAGTCCTTAAATGCTAGAATAATTCAGCAACTTCAGATAACAATAAGTAGCATAGAAATATGCATGTTAGGAATAACAGGTAAAAACAGAAAGAAAAACGAGTAGGTCAAAAATAACACCATAATTATAAATATAATATTATAGCAAAAGTGAAAAATTTCAAATTAATAGCAAAAAGAATAGAGCATTGATAGACGAAAGAAATTATTAATTTATTGAGAAACGCAGAGATATAAAAATATATATATAAAATCCTAAGGAGAAGCCTATGGGTGGATAGAATAGAGTCAGAAGAAAATTAGTCTGAATGAACTAGAAGAGAACAATATTAGATAGATCAATATATATATATATATATATATATATATATATATATATATATATATATATATATATATATATATATATATAAATTTATAAAAATTTATAACAGAACAAATAAAATTACTGAAATAGGCATTGACTAAGCAGAAAAAAAGACAATAAATTAATGGTCAAAGTTTATTATGGTATGGAGATCAAGAATTTTTTTACCAAAGATGAAGAGACGAAATTAAAAAAAAACATAATGGAAGAGGTGATTGAATAAGATTGTCGACGAACAGGAAACAGTGGATTTGTCTAGAAAAAATATTTAAGAAATATTTGTACTATTGTATGAAGTTTTTGCCAAGCAATGAGTTGATATAAACTTTAATAATGATGATGATACATATAATTACAATTTAATAAAATAATAGAATACAAATACCATTAAAAGAGACTGAATAAGTATATAGATAAAACAGCAATAAAGATTCTATATAATGAAATTCGAGGTACGTTAAAATAAACTTTATAACAGTTGGTATATAAAAAATAATAATTAAAGTCAGAAGCAATATTTGAATCGAATAAAAATTATTTTATTTAAATATCAATATGATGTGTATTTTCTTTAAAAAGACGATCATAATTTTTAAGAAAAATTGAAAAATATCACTTATTTTTTTGCTAAAACGCATTTCAATAACTATGTTACTATTTTTAGAAAATAGTATTATAAAATTTGATTGTATAATGGCTCTTCATATCAACAAAAACTAAATATTCGTTATTATGAATTTTCATCATCTATATACTCGTAACTGTATATAAACCTGAAATTTAGAATATTTTAATTTAAATTACTGTTATAATTAATTATAATAATGTTATTTTTGTAAAGTCAAAACTATTATCTAAAATTATTAATTGATGATTCATTAGGGATTAATTTTCATTTTATTTCAATAAGATATTCTATATCAGACAGTTAATATTGAAATATTTTTTAAATTATTTTTAAGTTAGCTATCAAAATAACGTTATTTTTTATATTTCAATAAAATATATTACAAATACAAACAAAATCTACAATTCTAAGAATTGTCATTGGTAAATAATAGTCATTAGAGACATAAAAAAGTACAAATATTTTTACATTAGTTTATGCTAGAAGTGTGCAGAGATCCGGGTTTCGTCATACTTGACATCTTTTTATTATATAAAATTCAAATAAGATTATTTTTCCTTTAATATAATCAATTAAATCCGCGATCAAGTATCAAAATTACAATCCGTGATCAAGTAATTAAGGACAGTAAATTATGGAATTCTTCACTATTTTATTTGTTGTAATATATTATTGATTTATTTTATATAATTAAAGTTAATAATTTAAACAAAAAATAAAATAATAAGAATGATGTGTATTTTTTCTTATTCATATTACTATTAGGGTTTAATTCTCTTAAAAAAATATTCTACAATTGTCAATTATTTTTCATATTAAATATTTTTATTAATTATAATTTCTAAACAATTATTTTAAAAAAGCAGTGGATATAAATTTATTATCAATTGTAAACTGATAAATCGATATTTAATATATCAAATGTTTAAATATATAAAGATTTGTTTTATTTTAATACCATAAAAATTAACGCAAAAATACATTAAAAGAGAGTAAACAATAGGTTAATTACAGAAACTTGTTATATAAATTATACTTAAGAAGTATTTTTTAAACTAGTTTCTCAATAAAATATCCGGTCAGAATGATGCAAATTTGATATAATTTCAATTACAGCTAAATAAGAACGGATATGTGATCTGAATGGAACAAATACATGCAAGTAGATATTTTTGTCATTTTATTAATATTTATGGAAATGATTTGATGCACGCATAAAAAATAAAATAATTTACAACTAAGAAATATGTGTAGAAAAATGAAATAAAAATTTCATAAAAAGAAACATCTATGTTATTGAATAATTTATTAAAATATTAATGAAGCAGAGTAAAATTTTATAAATATGTTCGATTTATGTTTTGTAAAATATTTTCCTCATAAATGTCCTTAATAAAAATATTTATTCCACGATAATATTTTATTAAATAAATTTATTAAGTTAATTTGTTATTGTGGTAATAATTTTCTATATACAAAAAAATTACCTGTCATTAGAAGCAATTATTTTTTATAAATATGTGGATATTAATCAGAAATAAATACACTGTTAATTTATTAATATTTAATCAATTAATTGCTATATATATATATATATATATATATATATATATATATATATATATATATATATATATACACACACACAATATACTTTCATTTTGACATTGAAATGAGTTCAATAACATATACATAATTATACAATAAATACTTTAGACTCATTACAAATTCAAGTGTAAAATGTACAGTACAGCAGCATCATCTTTGGGAGTTTCCAACCTGTTCGCAGCACGTGAAGCAAAATCCCCTGTTAATTAATTTGTTTTTATTATAACTATTTTTTTTATCATATATAACATTGAAGACTCCTTCTATATTCCACCCCACTCTTTTAACAATTCCTCAGTCTTCTTTACCTGCAAGTCTTTATATATTGAATAAAAAGATATTAACGCCGTTGAGAAACCTTCACTACCTCAGTATGTTTAGGTTCCTTATGTTTAAAATAATTTTAGTTATATTTTTATTATAATATTGGTTGACTTTGTTCAGTTGTATTGTTGTAATATTTTTAAATAATATATACAATAAAAATATATACTGATTTTATTTCATTGTTATTAAAGATATTACCAAAAAAATATTAAGTAATAAATGCAGTCAGAAACTTAATACTTTTTACAGAAAAATATATAAATAATAAAATATAAGAATTTTTTTATATATTTAACAAGAAGAAAATTAACTGTGACCATCATATGAGTTTTGCTTTTATTTCATTATTATCAATTGTGCATTTTCGTAACTGTGCTGTTATCAAGTGTGAATCGTGCTAGTTCCTTTTTTTTACTCTGTAAGTACTATATTATTTTCATTTAAATATAGATAGAATCATAATTTATAATAATAAATAGATAAAAAATTTAAAAATATAGATATCAATTTGAACACGTTTTAAATATTAAATAAAAAATATCTTTTTTATAGAAATGTTTATATGTTATTTCACACGAATCTTAGGGTCTTTTCATTTTTTTTAAAAAAATCTCACATTCGTTTAAAAGAAATCATACTGATAGGTTAATTAAGTTTTTAAACTATATATATATATATATATACACATGTGTGTGTGTGTGTGTGCGTATGTCAGTGTGTGTGTGTATAAATATCTTTAATAGTAACAAATATTATTTCAATTTTTATTTAAAATTATTAATATAAAATATATAGATGCAAATAAACATGTATTCAATATTGGTGCAAATAATATCTTGTATTCAAAACATAATCGTAATTTACAGTACAAAAATAAAATATTTCCTCCTATGTTGATCATAAAATAAATCTTTGTATTTAATTAAAAATCAAGATCTTGGAACTTGTTTAAAATTTAAGAATACAAATTAATCTTGTAATTTTTTTATAATTTCTTATTAATTGGGTAAGTTAATATTTATTTAATGATGACATTGAAATTCACATATATACATATATACATATATATATATATATATATATATATATATATATATATATATATATATATATTCATTTCGGTTATTTATATAAAAAAATAATTCAATTTCGATAAAACACATAATTTATCTGTTATTATTAATTATAATTATTAATAAACGTAATCAGTTATTTAATAAACTCCAAAAGTAATTATTAAGATATATTTGTCTAACTTCCGTAGTTATTTTATGCGATCATTCAAAGAAATCAATATATATGTTCATATAATAAAATAAAAAATTCATTAATATTTAAAATATTATTATACTAGTTGATATTTAAAAGATTATATAAATAATATTTAATTTAATGAGCAATAAAATCTATTTTTATTGAGATACAGAGAAAATCTTAGTTTTTATAGATATATTTATAGAAAAAATCATCTAGTTTTTATTAATACGTTTATTAATATGAAATAATTAGAATCAATAATTGTATGCTTAATTTCAATTTAATTAGTTGGAAAATACAATTCAAGAATCTCAAAATAATATATGCATAGTGATTTAGATCGTTCATCGATTGAAGTAACAAAGTTAGTACAAAAAAATCAATTTATAAACATTTATTCATAAAATAAATATTATATACATATTTTACCAATGTATATAATAAATTTAAATATAAATATCTTATCTGTTACTTTTTATATAAACATTAATGAAAATCCGATAAATGTAAATATTTTGAATAAGTTCTCTGAACATATTATATTTTTCTAGTGATTAATATACGTCTCAAAAATAAACTGATTAATTATGGAAGATATGGATATTTTCCCGTCTTAATTTTTCTACGAATAACCTCATACGTATTCAGAAATACCACAAATAATAATGTGGAAAGTATATATTTAAAAAATATCAAATCTGCGTAATGTTATGTAGTGTCTGTACGGAAGTCATTGAAATGTCAGATATAGTTCAGTCGTGTAAAACTGTACTCTCACTATTTATCAATTAACATACAAAATATACTTGTAGTGCAACTCTCATTATTATTATTATATATATTTATATGAAAGTGTTGACCTGATCTGGCGCTAAGCAAATTATGTGTCTCTGTAACGCATTCACATGCGTTAATACACTAATCAAAAAAATAATAAATGTGCACATATTTCTACCTGTATTTATTATGTAATAAAATAATACACATGTATATGATTAACAGCTTGTATAGAAATAATTTATATATATAATGAAATTAACACAAATAATTATTTAAATTTCCTTTTTTCTAATTTATCAAAAATAACTGAAAAACAACAATGTGTTTTTTATATGTTTATTTGTGGTTTAGTTCATTTAATATTTAATAAAAACATGATTTACTTTCTTAACAAATAAAGAATGTTAAACAAACGATGATAATTTTTGGTCTGAGGTTTCCCATAAACATTTCATCTCTTTAGTATAAGAATATTCATACATCATTTATTAAAATAATCAGAAATTAGTTTAAAAATGCACACAATTATATAGTTATGAAAATATCATATGCATCATTCTGATATGTAAAAAGACATATGTAATAATTAATCATACAAAGATTTTGTAATTAACGGTAAGAATTTCACACTTTTTATTTAGATTGCTTCACTTTTCAGTATTAGAAAATGTGTAAAGTCACACATGACATTTACATTTTACGATTGATTTGATAGATTATTTGTAAATATGGATGTTTCTCTTATTTTATTTCTTAAGAGGAAGAATAAATGTACATATATAAGTGGGATCACTAACGAAATATAATATAGAATGAGCAATAAAATTGCATTAAATAGTTTTTAACAAATATTCAATAACTTTTCCTGATTGTAAGATCGATTATCGTCAAATACAGTTATAAAAAACTTAGAGTCGTGAAATTGTAGAGTTGTAACACAAATATATAAGTCAACAACGACCACCACAATATGTTATAAATTAGTTCAATAGTCACTTTATTTGTTTAAAAGATATTGTATATTTCGATGATTTGCTATCATCTTTAAAGTAATACATCATAAAATCTAATTTTCAGATTTTTATAAACTATTGTGAGAGTAATTGATTTATGTGTGTTAAAGTGAATTTGTCACATTACCAAAACAAATATTACTAAATAGTGTTATAAAATTATATGCATTTACCATATTGTATCTACATTTGTGTGTGTATGTGTGTACGTATAATAAGCGTACTAAGTCAATTAGAAATTGTTTTTTTTTCAAAGATAATAAACAATTTAACAATAAAAAATACATTTTATGATAATTAATGAAGGACGTACTTGAATTCCGTAAAGAATGATATAAAAGGATATTGTTTTATTTCGTTTTGAGTATTATTTGTACATTTGTGCTAACAGTGTAAAACTTAATTTAATTCAACATATTATTTTTGAAACAAAGGTATATTTTTATTTTTATATTCAAATTATTCCATAATAAATTTATATTTTTTAAGCCTGTAATTTAGAATATTTCAAATTAAATCTGAAAACTTATTGATTTTTTCATGTACATTTTTTTTTTTTTGAAAATTGAATAAGACAAATACAAAAGGAATTAACTGAATATAAGAAATCAACATTTAAAAAGTTTAGAAAAATTAATCATTTTAATAAAAATATTATACTTTCTCTTTTTTATGTAATTTTTTGCCCTAATTTCATTTCTAAATAATAGACAATCATTATAATATTTATTTTATAATTTTTCATTATAAGTTTCTTAAAAATATTTTGTCTTATAAATCTTTGGGAACGTGTGTGAATGTGTGTTGAGGTTCTCCATTTGTAATGATACACAGTTGAAGATGTGACTATGTATTATATATTTATTTCGTGATTAACGTGATAGAACAATGATGGTTTACAGAGTTGTGTATTGGATTATTGTAACGATGATGGCGAGACTTGAGTCTCTTGTGTTGTATGGTTGCTGTCGGATGAGTCTTGCGTCTTGTCAGTTAATGAAGTCGATCGACGTTGGTTGTTGTTGTCGGAGGTCGGATGATGTGAGAGCAGTGTCTCGGACAAGTGTCCGAGGAACACTGTCTCATGTCGGATGATGCGAGAGCAGTGTCTCAGCCGATCGACTGAGAAGCACTGTCTGTTGATTTTCCCAAGTTCCCAAGTTAGTGTCAATATTGACCTCTTTTTTGATTCTTTAATTAAGTTCATCTTTATCATTTAATGTACCTAGGGACGTTTGATGCCCCCGTCGCTCATTATGCGTCTTCTTATCTTTTTTATGTCATCTTGTCTTATTTCAGTCTATTCTGTATTTTATCTGGGAAAAATTGACTAAAAAACCCAGATGTCTTTTAATAGTTGCTGCCTTTTATGCTGGCAGCTTTTACCCACCCCCTTCCCGGTCGAGGCTATTACTTCCCCGACCAATAGAACTTGTTCTGTTGATTTTGATTTCGTCAGTCCTTTTATACTGGTTCTAACGGTATCCAGTCAATGCAAAATGTTGCAGAAGAATAGGTTCAGGTAAACGGACAATTGGAATTTGGGTTTTTCGAATATTAATGTGTAGTCAATTGTTTCGTTTCGTCTATGGGGGTTGTTCTTCCAGGTATCACCCGAGCGGCTTGGTCGGCTGTTAGCTCGGTGAGTAACGGTGTCGGCTGACGTAGTCTTTGTGACTATGGAAGGGTTTCCCGGTATTCTGTCCTAATGATGTCGGTTGCTATGTCTCGTCTAAGTGTGTCGATCGTATTGTTTCGTCCAGGTGTTTGGATTTTCCTAATGACGTCTGTGTGGCGGACGCCACAAATCTATTAACTTTGACTCAATATAGTTTTCAAAAATCAATAATCTGAATATATATATATATATATATATATATATATATATATTATGTATAAATATGTATTCTATATATTTTTCCTCTTAACTAAAAACAATTATTTAATGATCCTCAATAATTGAAATTGATTTTATTTTTAAAAAATTGATACTAATCAGAATTAAAAATGATTTCGTAAGTTCGAAATAAAAATATGTTCTTTAATATTAAAATTATTTCATTCACTTTTTTCAAATGCTATAAAAATTATTATAAAATCTTTTTACATGCTTTATGCAATGTATGTTGTTATCTTCGTACAACCATTGACACACATTTCATTTTTGAAATGACATATGGATATATGACATATATATATATATATATATATATATATATATATATATATATAAGTGAGTATATATACAAAGTATGTGAATGTGTGTAAATGTATATTTCTCTGCATATTTTCAAATTGAATTAGATTGACGGTATTGTTTTGTATATGACATCTATTAAATAACATGTATGATTCAGGCTAAACAATTTTTTATGCTTGACTGAGCGAAAGTGATTTCTAGACAGGACATCTTTCGCAGTGCAAACAATATTGATAATAGTTTATCCAGTTCGGCGGGTGAATGTGTTACAGTGGATATATATATATATATATATATATATATATATGTATGTATGTATGTATGTGAGTGATGTATGTATTTAATTGTTAGATATTTTTTGTATATTACACGTGGAACCCATTAAACATTGTAAAATATAATTTTAAAACAGATAAAAATTTATAGTTGATACTACATTGCAATAAAAACATAACGTTGTACGTTTTTTCTGGTATTTCATACAATATGAACAATATCCACAAAACAGTCATATTTCTGAATCGTATATGTGTAAATATGTCTAATTACTATATAGTTTTCAAACAATAGTGTATGGAAATGTCAAATAAATATATTTTTTAAAAATAGGAAATATGTAAAATAGAAATAAATAACTAAATCATAATTAAATGACTAATATTTGAAAATTTAAAAACCTTTTTCATAAAATATACCAAGAATATTTTTTAAAACCTATTGTACATTTTTATTAACAAAATATTTTATGAAATATAAAGTAATCAAAAAGTCAACGAAATTAATCCACTTTTAATCAAATATTAGCTAATATTGTTTTTAATAAAAAATAATGAACACTTTGTTTTATAAATAATTTTTAAATGATTTAATGTTATAAATATAAAAAAATATTGATTTTTCTACTTTCTTCATATATATATATATATATATATATATATATATATATATATATATATATATATATATATATGTAAATTAAATAATATGTATTCGAACACTTCTCATATTTAAAAAATATAAATAAAAAACACATTAAAATGACCAAAAACCTCGCAAAAAAAACAGTCAATTTTATAATAATTTATGTTTTATATCATTAAGGTCTAATAATGAATACATTTTTTAAAGTGTTAACCAAGATGGAAATCCCATCATAATATATTTTTTGCAGAGGTTAATAATCTAAAGATTTGACGTAAGTTCGTTTTTATATCAAATACACGACTCGATACGTGACTAGTGTGTGATCAAAAAGATACGTACAAACAAATATAATGAAAATAAAATATTTCTGTGGTTCTAGTAGTGCGTCAAAATTCAATGTAGCGCCATTATATCAGATAATATATTTTTGTAGTTCCATATTGTGGTTTGATTAGAAGATAATAAATTATTTGCCACATTTTTGTTATTTTTTATATATTCATTCAAATAGAATCTAAATGTATATAAAATGTCTGTATACATCTTAAATTTATATAAAATAAAAAAAAATAAACAAAGGTATTATTTTCATTATATTTAATAATTATTATTAAATTAGTTGATACATTTTTGTAGATAAAGAATAATTTCAATGCGATTTTTATTTTTTATATGTTTTGTGTTACTTTATTTACATCAATTATTCTACATATATACACATTCATCGCTATAAACATTGACAATCATTGAAAATATGTTCATTTTATGCTGTCAATATCGTGATGAATTATATGCTATAATAAATATAAATCAATAAAAAACACGAAAAATTTTATAAGTAAACTGAAATTGACAAAATTCATTTTTTCATTACTAAAATTAATTGTTTTTACTGAAAAAATGTTTGTATTATGTATAAACTAAGAAGATTGAAACTATTTACAGATAATTAATATTTGACTAAATCAATTATCTAACCAATAAAAAAATATGTATGTGTGTGTGTATGTATGTATATATATTACCTACTCATATAATAATGGCAATTAAAATGAAAAGGATACGATGATGAGAATAAAAAAGTTAATTGCTCTATTAATGAAGAGGTTCTGTTTTATAAATTTAAATTGTCATTTTCTAAGAAAGGAAAATCTTTATTGTTTATATATATATATATATATATATATATATATATATATATATAATAATAGCGGAAAAAAATCTCCAAATTCTCCCAATTACATCATATAAAAGAAAAAACAAAAATTTACAACATAAGTTGAAAATAATCTTATAATCATCAAATATCAAAGAGTATAAAAAAATCTTTTCACATTAATTTCAGTATTTTTCACAATTTTAGCACCGAGAAAAACTTATTAAAGAATTGTAAAGATTATTCGTAATTTCACAACAGAAATCTGTTTTTAAATGAATTTCTCATAATGAATATGAATCTTGTATTTCTGTTTAATTGAAAAAAAAATTTTGAAATAAAATTGAAAAATAATAGTGCAATTAACATAAAATTACGACAGTTGAGTAATATTTTAACTTATTAATGACAATTGTCCATTAATGACAACGTAAATCACATAATTACATTGTATGTACACTGATGTATATATATTTTTTATATAGAATATAAAAACGTTTTACAAAAAAATAAGCAAATAAACATCATTATAAAAACCAAAATAATAAGTTAAAAAATAAAACACATTTTGTAATATAAAAAAATATAGATCTTAAATATTTTCAAACATTATTTACCTGTTTAAAAAATACAAACAAATTCATTTAGTTTATTTTTAATAAATATTTTTATAGTAAAAATATTTAACTTTTAGTACAAAATCATTGATTTGTGAGTATACCAAATATTATTAAAAAAGGTAATCTTAAATATACCTAAACAATTATATCAAAATAACCGATACAAGGAAAAAATAATATAAGGTGATTTCTTAGAAATGTTTTTCACAAAGATGTTACAACTTGTTTTTATTTTTGTACTAAGAATCATATTTTATATATTTCGTTTTTATTTTTACAAACAACCTGCCCCCTCACACACACACGCACAAAGAGATATATATAAATAATATTTTTAATAAATTCTATTTTATTGCAGAAAAAATGTCTTCTAATGAAATCGTACCATTACTCGCAGTTGCTACCTTTATATCAATTTTAGCTATTACAACATCAAATAGTAAGTTAAAAAATAGTGATGTATTAATATCATCTATATAAATAGTTTTAATTATATATATATATATATATATATATATATATATATATATATATGTTCATGTTAAAATATTAAATGGTATATGAAATTTAATTACTGATAAGCAGTGATTTAATTAATATTGACAATAATTGTACTTGAGTAAGTAAGGTCGATGGTTTTATAAGTTGACGCTATATAATAGCATCATGCAGAATTTTGCCTTGGTATTTGAATAATGTATATCTAAAATAATAAATACTTTGTACACAAAAGGTACGACCTTTTTAAAATCAAAAAAAGAAATATTATATAACATTCCATATAAGAATATACAATAAAATCTATATATTCTAAAAAATAGAATCATTATTAAAATATAAAAAAAATTAATAGAATGTAAATCTTAATTATTTTTATTTGTTTAATTTTCAAATCATGTAAATAAAATAGTTTATAATTTTTATTCGAAATGTTATTTTCTTATAATAATATTAAATGTTACTCTGTTCACTGAACATCTTTAATATTTAATCAAATTGAATATTTTTTTACAAATAATTAAAAAAAAGAATTATATTAATTATGATAAAATACAATAGCTTGTTTATATAGACTTTTTAAATTTAATTTCTTCAAGTATATAAATAATTATTTTGCTTTTTTATTCAATCGCTGGATTATATATATGTTTTATATGCTAATAAAATAACATTTAACCCAGCTGATCTTGAATCTGTTTACAACTCAATCGTTCATTTAACAGTAAACACGACCGAATTAGAATACGTGTTCCTGAACTCTTCAACATTGCCATGTCAACGTCGTTGCGAAGTAGGTGCTCCGCCTATGGTATGCAGGTACAAATTCAAAATCGAATGGTACAGTACGATGAGTAAAGCCTGTTATGATTGTCCATACAATAATACAGACTGTAATAGACTTGATTGTATTCCTGCTGATGGCGTCAAAAGAGCAATCACTGTCGTCAACAGACAGTTACCAGGTCCTAGCATTGAGGTAAATATTGACATTGACATTTCAGTGTTTTATATGATTTTGTTCGTTTTCCTGTTTGTTTAACATCCGTGTAATTTCCAGTTATTTCTGATTTATAAACACAAACGACGAATTACTAGGAATTTTTCATGAAAATAAATAAATATTTTGTAGAAATCGATGATACAAAAATAATATATTAAATAAATATTCTTGTAGATATTATACATATATATATATATATATATATATATATATATATATATATATATATATATATAATTAGAAAAATGTTGACATTTTTATTTTTTGAAAAATGTACTTTTATAAAAACCATTATTTTTACAAAAGAAATTATTTTCCTTAAAAATTAAAAAAATATATACATATGAATACAAAAGTTATTAATAAAGAGCTACAATTTATTATCGATACATAAACAATCAAAATAATTTTTGAAAATTTCAGTATTTCCAATATTTATTTCTATCTATTTGAAACACATTTCTACAAAAATATTCTCTTAACAACATACTAATAATTGTTGTTTAAAAAAATTCAAAGTAATAAAATTTAGAACATTGCCCTTGATAAAATTGTATTATTTAATAAATAACAGTAAATTCATAAATAACTTAAATTATATATTTTTGTTAAAAATATATAATTTAATATATATCTATATTTTTGACATGTTTAGGTATGCAAAGGAGATCGAATAATCGTAGATGTTATTAATAATTTAGTGGGAGAAACCACAACAATGCATTGGCATGGATTCCATCAAAGAGGAACTCCTTATATGGACGGTGTTCCTTATATAACGCAATGTCCTATACAACCAGGAAATATTTTCCGATATTCATTTCATGCTCATAATGAAGGGACGCATTTCTGGCACTCTCATACTGGTAAGATTAAACAAGCATATTAAATATTTGTAATATAGATTAATTATTCATTAAAAATTATTTATAAATATTTTTTATCATAAAATAAAATATGTTATACAAATTAAATCATTAAAAAAATCCCATTAAATTATTGCATTAAATATATTGTACATTTTTTTTTTGTTTATATATAGAAATATAATGTGTATATATTTAGTATATATATATATATATATATATATATATATATATATATATATATATATAAAAAAATCATATGCTTATTTTAAATATCACTAATTCATCTAACATATAAAATTGACCTTGACCGTCTGTACACTCACACGTTTAATATTATTCAGTAATTTTCCTCAAATCCAAACAACTTTCATTAAAATCTAAGCAATAATCTACACGATTTCGACAAAACAATAAATGTAAAACTATTGGATATATATATATATATATATATATATATATATATATATATATATATAAGTTATTTGTTTATTAATCAATTTTCATTATAATATATTGAAAATAAAATAAACTATTTTAATTTTTATAAGTTATATATAATTTTCAATTTAAAATAGTCATATTTAAACATAGTGTATAAGTTTCCTGTAAAAATACGATTAATTTATTTCAAAATAAATAATTCGTTTTATCTTAATATATATTTTAAGAATAAAAATAAATTTCATAAGTTTTAAGTATACACAGTACTGAATAAATTAAATAAATAGTTGTTTATAACTTTTAATAACCTTTCAATTCAAACAACAAAATATAAACAGTTTTTTAATAAAAATGAATCACTTATCTCAACATCACAAAAGTTTATACAAATTTTAATAATCATTTATTTATCACTTTATTTAGTAACGAGCATTTCGTTATCATCATCACTGGAGAATATGAGTCTTACATTTTTTAATGTGGTACTTTGTCGAAGAAAGTAGTTCTACTGAGATATTAAAATATTTATGCTCTCGAACTATAAATTCTATTATAAAATTAAAAAAAATTGAATCAATTATACATACATACATACATACATACATATATATATATATATATATATATATATATATATATACTTGTTTATTTAGCAAGTATTATTATAAAAAATAATGCAAATTTTATTTTTGAATAATTCAAAATAGATTGCAATCGACAAGGGGATTTACTTATGCTAAGTGGTTTTATCTGATGTCACCACACAAAATCTTTATTTTAAAAACACATCACCAGTGATATTTTATCATGTACAGATAATTTTATTGTTGTCACAAATCTAACCTACTAGTAGATAACAGTATATTCCAACAAGAGCATGAGAATAAATTGATAAATAATTTTATTTGCAATTAAGAAAATAATAAAATTGAAAAGAGAATAATCAACTTCCATAAAATTTAACAGACAAGAGTTTTATCAGATTTCTCTGATCAACTTTCTCGAGACATAACTTTATATATTCAAAATATTTTCAAAAATAATATGGTATATATATATATATATATATATATATATATATATATATATATATATATATATATATATATATATATATATATAGTTTATATGTAATAAAAATAAATTATTAACATTAAATAATTGACTTTAAGTGTAAAAGACATAAAATTATATATTTTTTGTTAATAAATTTCAAACTACTGAAATATTTTATTGCAAAGATTAACAGTGATAAAATATTGTATTGCAAAGTTTCTAGAAAAGTAATAATTATAATAAAAGTGAAATATCAATGAAAAAAAGTGATATAAATAATAACTATAAAATTTTAAGCATGATTTTTTAATAAAATGAATATACTGCAGATAAAATAGTAATTTACCAGATTATTTTCATAATCGTATTTGAATAAAATGAGTAATTTAACAGATTGGGTTTTTTTCAAAAAAAAATAAATAAATAAATAAAAAAAACTATATACATATATATATATATAAATTTTCCATTTTAATGATAACTAAACGATTTGTTACAGGAAGTCAACGAGCAGACGGAGTATTTGGTGCTTTTATAGTAAGAGTGCCTGAATCACAGAATAATAATTCGAAATTATACGATTACGATAAATCAGAACATGTCGTGATCGTTCTGGACTGGGTACATGAACTAGGTGTTGAAAAATTCGTTGCTCATTATCATAGCGATGGAAATAACAAACCGACGACAATATTAGTAAATGGAAGAGGACGTTATCAATCTTTTGAATCCAGTGAAGACAATATGATTTATACACCAGCAGCTAGATTTAATGTCCGACAGGCAAGTATTTCTTTATCAGTGAAATATAATCAGAATTGTTTAAAATGAGATATTTCAATTTTTAAATACGAGATTTTATTGCATTTATCTAAAATAACATCAGTATTTAAATAAAAGCTGAATGCATAAAATATGAGGATTATGCAAATTGCAAATAGAATTACAATTTAAACATGAAAATGATGAATTGATGCTATGCCATTTATACGAAATGGATTTCCTTTTTTATCATTGAATTATAATATTAAAACATTGATTTTAAAATGTATAAAGATTTTGTTTGATTTCAAGTATAAATATTGTGAAGATATGATTATTAATTCAATTCAAATTTATAACTAAAGATATTATTACTAGTTATATATTTATTACTGAGAAAATCGAATGAATATTGACAAATTACCTTATTACCTACTTTTAGAAAATATCAAGTGATATTTATATATATTCACGAATTGTACAAATATATAAATTAAAAAAATAATATTTAATACAAATTATTGATAATTCTAACTTTAGTAATTGATTAGACATTTTTTAGAAAAAACATTTCTAAATACTATAAAATTTCATATAATTATGCATTAATTACTTACTGTTCATTGCTTTCCTTTATATGCATTTCGAAAACTATGTCATTATTTTCAAATCACAGCAAAACAAATTCTAAATATAATTGTAAGCGAAGAACTGAACAAAATAAATGATTATTGCCCAATAATATTTTTATAAATAGTATTAGACAATGATCATTTAATTTGTGATAATGGCAATTAATAATTTATATATAAAATTTACAAAAACTAAATAAAATGTAAGAACATGTATTAGTTAATTAAATATTGGATATTACAAACATATTTTTTTTTTAAAGTATAAACTTTTCAAAACTCGTACCAAATAAATATTATTAATTAACATCTAAAATCTTTAAAAGCCATGCAAGATAATAAATTACTAGTAATTAAAATTTTATTGTCTTCAATCAATTAATTTTATTTGTTATAAGCATATATCAAATATGAAAAGAACTTGCATCATTGACATACTTTTTCTTTTACGTTTTTAATAAAGCCATTGTAAAAAAAATCAATTTATCATTTAAATACTTTTAATATATAATACGTGTAGGTTGTACAAATTTAAAAATAATTAAATTTCTTCTAGTTGCGAAATTTATTTAAGAGTAATACATCTCATTTCATGTTTCGAAATTATGTTTTTATAACATTATGCAATTCATGCAACGTATGATCGTCATGAAATATTTGTCAAGGATATGAATGTACTTAAAGCCTATATTAAACGTCACTTATAGAATATTCATAATATTTTTTTTATAAAACATTTAAATATATATATATATATATATATATATATAATATAATATAAATAATATTTATTTAGATCCCTTTTAAATACAAAAACTTGAAGAGATATCTTATAAAAATATCTCTGCTCAAATTAATAAAAAAGAAATATTTTTCCTTAAAAAATACATACAATTTTGATTTATATTAATACTCATATAAGTTGTGGTTGTTTAAGAGATTAAGATAAAAAAATAAATATGAATTAGTATAATCATTTAAAACTAATAAATAATTGATATTCAAATGTATTTAAATATTTTAAAACATTACAGAACAATACATTTCAACCCTTATTAAATATATATACTTTTTTAAGTAGTTAATACTTTTAAACTCTAAATTTTTTAATACAAAAATTAAATTTCGATTTCTTATAAAAATAATATTATATATATATATATATATATATATATATATATATATATATATATATTTGTTTACTTTGAAAAAATATATTATTTATTGTCATTATTTCCATAAATTATATTACTAAACATAAATTTATTTATGTTATTTCTATAAAATTTGTTTATATTAATTTTAATAACTACTATTCATTTTTCAAAATATGAATAAATAAATCAAATTAATTATTAATTTAATCAGTATTTTTCAAAATAATTAAACTATATTCTATTAATTTTTAATATGTTAATTACTATTAACACTCTATAACTTAGTATATTTATTATTCTTTATTTCACTTAATATCTAGTAAATTAGAAATAATTAAGATTTTTTTATTTCATTGCATTATTAAAATAAATGTCATAATTGAAAATAATAAATGTTAATCTCTCTATAAAAGTCCTTAGGTGATGTTTATTTCAATCAAGTTTATCAAATATTCACAATTTTATGAACATTTTTTTATTAAAGTTATTTATTATAAAATTTGAATAAAATTGAATTTCAAATCATTCTACCGTTAATTTCATATAAATTAAACGATTTATTAATATTTTTTATTAATTTTTATGAATTTTTATTTATTCTTACTGTCTATTTTTATTGTATATTTTATAATAAAATATGAAGAATGTATACTAAAAATTTCCACAAAAAAGTAATTTGCTCTGCGTTGTATAATTCGATAATATTTTAAATTCACATTACCTTGTACAGTTATGGTTACAAATTGACATTAAAACACCTAATTAACTATTTTTAAAACGTATAATAGTGTTAAATAAATTAGTGATATTAACAAGCATGACAAATACAAACAAATCAATATAATTGCGCGGAATTGTTTTCAGGGTTACAGGTATAGATTTCGTGTAATCAACGCAGGTGTTCTAAACTGTCCTATTGAAATGTCTGTTGACAATCACACAATGCTGATAATTAGTAGTGATGGTAACGACATAATGCCAGTTCAAGGTATGTCATTAAATTATGGAAAAGAAGTGCATCGGACTGTTGACATCGACATGCTATATGCCGTTTTATTTTTTTTCAGCTGATTCACTTGTGACCTTTGCTGGTGAACGATTCGACTTTGTTCTTACCGCTAATCAAACAATAGATAATTATTGGATAAGATTCGCTGGGTTAATGGATTGTGATGAAAGATTCACAAGTGCACATCAAGTAGCAGTTTTACATTACGAAAACGCAAATGATACAGAACCTGAGGAAGAGCCCTCATATGAAAATGCAAAGAGAGAAGGAATTGTAAGGGTTATATATTTTTTATATTTTTCATTTAATAATCGACATTTTTTATTTATATTATTGGATTGAAAAAAATATTTTTTTACCATTTTATTTGACAAATAATTTTTTAAAAAAAGATTATTGAAACTGTTTTGGAACTATGGTGAATTTACTTTTATACAAATTAACTATCTTCTCAACACTACAAGGAATTATATTTCTTATTAAAGAATTTCTGAATTCAAAATTGAAATTGAAATTCATTTATAATAATTTAATCTCTGTAGTGTTAAAACACTCATTTGATTTGTTTATCACTACAGCATTTTTTGTATTTCTCTCTACTTTTATTTTATTGCTTTTTTATGTTCTGTATATGAAAGTTGTTTCAACCCACATAATAGATATTGTCGAGATTTTTGGTTAATTTTAAATGTATGGAATAGGTTTCCAGTTCTAATTTACTTATAGAATTTTAATTTCAATTTGGCGCCATTTACTTTTTTGGGAAATTTTATATTTTTTAAATGAAAATATGATAGTTCATTTGTGTGAAAACTTATTGAAAATAAATAATAAAATTATTAATAAACATTAGTTTCAGTACTAGAATAAATTTATTTTAACACAAATAATCACTAATTATTCACTGATATGAATTTCGTTTGCCTTTTTATCATTAAAAAAGTTACATTATGAACAATCAATATTATTAAAATCAATTTTATAATAATGAGATTTACAATATTGATATAAGATCATCTAAATATGTTTTAGAGAAATATGTAAAGAAGTGATTATTGTTTTTTTTATAAATTTTTGTTGTTGGAATGAGTGAGTCATTGATGTTAAAAATAAAGTTGTTTGATAAATAAATTAATTTCATAAATGTAAATTCAATATTTTTGTCTCATATTTCATATTAAATACTGATAATCCATAATATAATTAAGTTATACATACATGTGTATGTGTGTTGTATCTGTATACATTTTATCATTTTTTATAAAATTTTCCTTGAATAAATCTATAAAAAAACATTTTCAAAGATAATGAAACTAAGTGATAAGAACATTCATTATAATTAATTATTTTTTTACAGCAAGTTAATCCATTAAATAAACCAACTTCTGACAATATGTCTCTAACAATGACCGAATTAAATTCAGTCCACTCTTATGATGTTTCATTGAAAGAAAAACCTGATTATACTTTTTATGCGCCGTACGATTTTCATCCTTTAGATAATCCACACAATCATCGTGAACATTTCTATGGATTTTATCAAAGTAAATAGTTAATAAATTTAAATGTACATTTTATTTTGTTACTAAATATGAATTTATTTTTATATCAATTAGATTTACTTCTAATTATTATTTAAATTGTTTAAAATCAATGAACAATATTTATAAATATTATATATATTTATGTATTTCAGTTACTAATCCAAAATCTCAAGCGTATACGCCTCAAATCAATCACATGTCATTTAAAAATCAACATTTTCCATTATTATCTGAAAGAGAATTAATCAAACCAGACACATTCTGCAATTCAACCCCAACGGAATGTTTTACGAAATACTGCGAATGTACACGTGTTCTACAAGTACCACTCGGTTCTGTGATCGAACTCATATTGATCGATAATGGATTTACATATGACGCGAATCATCCATTTCATCTGCACGGGCATGCGTTCAGGGTGATCGGTATGGATAAATTAGGGTCGAATTTAACTTTGGAAAAGTTCATAGAACTTGATTCACGTGGACTTATTAAGAGGAATTTGAAGGAAGCAACATTAAAAGATACAGTTACTGTTGCAGATGGTGGATATACGATAATAAGATTTCATGCAACTAATCCAGGTAATTTAATATTTGTTTAAAATTATTTTTTTAATATATAATAATTTTAAAAATATTGAACATTTGAATAAATCTGTGATTGGAATAAAATAAATTTTATATATATATATATATATATATATATATATATATATATATATATATATATATAATAGATACTTAAATATTTGTATCTAATATAAACTAAATTGTAAACAAGGGTGATTATACTATTTCCTGTTAAAAACTTGTGACGTAAATTATATAAAAATATGAATATTATATATAGTTTTTTTTTAGTATATAGTCTACGTGTCATTAGTCAGATATATTATCAGTTAAATTCATACCATGATTATTTTCAAATACTTTATTTCATCTCACTGAAAAGTATATACTCGTATGTATATAGAATTGAAGGTTCTATTTGAACAATTTCAAAAAACAAATCTATAAATATATTTTCAGAAATATGACGTTGATATTTTTCGATGAGCAATGATTATCAAAATATTATTTTCAAGTACATAGTAAATATTCTATAATATATAAAGATTATTATATTTTTTCTTTATAATATTTTAAAACCTTAAACATATATCAACAATTACAAATTATCGATAAGAAGTAGTAAAATTCAAACAAAACATATTCTATGTTTGAGTAACTTTTTCAAAAACAACTATTTAAAGTAATAAATTTTAGACAAAAATTAAAAAAATACATTAGCATAAAATTCAATGTGTTTTAATTTTTATATGTATTTATAACTAAAAAAAAGTTCATAACTGTTAAAAATACATAATTTTATATATATATATATATATATATATATATATATAAATATAAATAATGTCTTAATCATTTTATAAAATATTATTAATTTTTTAAACAATTATTATCAAAAGCTGATTGTAAATCAATATTAAAATTACTGAATCAATTTTCATTCTTAATTAATAAAATAATTAACAAGAATGTTTATTTTATGTTATCATAAGATACTATATAAAATATAATTATATTATTCAAATTAAAAAATAACGTTTATCTGGGATCAAAATTAAAAAAATAATGTAAACACTTTTTATCAAACAAAAATATTTTATTTAAATATTACTTTGTTAATTAATATGATGGGAAATACAATATATATATAAAATATCAGTTATTTTCATTTCTAAACACAAATTTATATTACATAATATTATTGCAAGATAAACAAATATATATTTAATTAGAAATAATCAAATTCAAAAAATTACAAAATGTTTTATTTACAAATATAAAAAATATATGGAAATTTTATATTTTTAAAATACTATTAATTATTTCATTTTCAATTAAACTTAAATTGTTATTATTTTCTCCTATTCAAAAATGAAGATATATGTTTAGTTTTTTTAAAAAAAAACTTATTTATATAACTAATGATGCAATATTTTAATTTTAGGATATTGGCTATTTCATTGTCATATCGAATTCCATGTAGAACTTGGAATGGCTTTTGTATTCAAAGTTGGTGAACATGAACATTTTCCACCAGTACCAAACGATTTTCCCAAATGTCATAACTGGTTACCTTCAGAAGATTCGCCTGGTACAGACGAAATCATTGAAATAATAGCCAACAACAGTGGACAAACTGAACGAATAATTGCACCCACTTCAAATTATTCGAGTACAAAAAATAATCAGCACTGGTGGTCAATTTTTACTCCTAACACGTCATCGTCATCGAACCGAATTGTATTTTCAACAGATTTATATAGATTTATAGTATTTATAGTTATATGCTTATATATTAATACTAAATATATTTAATATACACGTGTATTTATAAAAAAATGTGATATAGAAATTAAAGAACAATACTAATAATTATTTATTACAAAATATTTTGATTCTTTTATTGTAAATAATCGTATATATTTATAATTTTATTTTGATTAATTATAATTATAAATATATTAAATATTGAACTATTTTTTGTTAAATAAAAAATATATGTTTTTACATTATTACATAATAGTTTGTTGTATTTATTTTGTCTAAATGTAGATAAATTTTAACGATTCTTGTTTTCAGTATATTTAAAATACATACATATATATATATATATATATATATATATATATATATATATATATATATATATATTCCACTTTAATGTCTGTACAAATTTTCTTCTTTCATGTTTATGTCTGTACAAATTTTAGCAAGAACCAATTTATTGTAAATACTTATTTTACTTAAATATTACACAAATAAACTAATTAATTAATCAACTATAATAGATCTACTTTTGGTTAATTTTTAATTTAATTATTTACATATACAATTTAATAATATCTAGATATATTTTCTTTTTTCGTGAAAATTAACTTGTGTATTTAGATATTATTTATTTTATTAATAATAATAATAATATTCAAAGTCATTTTTTGATGATTAAAAAAAGTTTCATTATTTTTTTTAAAAAAACATATATCTATATATATATATATATATATATATATATATATATATATATATATATATATTACACTCAAACCGTAAATTTCTCTTATTTATTAATAAATTTTCATCTAAATTCTGCTGACCCATGTAAAAAAAATGTTTGATGTATTCTGTAGATCAAACTCAATATTTCTCAACACTAGTTTGGATTTTTTTATATCTTATATATCTAAATAAATTAATACCTTCTAATAAATTAAAGACAGATTTTGTAAGAATTAAAATTAAGACACAATAATACTACAGCTAAAAACATCAAGTATACACTAAATCCTTCTTCATTTATAAAACTAACATAAATGAAAAATGAATGAGAACTATAGAGGAAGTTATTAGAAAAATTAAAGCTTTTATAACAGTCTTTAGCAATTCTTATTATGATTACTTGTCAATTCTTTGCTATAACTGAAAATAGAAAATTTGAACAAATAATACTCTACGAATTATCAAAAATTGAGATACCTGGATGTATATTTATTACTAATAGTTAGAAAAACAAAGAAATATTCTATAATAAAATGATTAACTGAAACGAAGTATACAATAAATGAAAATGGACAATGATTGAATACCAATGAAGTTTCAAAACAAATACCAAAATTGTATATACTTACATAACATACAAGATACATACACACACACCTATATATATATATATATATATAAATATGTAGGTACGTAGGTAGGTATAAATACAGTAATTTAGAAAAAATACTTTATTCTATTTTCAACTCAGCGAAACAATTAAAAATGAATTACATTATCATATTATAATCTAATTCATATTAAAAATTAATCATTGAACAATTCAAATTGATAAACTGCATTTATTGTTCACATGAAATAAAATAATATTCGACTTCTTAAAACTAACTACGAACAAACTACTATTGTAAAAAAATTATAAAATTCCAATAAAAAATATCACATTCACTGTAATCATCTAATATATTTAATCATCCTACTATCTTTTTATTACTAAGTAATATTTACAAATATAAATATTTTTCACAGACAAATTACTCCAAAATAAAACTTCTTCATTAGAACTAAAGATTTTATAAAATATCTTCCACGTTTTAATATCATTCAAGCTAGAAGGATTTAGTTGTATATATTTTAATTAAATAAATTTATTTTAAACTATACGATTTTAATTATCGTCTAGAAAAATAACAAATTCATGTTTTAGACTGACTGTGATAATTTTTTTTCATAAAAGATTTTTTACTCCAACACCACAATATTTTATTAAAATGTTTAATAGTCACATATTTTATTAAATTTATGTAGTTTATATCCAATTTTAATTAGAAAAACGAAGCAAATTTTAAGATTTTTAAATAATTTTATATAAATAATTATGAATAAAATATGAAATATGTTTTCAACAGATTTTAAATAACATTTGGTTTATCAATTACATATATATATATATATATATATATATATAAACAATAATAGATTTAATGAGAACATTTTTTTAAAAATATAGATTAAAAACAATAACTTTCACAAATTGTAAATCCGGTTCAACAATATTTAATTGTACAAAAAATCCCTAAATATTATAACATTCGAAAAACTAATGTGCAAATATAACAAAAATACCAAAATTGACAGACGTAAAATGCTTTAAAAGAATACATTTTATACTTTCAAATTATATGGGAAAATACGTACGATTTTTTTTATTAATGAATACAAACATTACTATATATCTTTATTAATGATAAATTGTTATTCCTTCGATGAAACGAACAACATAAAAATATTTACATTTATAATTAAGTATTTATTTACAGTTAAATAAATAATTTATTCTTTAAAAAAACTCGTTTAAAAATTTTAAAATATACTTTTAATAATTAAAGAGATAAACCATATAACCTATATTGCACTGATAACGTATTTCAATATTTTTTAACATTAAAAATGATATATATATATATATATATACATATAATATATGTATGTATATACAATCAGTCACAAAAATATCCAGCCACTTTTCATATCTAATAACTTTTACTTCGTAAAAAATTATATTAAAGTAAAAAAAAAAATAGAAGATATTTTTAATATCGTTTATTAGTGTACTTCAAAATATTATTTTTACAAATTATAACAAATAAAAAATTCGGAAAAAACATGTAATATTTCCACGAATTGTACAATTTTTTTCTCTAAAGCTAGGCTAATTTTGTCCATTCTTGCTGAAGATGAGTTTTCAACGTTTATTTACTAGTAATCAAAGATTTCTCCAATTCTCTCCATAAATATTCTATGGAATTCATATTCGATGATTAAGGAGTTGTTTCGATACATTACATAAAATCTATTCCTTAGTTTTCCTGATATTTAAGATCATTGTTGTAATACAAAATTTTTTCTAACCTAACTTTTAAATTATACTTCAAAATATCAATATAAAGCAAACTGATCTATTTTTCCTTCGATGAAATCAAATTTTCTAACCTCAACCATCCACATACAACCCTAAACCATTATTAAATCACATTCATGTTTTATAGCTAGTTGGATATTTTCTTCAATTTTTCTACTAGATGAATTAAATATTTCAAATTTACATTCATCACTAAAAATAACATTTTCCCAAAAGTCTTTCAATGCGTTCACGTATTTTTTTAGCAAATTCAAGCCTTTTTTCTCTATTTCATTTATTTACCCATGTTTTTTTTCGAAATATACGACCATAATAACCACTACAAATTGTACCAATACTACAGTTCTTCCTTGTACTCCCTTATACATCCCCGCATTTTTTTGAACACTTGTAGTAGAATTTATTCGCATATGCCTTAAAATTCGTTTTTTCTTCTAGTGCAATTAATATTTTGGGTTTTCCTGTTCACTCTTAATTAAGAGCGAACAGGAAAACTAACAATTTGTTAGCGAATTCGCTAATCTCACGTACAATTTTGCCTTGTGGATATCCCTTTTCATTTTAACAAACAATAAGTTTTCTCTCCAATATATTTGTTTCATGTTTTTTCGACATTATTTGAATAATAAAAGTGTATAAAATAGCAAAGGAAAACAACTAACACGACCGAAAAATCTAATGACAAGATTTTACGTTCGTATAACAATGAAAAATATTCGAGGATGTATCAGTTTCCATGCAAAATAAATTTTACTTATTATTCACGACCGAATAATTGTGTACGTCTAAATATTACATGTTGAATAATAAAAAAAATCCTGGATTTGATTATCTGTTTCAAATTTGAAACTATAATATTTTAAAGTTTATTAATAAACGATAATAAAAATATTTTCTTTTTTCCGTCAAGTGAATTTATCAAATAAAATATGTGTATGAGGAGTGGCCGAATATTTTTGTAAAAAAATACACGTATGTATACATACATATGTATATATTGAAAGAACGAAAGAGTAAAAATCAATTTCATACGGTAAATCACATAAAACATTAATATAAAAAACCCTACTTGTTGAGGATAATTTCGAAAAAGGTTAATAGTTTTAGGATTACCATTAACGTACATATTTTCTAATAAATCGGATAGTATATTACTTAATTTTGCGAAGAACATTACAAATAAAAATTAATATTGAGATGAGGAAACAGATATCAATATTTATATATGAAGAGAAATTCAACAATCGTTACTTCTGATAGTAAAATCCCTAATTAAATATAAAAAATTAAATTATTGAACGTAATCGAGAAAGAAATTCTTAGAAATTGTATACTGAAACAACTCGACGAGAATCACGGTTAAGTTACTGTAGTTATGAATAAGCGCACGTAACTTGCGCGTATTTTATCCATTTCGTCATTTAATGCAATTTCAATACTGATCAAAGATCAGTTTTATGTCATCACTGACCTCAAATATCAATGACGTTGTTTTCTGTCAAAATCGTTACGGTGTTTTAAGAATCAAACGATCCAGTTTATTATATATATATATATATATATATATATATATATATATATATATATAGAGAGAGAGAGAGAGAGAGAGAGAGAGAGAGATAAAGAGTTTATATACGAAGAAAAGAAATACCTTTAAATTATTATGTAAACCTTCCTGTTATTTTTGCATTAATTTAAAAACAAACTATTTTACTATTACACACACACATATATATGTTTACAAACACATACATAAAAATACCAATATAAAAATATTTTTTTTTGGAGAAAACTTTTATATGATTTTCTGTTTATATATTCAAACTATCTATAGTATTTGGTACAAGTTTTAAATGCATCGAAATCAAATAATAGGTTAATTTTACTAAAATATCTTCAAGGGTTTTCAACAAAAATAATTAAGAGGTGTTTTTTTCTGCACGTATTCAAATATTAGTAGTGGATTATTTACATAAGATAAATTAAAAATATTACTTGTATTATTTGATATCGCACGAAATCTAATTACTTAAGTGTAATTCTCGATGTAAAACATTACATTAAAGAAAACCGCAATCTAATTTTATCACAACATAAATTTATTCAAGATTTTATTGAACGTTAAGCGAACAAGTGATAATAATGTAAATAAAATAAAAACATTATTTTAATAAGATTCAAATATCAAATTGTATACAAAAAGAGAACATTTTAAAACTTTTATATAAATAAATTAAAAAAGATCTTTGTATTAGGTTTTTATTTGAAAGAAAATAACTTATCAAAGTTTATTTAATAATAACATTTGGAATATAATGTTCAAAATTTTAATTTTAATAAATACATCTTGTCTTGGAAGTATTTATTTGCAAAAAATAATCACAGTTAACCTATAAGGTAGCAGAATAATAATGAAATGTTAGATGAATAAAAGTAACATTTTTTTTACCAGAATTCTATAATTTTTTATAGCAATTAACAAAAAAGGGCAGAAATTATCCAAATGACTACTTACGACTAAAATTTTAATGGTGCAAAATTGATGGCTAGTAAAAATTAATTTATTAATCGTTTGTTCTTTCAAGTGATTAATGAAATGATTGATTTGAAATTAGTCATTTTTAAATCAATTAGTCGTGATTGATTTTTTAGTCATCGATCAATTTAAGTGATTAATAAAACGATTGATTTGACTATTCAAAATTGTGCAATATTAGTTAAATACTAGTTGAATAAGGTTATTTTAATTAAATCGCCACGAAATTTTACTTATTATTTAAAAATCAAATTTTCAATTAAAATTATTTTGTTTGAATAAATTACAAAAAATTTTAATAAAATTTAATTCGTAATTTTAATGAAATTGAATTTTAAATGATTATTAATGAAATATAATAATATCTAAATTACTTTCAAGGAAAATATAAAATAATTAAAATAAAAGACAAATAAAGGTTTCATTCATACTCTTCATCCCATCTGTCAGGCGATGAAATAGGATGAATTCTGTTTAACAAAGAAATTCATTTTCGAAGAAGAAGCAAATACGTAAGGAAAAAAATGGAAATTTTTGTCAATTTTTATATTTTTTCCAGCTAAATTTTTATCCGATTATGTTTTTAGTTAATAACTACTAAAATGACATGATTAATTTTTTAATCGGATGATTAATCGGATGAAAATTTATTTATTAGATTTTAATCATTTTTATGACTAAAATATTATGATTAAATTTTTAATCATATTTCATAATCAGATGAAAATTCAGTCAGTAATGCCCTACTCTGGTAATTAGTATTACAGAGTTGAACATAATTTTAATTTGTTTAAACGATCTACGTATATTTATCAATCAAGTTAATTTACAAATATTAAACAAATTATTATGTTCAAAAAAGCTCAAATGGTTAAATTAAAAATACTGTTTTAATGTCATATAACTTAAAATATAATTTCTTAAATTTAATTCAAAAAGTAGGGTAATGCATTAGTTTTTAGAATAAATTATAATTTGTTATTTGGAAAATAATATACAGAAACAAGAATTGATTTTATTTGTTTTAAAAGAAGTAAAACATAAATTTATTCAAAATATTATTTCTTACAGTCTAAATAACTGTTAATGGAAAAATAAAAAAGAACCTAGAAAAAAAATAAAAAAAATATATTATGTATGAAAATTGTACCTTCGAAAACTTTTATATAAATTAAAAAAGATCTAAATCATTATATAAGCTCTTCATTTGTAATAATGATTTTTCGAAGTTAATTTTGCCCTAAACGAAAAAAATACCATTTCTAAATGCTATCTAAATAAATACGGAACGAAAAATTGATAACAGTTTAATAAATCATAAAGATTTTTTTAAAAGAAAAATTATATAATATTTTCAATTGACTATTTTGATTCATATTATTATCAATGTATCATATTTAAGTCTACTTTATGTCAATTTCTTTATTTTAAGTGAATTTTTGTTATTATTATGAATTAAGTTAATAATATTTGTTAAAAAAATTAAAATGTCTATCTTATTATTTTAATGCGTTTTTTATAAAAAAATATATACATATATTCAAATTATTACCACTATTATTTTCAGGCACATTAAAAACGTTTCAACAACGTTTAAAAGTAAATAATGGTTATTATTTACTAATTATATTTTTCTAAATATAATAAATATATTAAAAACTGAAATGAATTTGAATCCGTTTTTGATTAATCAGATCTCTAAAAAAAATTACATAAAAAGTATGTATGAAGAAATTTACATTGAAAAATAATAAAGTACATTTCATCATATTTCAACGTTTTACAAAAATGTACATAAAATATCAAACATTCGCACTCTTAATCATTCTCAATTATCAATGAGTTAAAATATTTCCTAGAAAATAAAGATACACCTTGTAAGTTTGTCTATTTAAATGCGCATCTTATCTAACAATAAATAATGGTAAATAAATACGATAATGTATGAAGTCTATGACGTCAAGCCGGAACCATTCGTCAGTGATCATTAAATTGTAATGCGTTGTGTTAATCGTGTAAATATGCATTGTCATTATTTTTATTTTGTTGCGATTAAGAGAAAATGAGATGTTTAAAATGTGTTGCATCCGTAAGAAGAAAATGTGCAATGAAAGTTCCGTGAATCATTCATATAGAATACTTTTAAAAGTGCAACGAAATTCAATACATTTTTTAAACAATTCTTGTTTATTCCTTTTCAAGATAAACACGTCATACATTATGTCATGTCCAGAAATATAAATTAATAAAAACAATTTTTAGGAAATGTTTTATTTATATGGTTTCATATGTAAATAAAAAAGTCAAGACAAATTCATAAATATTCTTATAATAAAGACATATAAACGTATTATGGTACATATGTGTATTGAATTATAATAACAAATAATAATAATATGTCTACATACCTTGAATAAATTAAAACTAATGGAAGAATTTCCTTTTGGAACTCATTAACATGATTTTCTTATTTTATTTTTTTTATTTACAATAAATATGAGAATAATTCCTAGATTTATAATCGCAATTCATTATATTTATTTTGCTTTTATTGAAAATAGAATATTAACAAACTTTATATAAATCGTTTCCAATCTACAATTAAATTATATTATAAGTTGTTGTTTATAGTCTTTTATGTAATTTATATTATTTGTAATTCTAAACTCTATATGTCATATAAAAAGCTATAGATAAACAGGTAATCTTTTCTCAATAATTTCAAACAAAATGATAAACATTATTTCTTATTATATTTTTAATGTATCTACAAAACAACAGCTGATAATTTCCTTAGTAGCTATTTATCATTTAGTACTACATGAAAGGCAATAATTACTTTTATTATAATAATTGTTTATATTGCACCATCTAATCAATTTCAGTAAAAAAAAAACATAAACCTTAAAAAGAAATGTTAACATTTTTATTTTCAGAGAATTTTAACTTCATTTTTCCAATAACAGGAATTATAAATGATATTTTTATTTGTGAAAGAATTAAAACCAATTTTATATATCTATATAAACATATTCATCATTAATGCACCTCTGGTGGATATGTGAATGATATTCAAATAAAACTTTCGTCCAACAGTGGGATAATGTAAGTTGGTATATATATATATATATATATATATATATATATATATATATATATATATATATATATATATACGTATATATAAAATAGAGAATTAAATTTACCAAAAAATAAGTCAATACAACATTTTTAATAATAAAATAAAATAGTGTAATTGATTTCATACTAGCTAAATCACCTGTTTACACATAAATAATTTTCTAATACATGATTTTGTACATTTTCAATAATAACTCATTGCTTACTTTTCTCACTAAAGCCCATTTACCATGAATCACAACAAGATATCAAAATCGTAGATAAGATTAGTGAAAAACGTAAAAATGTGGTTATTGAACGTTGTATCAAATTTGATGTTTAAATGGTTCATTTATAAATATTATATACAAATAAGTAGTATTTTAATACTGTGTAAAATAATTTTCAAACTTTGTATAATTTAATTATCTTTAAAAATTGTCATTAAAATTATTTTTTTATTTTGTACATTTTTTGAATAATGTTTTTAAATAAAAAAGTATATATTTATATTTTTATTCGATGCGATATTAATCATTTTACTGTTATATCATGAATTATTCTTCATTTCGATAGATGGATATTCTAATGTCCTTCCACTTAGAGCCAACACTAGTCTCGGAAATATAAAAGTAATAACCAAAAATTGAAAAAAATGAACAATGAAATTACAGTTAAGAAAATATACAATTGTAACAATTATAATTTTATATTTTAATAAAACTTTCACAATATTAAATCAAATGTTGTGATTAGTAAAATAAAATTTCATTTAAAGTAAATAAACGTTTTTAAAAAAATACTAGAAATTAGCATTTTTATTTCTTCTTTGTAAATTTGCATGTCTCAAACTTTAATTTTTTAAAATTATGTTTTTGGAAATTATATAATATTCTTTAATAAAAAATAATAATTACCATAACGAATTATTCGAATTAATGAATTAATATATACAATACTAATTAAGTAATTCACAAATCTAATATTTTTTCATATAAATCTAGAATAAATCTATGCTTATAAAACATAAACAGATTTAAGAAAATTTAAACAATTTTTACTCAGAAACAAAACTTGTATTAAAATAAACTAAAACATATGTCACAGAACAATTCGTAACTAGTAGAATCATCAATAATATGATTTTCCTGTTCTTCTCCAATTTATTTGAAAATATTTTAAAAATTTTCCTGTGTTTTGTATACTTTCGAAGAAATTTCATAATTATTTTTTATTATATAAAACTTTCGTATTTACCTATATAAAATGTGATGACTAACTACTGTTAAAGAAAGAGAAATTATTATTAAAATACACTGTAAATGTAAATCATATCTTGAAACAGGAAAATTGATTAAAAGATATAAATTTATCATGAAATAAATTATATAAAAAATATATTTGTGTATTAGATTTTTCTAACAGAAAACTACATAATAATAATCAAATATACTAGGTGCGATGGCGTAAATTTAATATGTAAAATATTTCTATTCAGAATCTATAGGTTAAAAAAAGCTGAGGAAAATCAATCCAACAACTAAGGAAATGTTAAAAATCAACATTTCCAAAATATAGAATAAAATCAGTTTTTAAGTGATACAGAATTTAGTTAATAGAAAAATACTTAACTAATTTAATGTATTTGATTAGACTCATAAAGCATACTAATTCATTAATTACCATAAAAGTGCTATATATTTATTAGACGTATGAGTAATTTTATGGAATGGGTTACGTGTTTGTTTTTGATAAACATATATGAGTATATTTACACGCAAATTTATTGCATTGTTACTACTTTTAATGGATAGATGGAATAAAAATAAAAGATAATGGAAAAGATATTGGATCACTTAAGGTGGAAAGTTTTTAAAGAGGCCTTCATCCAGCACTGAATAGAAAGAGGCTGATGATGATTATTATTATTAATTTTACTATATTTTTCTATGTATTACATATTGAATCATGAAGTACAAATAGTTTTGTGAGTCATCATTGTGTATGTAACCTATATAAATATTTTTAATAATTAATTAGTTCCTTGAACAAGAACAGTATTAAAGAAAGTATTGAATCCCCGTAAATCTATTCCAAAAATGTATCAAGAAAAATAAATAAAAACTGAATGAGTCATAACGAAACCTACTTAACGCCTAGAATTTTGTAAAAAGAACAGTTTTCTAAAAAGTATGATGTACGTGTTACATCATATTAATGACGTCATTCACATATCATTGCTTATAGAAATGTTAAATGTTCTACGTAGTAAATGTAGTTTTTTATTAATGAACATTAAGTAAACATGTAAAAAAAATATTTCGATTACAACGAACTAGCGATTCGAAAGGTGATCTTTGTATTGTATATTTACAAACAAGTCGACGTGAATTTCGTGAATCGCGATATCGTACTCTATTTGTCATATACATGGGGCATCCCGATATCATATCTCTGTCTCTGTTCTGTGCTTATCTGTCACGGGGAACAACCGTTGGGTTTCCCTATGTATGTTTGGAACAAGAATTTCAATGGAATTGGCACTGTTCACGCTTGCGTACTACAAATGAATGAGTGTCAAAAACCTCGTGTTCAGTGTATCTGGTGCTTATAAATTAATAAACTTGGACGAACGAGGTATTCAAAATGCATTGTCAGTGGATGAACGGTCAGTGCAGAGTTTGTGCGATTAGAACTACAAGTTTAATAAATATATTCAGTGAGGAAGGAGTACAAGAAAAATTACAGTGCAAACTATATAATTGTCTTAAAATAATTGTAAGTACACAACAATGTTAGAATTGAAAAATTGTACAAAAACTTTCTTAAACTGAATATACACATCGGTAACATTTTTAAATTTATAATAATTTATTATTTATTTATGTTACAGGTTACTCCTAATGATATTTTACCTACAACTTTATGTGAAATATGTGTATCAAGAATTAATGAATTTTATAAATTAGTTGAAGATTGTTGGAAAGGCCAAACATATTTTTCATCAATGCAGTATCCAAATAATATAGATGTTCTTGATTTAAAACAAAATAACAAGACTGACGTACAAAAATCAGTTCCAGTATGTAGTAAATCTGAAGATAACAAACCGAAAGTTTATGTATCGAGTCATGAAAAAAACTGTAGATGCCGCAAATGTGAAATTATAAGATATGGTACTTTACCACTTGTGGTAGAGTTGATTGAAGATAAAAAAGAATTTAAAAAAGAGGAACTCGTCGTTGTTAAATCTCCTCCGGTTGAAGACAGTGAAACGAAAGATGTGATAATTAAAGACGATGAGATGAATAACACAGATACCTTTCCTTTAAATTTACAAGTAAAATGTGCTAACAAAAACAGTGACTTAAGTGATCAAAGTGTTAAAAGAAAAAGCAAAATATTCGAATGTAATGACTGTGGCAAAACATTTAAACATCGTGGGGATTTCAACAAACATCTCAGAAAACATACTGGAGAGCGGCCTTTCGAGTGCCCAGAATGTCAAAGACGTTTTGCTCATACTTCGAATTTAACAAGACATCTTAGAGTCCACACTGGTGTTAAGCCGTTCAAATGTGATAAATGTAATAGATTATTTAGTAGAAAAGATAAACTTGCATGTCATCGTAAATGTAAAAATGTAAACATGCAAAATTCATGATATTGATTCAGTTCATAAATTTGAAACAAATTATATATATATATATATATATATATATATATATATATATATATATATATATATATGTTTTAAATTATATCATTAATGAACAAACTTGCCATATCATTCCACTATATGTACTTTTTTAAAAAACAAAATAATTATAATTAGATGTTTGGTGCTATGAATAAACATTAAGTAATAATTGAAATAAGTCATATGATGACATTTTCAATAAAGTAATTTAATTTATTAACTCATTTCATATAAAATGACTGTTTTACTTTCTATTTATAAATTATGAATTGTTAATTTATTTACTAGTCATAAATTTTAATAACTATAAATTGTTAATTGTGATTTAAAACTATTGTAAACAATATGTGAACAAGTAAAAATAGACAAAATTATATGCAACACTAATGTATTTGTTTTTAAAATATCCTTATATTTCAAAGATTTTTGTGAATTATTAATACTTAGGTTGTTAAAAGATGAGAAAATATTAAATACAAAATTTTATTTTATTATAACATTTGAAATATAAAACACAAAAATATAACAGTTTTTTCACTGCAGGTAATTACACCTGTCTTACATTACATAGAATGTTATTTATATATATATATATATATATATATATATATATATATATATATATATATATATGTGTGTGTGTGTGTGTGTGTATGTACGTATCATTTCTTCAATTTATTTGTGTATGTAAGTTCACTTCATATCTTATTTTTGGCACAAATCAGCAACATTATAATTTGCACATATTTGAGGTGGTCTTTGAAGTGGATGAGCCAGAAGTTTAAATATACATATCTGAACTTCAGTCAAATTATTTTCAGAAAAAAACACATACGAATTATCATTACAGCAAATAGTAAAATTATTCTTAATATCTGTTAGCTTAACTTGATCAACATTTTTATCATATATGTGTAATATATCAACAAAGAAATACGGTGTGAATAAATCATTTTTAAATTTTTTTTCTGGTTCTTCTATAATGCAATTAAGACGAGAATATAGAATAATCACTCGAGTAACATGATTAGGTTGTACCGATATATTATCTTCAGTAATTTGATTTGACAATAATTCGAATAAATTATTAAAATTGTAGGTATTTTCTTCATTTTCTATCATTTTTATATTATTTAAGAAATAAACAACATCATGAAAATTATTACTAAAGCCAACAATCCATTCTGGTGTTGAAGCATTAAGGGTAACTATTGCATACTGGTGAACACTATTTATTTTGTTCTTTAAACGAATGAATATTTCTACAGCTTCTTTTAAATTAGATATCTGATTATTTTGCTGGCAAACATTATCTATACAAATAATTATTTTTTCTGGTAAAGCTTTTTGTAATATTGTATTTTCTGGAACACATTTTAAATTACTACTTATTTCACTAACAGTAGGTTGTGATTCTTTCAGCATTTTTTTCACTGAACTATCATCATTATTTGCTGATGACGAATCATTAGTATCTGCATCCTCCGAAACTACAGTTAATTCAGAACTTGATTCTTCGTTAGAAGAATTTTCAATTATTGTTGAAGACATTTTAATATATTTTTTTAACTATAAAACGCATTATATAGTATTTTAAATAAGTAACATAACCAATATTTATAAAATTTCAACTGATTAATAGATTATAAATAATGTAATTTTATATAAACTTATTATCATCCACTGCCTCTCATTTTATAAAATGTACAAATACACTTTCCTTTAATTAGTTAATATTTAAAATACAACATTGTTTTAAATACAAATCATCACCTTAGCCTACAATTTATATTGTAGGTAATGTAGATTTAAGGTATATCGATGGAGATAAAAAGTAGTTGTTTTTTTTTTTGTTAAAAATGTACAGAACTTTATATTTTTTAAAATATAAATAAATGTTTTTCTTTCGTTCTTATCAACACTACTTTTAGCTAAGTGAGTTTGTGATATATAATAATTTTTTTTTATTTAATTTCATAATTAAAAATAAATGCAAAAGGTTTCCAATCGAAATATCATTTTAATAATAATATTGTAGAAAACAAAATTAAAAGATAAATTAAGGCATTGTCGCCCGCTGACGTATTATCAAGTATTTTTATGTTCAATATTCAGTGGCTGAGGACGTAGTAATATGTCTTTATGTTCAAAATATATATATATATATATATATATATATATATATATATATATATATATATATATATATACATATATATATATTTCTTTAAGGACATTTTATATTCAAACTTTATGTTAAGTAATATAAGCTATTACAAGGAAACAGCAACATAATTAAAATTATTATGCCCACGAACAGAAATGAATTATCTTTAAAATATAATTAAAAATTATCCAATTCAAAAACGTATACAAAAAAAACAATACATGTAATGTATCTACAATCATCTTATATAGAAAAAAACACAATATAAAAGTTATTTTCTAAATACACAATTTATAGAAGAATAAATACAATGATATTTTTATAATATAAAAAATAGGTTACCTTTATGAACGACATTATTTCATCAAAATTAAATGAAATTTTTTTATAGGAAATTATATATATATATATATATATATATATATATATATATATATATATATATATAAATATATATAATTTAAACATAATTCAAAGCATTAAACTGTTAAATTTTATTAAAGAATTATAATATAAAATTATATTTAAACAAAAGTAAAATTATGTAATTACCTTATTTCTAGAAGTGTTACACATATACACACACACACATTTTTCATTAAAAAAATATTATAAACTGAATTATAAACACAAAAAAATTCAAATTTATGCACAACTTTGTTATAACACAAACAATGTTACTTAAAACTTTAGGCGGTTTTTTTTCACATATAACTGATGTATCTTTCGTCTGATTGGTTGATAATTTTTTGAATAG
The DNA here is from genome assembly GCA_029203775.1 of Neoneuromus ignobilis. NCBI lineage: Eukaryota > Metazoa > Arthropoda > Insecta > Megaloptera > Corydalidae > Neoneuromus > Neoneuromus ignobilis. The sequence continues at coordinate 22,250,389 of CP092096.1, read as the reverse complement.
AAGAGTGCAGAAAATCATGGAATCACTCATAAAAAATTAAATTTACTATATTAAGTTATTAGTTTTTATATTCTGAATTTATGATACAAAAAGATATTATTCTTTTAAAATAAATAAAATTATACATTTTTGAAAAGAATTTTTTTTATATAGAATATACGTTATTTAATTTAGTTGTTTTATATATATATATATATATATATATATATATATATATATATATATATATATATATATATATATATATATATATATATATATATATATTCAATATAGTTAATTCGACTGGAATTTAATTTAATATTTTTATTTATTTAGTACATATATTTCAATTATCCATTACATGTTTCATATAATATATATATTTCTTAACATATTTTTTTAATTTGTTAATAAATTTGCCTTTTGTAATTTTGTATTATTATAAAATAATTCTTAACAGAAAAAATAATTTTTTTGTTATACAGTGTAAAGTGGTATTTTATAGTATAGTTTATATAGATGTAAACATGAGTATATGAATGTTTGTCAAGACGTATATTTTTTTTTAAGAAAAAGTATAAAATTTGAAGTATTTTGTTTCATTTAACATTTTATTTGAAAATGTTAAGTCTTCAACAATACGGTAGTAGCGATGAAGAAGACTTATTAACTAAGAAAACCAATATCGAAGACTTAACCTCACATTTAAAACCTGTACCTTCTGAAAAAGCATCATTTTCTGTTCAAAAGACTTTGCAAGTGTGTGCAGCACCTCTGGTTGTTCCAACGGTATGTTTTATTAATCAGATTATATTATAAATATTTTCAGTTATAAATAAAACTAATTTATTTTACTTTCTGTTCTTTGATTTTATAATAGGGTGCTGAAGAATGTGTTAAACCTGTTGATCCATTTGTATCTGAATTAACTCATAATCCAAAATATGAAGAATTGTTTGCACCAAATATTGGACCAGAAAATCCTTTTAAGACTCAGCAGATGCAAGCAAAGAAAAATATGCTTAGCGGATATGTAGAGCAAGCACATATGAGTGAATTTCAGTTTGAAAATCAGAGACGAACATTCGCAAGTTACGGATATGCTTTAGATCCTTCAATAGATGGAAATGAAGTTGCTGGTACAGCTATTGTTGGTTCTACTCTAGCTGCAGAAGAAAATAAAGGGAAAACAGTGTTTGAATCAAGTAAAATAAGACCTTTAGATAAAAGGAAACGATATAAAAATGATAATCCTGGAGATATAGATGGATTTCTTGGACCTTGGGGTGGTTTTGTTGATGAACAGAAAGTCAGTAAACCAACTGAAGAAGAAGCTGCTGAATTAGAAGAGATATTAGCAAAACGACAGAAACGTGGCAAACAAACAGAAGATAAACCAATGGAAGAAAAAACTGTCTTACATAGTATGTATTATATATTATATTAAAATATATATATATACTAATGTAAAATATTTTTATTATAGTTAAAGATAGTGCAGACTATCAAGGAAGATCATATTTACATGCCCCACAAGATGTGGGTGTTAATTTGAAATCAGATAGTCCTCCTGATCGTTGTTTTCTTCCAAAAGCACATATACATACTTGGCAAGGGCATACAAAAGGAATTGCAGCAATACGATGGTTTCCAAGAACAGCACATTTACTTTTATCTGCTAGCATGGATTGTAGGATAAAAGTAAGGTTTATAAATTAATAAATATAGTTAGATATAAAGTAAAAATAATCCTATTTGTAGATATGGGAAGTGTATAATGAAAGGAGATGTGTCAGAACATACTATGGCCATAGACAAGCTGTTCGTGATATTAATTTTAATAACAGTGGTTTTCAATTTTTATCTGCAGGTATTTGTCCAAGTTTCTTACTTATGTGGCATTTTTATAATTTATTAATTTTTCAGCATATGATAGATATATAAAATTATGGGATACTGAAACTGGTCATTGTATATCAAGATTTACAAGCCGAAAAATACCTTATTGTGCTAAATTTAATCCTGATAAAGAAAAACAACACTTGTTTGTAGCAGGAACATCAGATAAAAAAATTATTTGTGTAAGTAAATGTTTCATTTAATTTTTTTTTCACAATATATCGTCTTTTTTATATTTGTAAAAATATATAAAAACATATTGATAAATTTTGTAATAGTAAAATATTAATTAATAACTTTATTGTTTATTAGTGGGATATACGTTCAGGAGAAATAATTCAAGAATATGATCGACATCTTGGTGCAGTAAATACAATTACATTTGTTGATGAAAACCGAAGATTTGTAACAACTTCAGATGATAAGAGCTTACGTGTATGGGAATGGTAAGATTTTGTTGTACACATAAAATGTTGGAAAATAAATCATAATTATTTCTAGGGATATACCGGTTGATATGAAATACATAGCTGATCCCACAATGCATTCAATGCCAGCTGTAACTCCTTCACCAAATGGTAAATGGTTAGCATGTCAAAGTATGGATAACAAAATTGTTATCTTTTCAGCACTTAATAGATTTAAATTAAATCGGAAAAAGACCTTTACTGGTCATATGGTGGCTGGTTACGCTTGTACACTAGATTATTCACCTGATATGTCGTAAGTATATATGTATATTTAAATTCATGTAATTCAAAGATATATTTTTTTTATAACATTTTCTTATAGATACTTAGTGTCAGGGGATGCTGATGGAAAATGTTATATATGGGATTGGAAAACTACAAAATTATACAAAAAATGGAAAGCTCATGATAATGTTTGTATAAATACATTGTGGCATCCTCATGAACCAAGTAAAGTTATAACTGCTGGTTGGGATGGCCTTATTAAATACTGGGACTAAATGAATAAAAATTCATTTTGTATTAGATGTGTATGTGTGTATATATTTATATGTATATTTTTGTAAAAATATATTTTTTCTTTTAACAGATTAGTATTTATCAAGTTACTTATTTATGTATTGTGATACATAATGCTAAGTAACTTTTTTAAAATACTTTCCACTTTCTTTAACTGAAAATTGTAAATGATAAATTTAAAGGGTATTATCAATGTTTTTTTTTCTGAAAAATAAGGACCATTGTATTTTTAAGATTATTTGTATTTTAAAAACACTCCTTGAATACTTCTATGTATTTTTGTATATAAAATATAATCTCATAATTTACTATATCACAATATTTTTAATTAACTCTTTAACAAAAACATTTATTTTGATAAGTAGAACATTACTCTATAATTTCAAATAATACGGTATTAACCTGTTAAGTAATTGTATACAAAATTTAAAAGAAAAGTTATTAATAGTACTTTCAGTATCCTTTTATAAGCTACGTTTGTTCCATATATTGCTCGGACTAATTCGTTATTTAATTTAAAAACCATTTGTCCTTCAGCAATTAATTTTTCTTTCATATCTTCATTGAGATGAACTGAAATTTCATTCACTTTATCTCTAATTTTGTTTTTTAAATCTGGTATACTTTGTTCAAATTCAGTTACTGCATTTCCTTCAGACTGATTTTTAAATAGATTTATTTTATTCATTATTGTTCTTTTTTTCTTTAAAATTTGACCACCTGATAAAAGACCCATATAGAGATGATAAACATATGCAATAAGTAATTCAGGTTCATTTCTTTCCAGCTTTCCTAAATAGTTTAAATAACGCCGTACAACTTTTCTTGGTATGTAAGACTTTTTCCAATCAGGTCCTAATTTAATAACAATATATATGAAACATTTATTCATACTTAAACATTTCGAACGTAATAATACTTATGAAGTTATTCTATCACCTAAATAATGTACCAAATCTGTTTCAAAAGCTTGTGTTCGCATTATTTCGGACATATCAAACTCTTTTAAATGTGGATTAGATGTTTCTCGAATAGCTCTTTCAAGGAAAGCAAATACTTCATAGAAAAAAATTAAACCTTGCTGCCATACTGCGTCGTTCGATAAAGCTAGAATTAATAAATGCAAAATTAATTACGATATAACCACTCATTTCAGAGACTTACATAATGCTAATTTTGCATTAATTAATGAATCGCTTATAGAATGTATCTGACGAGTTGCTTTTCGCATTTTAACGGTAAATAATTCAGAATCTCCCATGTTTATAATTATATTTTAATAAAAATAACGTATATTAACCTCCAATGCACTAAAAGATGACATATGACAAAACATGCATATGTGTGTGTATGTGTAAGATGTGTATATTTTATATATATATATATATATATATATATATATATATATATATATATATATATATATATATATATATATATATATATATATATATATATATAGGGACGTTTGATAAGTATGGTAAAAATGTAAGGAAAACTAAATTGAAAAATTAAATTAAATTAATTAATTATTTACCGTACTTATCAAACGACTGTCGTATATATATATATGATATATATATATATATATATATATATATATATATATATATATATATATATATATATATATATATTTAAATATTTATAATTTAAAAAATTATAATTTTAATTATAAGAAAATAAATTTATTGAACATAATTAAGATTTAAAATATATTTATAAAAACTGCATGAAATAAATTTTATATTATTAATATTAAAAACAAGTAATTTTTATGACTTATAAAAGCTTCAATTGTACTAAAAAGCTTTAATGAATTCATTGGAGAAATTTGTATTTACTTTTTTTTAAAAAAATAGATCAATTTTACAATAAAAAGTGTTTTTTTATTTTTCGTTAATTGAAAATATTGAAGTCAATTTTGTTCTAAATATTAATATGAATTGAGACAAAATACAAGATATAAAAATTAAACGTTATTTATTTTTCTCTATTTTTTAAATATAATACAATTAATTTATTTATTACAAAAGATTTCTCAGATTCATAGATGTATAAAAAAAGATTTTATTGGAAAATGACAATTATATACAATTCAATTATATTCGTACTTCATGATTCAATATTCAATATACAGAAAATATAGTAAAAATAATAATCATAATTTTTTTATCCACTACTGGATGAAGGCCTCTCCCAAAACTTTTCGTTTTGAGCAATCCAATTCCTTTTACGTTCCTCTCCGACGAATTTTCTGGTTTCTATCCGAACTATGCATGAGTCTCTTTTTGAGTCTTTTTGTATCTCTGGATGTGTATAAATCATCATCATTATCGTCATCAACTTTTTTTATCCATTATTGGAAAAAGGCCTCTCCCAAAACTTTCTACTTCGACTAATCCAACGCCGTTTACATACATATGTATTGTATATACAGGGTAGTATGTATATATGGAATACATGAACGATTCAATTCGCACAGTTAGATGGGAAAATAAAAGATCAATACTTGCGTAGGTGTAATGTTTTGTTCTCATGTTGTGTTGTTGAACGCTGAAGTAACAATTAAATTATATTAGTTGAATTATTGTGCTACAACAAAAATAATATTAATAAATAAGTTATAGTTAATACTATAAATAAATAAATAACATTAATACTATAATGGATTCATAAAACAAAATGTTTCACTATGAATAATAAAAAATAAAGGTAAGTCAATAAATACTCGACGTGTGATAGTGTAAAAATTGATATCTTGTGTGTGTCTAAAATTTAATGTAATTATTATTACATAATTGTAGAATAACGTTGCTAAGCAACTACGTCCAGTACCATGGCAAAATTGGACGGTGTAGGATTAGGTTATTCTTACCATTTACCAACAGCAGGATGGAGTTTGAGGATTCGAAACGTTTTATCCCAATTCAGTGATTTATTCAGTGAATTTAATAAATATATTGCACCTGCCTACCATCATGATAGATGTGAAAGGTGTGTGTATTTTACAGCAAAAAATATATTAACACAATTAAATACTTTTTAAATTGCAAACTGGAAATGTTTTTTTAAAAGAAAAACATTTTTTACTTCATATTGATATGTGTATTTTCTATATAGTGTCAAAAATTATCTACAATTGTAATTCAGCAAATTAAAAAATCACCAATAACTAAAAGAAAATTTAATTTGTCTCCTAAAAACGACTTTACACGATTAAACAAATCGCAGTACTAAATATTTATAATTTTATAAAATTGATGTGCATTTCGGTGACTGTATCGTTATCGTCAGAGAATTGCATTATAAAACCTTTTAAATTAATGAGTTATATGTTTTAAAAAAACATTATAATTAATAACGAGTTGCTAATTCTTTTCTTTTAATCACTCGTTATCCTGTTTAATATTAAAGAAATTAATTTTATATTATTTTCCGTTCATGTACAATTATTTCTTTAGTTTAAAATTATCAATAATATGATTTCTAATACGTTAAAAAAGTGTATTTCGGTAGTATTCTATTACTAAAAACAAATAATTATTATTCGATTCTTTCATAACATTTTATTATTTTCAGAATATTTCTAATAATGTATCTGTATATGTATGTGTTCTTATATTCACAAAAAAAGTTTTTAAAATAAAAATGTGAAACAAATATGATTTTAATAGAATTAATGAGTTTAAATTTGGTATTTTAGATCAGTTTCAATGCGTTTATATTCGATGCATAAAAGAGAATTCGTTATGGCATTTTTGGCGTTTTTTGCATTGTTTGGTTTAGGTGTTTTTATCGGTTTAGCAGGTAAATAATATATTTGTGTACAAATTGTCAATTTTACTAACAACTGTATGTATTTGAAGGTCCACCGATTACAAGTTCGAGTGAAGTTAATGCAAAAACGTTACTTGCAAACAGTAATTTAACACGCAGTAGTGATATATCTTCTGGGCCTTTTGTTATGAGAACTCCTGCACTGACAACATACAGTCAACAGTTGTGGGTTATTGCTAAATTATCTACTGATAATACAGATGGTATAATATTTATTTAATAACTTTCGATATGAAAATAAGTATATGTATGATTAAATATGGAATATATAAACATTTGATGTATTTATAAAAATAATTTACAATGATTAAACCTCAAGTATTAAATACTTGTTAATTTTGTACAATTTTTATATTTTGAAACAATTTATTTATAAAATATAGATATTTAATTACGTACAAAATATTGCTAAATTATAAATAAGTACCCAATTTCGTATAGTGTAAAAATTATAAATGTCTTTAATTATATTGTATAAACATGTTTTTTATTTTAGAGGAAATATTTGATAAAAGTTTTCAAGTGACTGTTTCTATTGATGGATTAACTGAAGATCATAAACCAGTAACAGTTTTACATAGTAGTGCAGCCACTAATAGGTAAGGAAAAAATAATTGTTAACTTTATTAATATCTATGATATACCATATAAAATAAAGTTCCTTTTCTTTTTTTAAAAAAATGCTGTATACAAAGTTGTAACAGAATTTATTAGTCAAAATATAATCTATTTGTTTCTATTATATTATTCCATTTCGATTCCAAGGCCATCATTTTTTTTTTAATAAGCCTTAACTTTTTTAAACGACATTAATTCGATTTAAAAGGGGTTTATTCGATAAAAATAATTCCAGGTTTCCAAAAAGATGAAAATCTATTAGCGAAATGTCTTGGTTGTAATGTAGATGTGGAATTTTTTTATCACTATTTATCTCAGTATATTATACTGTGAATTGTATTTAAATTTTAATTCGTTTCTATCCATAAATACGAAATATAAAATGTGTATGTATTTTCAGAACTCGACATCTACGTTGTGAAAAACAAATTTGTGATGAATTTATAGTATTACATTTAGGTTTTTTGGATTATACTCATTATATTTTAACAGTAAAATTTTATGGATTAGAGTCTTTCCACCAACGATATAATATTAAATCACTTATATTTTATGTAAGTATTTAAATATATATATTTATGATGTAAAATTTTGAAAAAAAACTTTTAAAAAATATTTGAATATTGAAAATTAGAATTAATGCATTATTTTTCTAAAGAAATGTTTTTTTTAATAATAAAAAACATTTATAATTGTAAACGTTGAACAATAAAATAAATTAGAATGTTTTTCTCTCTAAAATGTAGTAAATATTTTATTCTGATTTATTTTTCAGTTTAAAACATATAATCCAGCATTTACGCAAATCGAAATATGGTTCAGGTTTATATTCCTTCTTGGAACTTTTGTTGTCACGGTAAGAATTTATACGCATATGTATAAATATTTATATTAAAATAATATACGTAATGTTCCAGTTTATGCAGACAGATTTATTTTTATATACGCCTTCGGGCGATTTAATTCATTTTATAACTTAATTATGTTTATAAATCGAATATATCTATGTAGTATATAATGTCGTTTACTACGTTTTGGCATTTTATACATTAAACACCTGTCTATACATATAAAGGAAGTCTGTTTGTTATTTTAGTGTTGGTTTGCACACACACTTCGCAAATATACTATGTATGATTGGTCCATAGAACAGAAGTGGATGTCGTTGTTACTTCCGCTTCTCTTACTCTATAACAGTAAGTTGCTTAACCGTTATCTGAAGAAAAAGTTATTAAATTTAAATATCCTTTTTTACATATTTCATATTCATTTTTGATAGTGATATAAAAATAGTAAATTTCTTTTCAAAAATAAATAACTGTTTATTAATTTTGTGTTAATTATTTTTCATTCAGCTAAACAATTTTTTAAATAACTTAAAACTTGAGAACTGTTCAGAGTGAAAATTTTACCAACATGAATTGTATATATTGGTTAATTAGATTCAATTAAATTTTCACCTAGAAGTGGGATGATATACTTTTATGATGTATTTATAATATTAAAAATTCTATGGTATTATTAGAAAAATCTGTTATGGAAGGGATGTTCTGACAGAATGGAAATATGTACTAATCATTCCTATATTTTAATAAAGAGAAAAAGTGATATAAACACTTATCTTCCTATTAATTTCACTATTTAGGTATGCAAAGTAATTGAATAAGTAGTGTTTATCTAAGTCAATACTGCAAGTTGAATAATATTTTATACAAAAATCGACATAGGTTTAGATTGTTGTACTTAGCGAGTTTTAAGATTCATGCTTTACTTAAGATAAATGTTCTTTATAGGGGAAGTTAAATAGATGTAATTTTTATGGAATTTTCTAAGAGATTTAATAAAGTTCTCTATGATATAATCGTAAATAAATTACATTTTTTTGATTTCGATAATAAAAGTATTCCTGCTTTGTAAATTACAATTCTAAGTAAAAATATTATAGATATTTATGAATGTATATCATTGATGGTTAAAAAATTATTAATTGGAAACCAATATATATGAAAAGTCTAAGAAGAGAGTCATATGTAGAATAGAGACATAAGAAAATTGTTATTGCAGAATGAAAAAGGTGGGAAGTAAAAAAATTTGGGAGATATTTTCGTACAGTAATTGATAAAAAGATGCTGCTGATATATATATATATATATATTTATATATGTATATATATATAAATTAAAAATAGTACTTTGTATAAAAATGCGTAAAAACTGACTCACCTGTACGATGACTGGATTACAATCACATGTTTATCTGAAAAAGATGTTTTTATTTTCATCTATCGTTTAAATTAATTTCAAAGCGAAAAATTTATGTAAATGATGGAAATACAGTTACTGAAAACAGCTGGAGGCTGTGACTTAAATAGTTGTTTACATCTACGTCGTTCAATATTTTAATCATTTGTTCAAAAAATTCTAAATGCACTTATTTTAACTGATTTTTCACTGAAAAATGAAAAGATACAAAATGTCACGAATATACATATATATAAACAGAAATATTGTTAATTGCATTTTTAGTTTTAAGAAGTATCGTACAAATATTTGAATATTAAATAAACGTAAAACGTACAATTTATCAAATCTAATAAAAATATGCATATTTATATAACTCATTTCTTTGATCTTTTAAACAAGACATGTTTTGATACTAAACAGTTATATCAATTGGTTTTTATTAATTCATTTTAACGTAAAATATTAATTTCAATACAAACAGATGTTAAATAGACGTTGTACAAAGTCTATAATAATTAAGATCGTTTTATGTATTTTACAACTAATAAATCATTGCGATATTTTCTTTTGTTGATAATTAATTTTGGTTATATGTGATGTGGTTTCATTTTTTACGTTTCAAAGCTATAACCTCCATTTCAAGGCAACATATAAAAATCAAAATAAAACGCATACATCTATGATGTGTGAATCTATAATTAACTTTTTTTAACCACAAGTAAATAGAAGCCTGGTTACTTTATATCTTGTTTATCCAATAACTTTTTTAATACTAATGCATGGTTTTGAATACAAATATAAATATTTGCTTGAAATATAATATTTATATAAGTTTTATTACGTTTCATAGATCCAATGTTCCCAATGATGTTTTTGATAAATTCGTGGATACCTGGTATGTTGGATGCTATATTACAAGCAACATTTTTATGTGCATTACTTTTATTTTGGCTATGTGTTTATCATGGCCTTAGACAAGTGAGTTTAATCAGTTTTTGCAGAACTTATATAATCAATTTTAATAAATACATTTTTATCTTTATAGAATGAACGGAAATGGATTTCGTTTTATTTTCCAAAAGTGTTCATTGTAGGAATGTTGTGGTTATCAGCTGTGATTTTAGCAACATGGCAAAGATGTAACGAGATGCAGGATCCCACATACAATTATCAAGTTGATACTACACATTATTATGTACGAAAAATATAATTTCTTTTTTCAAAAAAGATATAAAATGTAATAACTATTCATTTCTTTCATTTTTCAGAGTTTCAAACTGTTTTTCTTTATTTTCGGCGGAATATATTTAGCATACTTATTATTTTTAATATTAAGAGCTTACAGCGAATTACGAGCAATGCCTTATTTCGGTAAATAAATATATCTTGTTGATTTAACTTGAAATATTAACAAGATATGATTAAATAATGATGATATTGAATTGAATTGTTACAGATATGAGATTGAAATTCCTAACATTGCTAATGCTTGTTGTATTATCTATTAGTTTTACGGTAACGGTAATGCGTTTTGGAGTCGGTGTTCTTGAAGACAATTTTGTAGCGCAACTTTCTACACATTATAATAGTTCAGCGCAGTTTATGTCGTTCTATGGTCTTTTAAATTTTTATCTTTATACGATGGCGTATGTTTATTCGCCTGGAAATAGAGCCATTCACGGTTTGTGTCATTTAAAATTTATTTTTATATACTTTGTGTTCTAACCATCAAGAATCAATGGAAAACATGCTTATATAGTAATAGTTATAAAAAATTTAAATAAATTTGAATTTTAGAATTTATATATTAAAAAAAATACTGTTAACTTCTATTTGGTACTGTTTTAATCTACAAAATTTTAAAAAGCATTCTATTGTTCACTTTATTCTCTAATTCCACCAACGTCAGAGAGATTTATTATAAAATAAATTTTTAATGTCTAGTTATTTTATAATGTAATGCTCTAACGATAATAACATGACTATCGAAATGATCATTTGTAAATAAATTGAATAATAAGTGATTGTTAAACAATTTTATAAAATGTACTGATGGATAATTCATTTGTGTTCAATTTAAATTTTTGTTGATGTATTTAGTATGACCTGGTGATTTATAATTGGATGTTATAAATTATTAATTGTGTCAATTAGTGAATAAGTGTTATATGTGTGTGTGTGTTTAATAGTGTTATTGAAAATAAAAAATATATTTGATAAACAATTTTATATAATATCATTTTTTAGATTCCGTAATTACAAAAGATAATCCAGCATTTTCAATGATAAATGATTCTGATGAAGACGTTATCTACGGATCTGACGAAGAAAGTCGAAGGCCTTTAAATAGAAGTAGACCCGATGATGATAGTGACTAAAGTTAATTTTATTTTGTTAATAGAAAGATGTTTGATGTTAATAGTTGTTTAAAAAAAGTTCTCTATAAATATTGTTTCCAATTTTTATGTGTATATTTAGAAATACTATTTGAAATGAATGTTCTTTGTTGAATTATTATTGATATACGTTGTGTAAATATTGTTGTAATTAGGATACGTATTTTCTTTGGAAAATATTGATTAATAATATAGCTGCATATGGTTGAATGTATGGACCAAATGAATCTGTGTATTAATTATGTGAATGTGTGAAAAATAAATGTTTTAATTATAAAACATTGTCCATTTTGTTAAGTAGGAATTAAATGATATTTATTAATAAATATTACTTAAATATATCAATTGTATTCTGATTTATGATCCTTATTGAATAATTTTTAAGATATTTTTATTTGCACAGAATTTGATTAAATGTTTTTTTTTTATATATATTTAGAAATTGAAATATATTTCAAGATTTTTCTTCCTCATTCTTAATTACTTTCTTTATGTATCTTTTTATCATTATGTTATTTTATTAATTTTTATTTTTTTGTTTAAAATAACTCAACACGAAATATTAGCATAAAATTATATGTTGAGTCAATTTCGATCGTTGTAGTTCATTAAACAACATTAATGTTTTCATTATGTTTCAACTAAAAGTTATTAATATAATAATAAATTTTGAAACATAGCAGGTGTCTAATATTAGCATATACTATGTAAATTTCGTCGGAGGGTTATTGTGTTTATAAATCTAGTCATCCCTCATCATTTCTTATCTAGATTAAATATATATTCAATCTTAAAAGGTCGACACATATAAGTAAATAAATTTCATCTATTATTCAAATAAACTTTAAATTTTAACGAATATACATATAACAAACATTTACAAAGTGTTGTAATACACTGTAAGTACGTCGAACTGTACAAAAAAACTGAGAAAACATTGATGAATTATAAATAAAAGTTGTAAGGTAAGAAAGTAAACGAGATGTCATATCCATAAATTTTATTTAAATATCTAAACTTTTTTACATTTGATACTAAACAAATAATGCAAAGTACAGAAGGTATGTATGGAATATTTTTGATAGTATATAATATCTGTAATTCGGGTCCATTTTTTTTATTTGTATTATATAATTTTATTTCTCAATACATAGATTGTCTCTGTATATATATATTTATATGTTATTTATTATTATTTTTTCGTTTGATCGATCTAAATCAACTATTTGTTCTCTTTACTTTTGTTCTAAATTTTCAATATAATTTCTTTTCGGGCATTGATGTATCTAATTATTATCATATTTATACAAAATTACAATCAGACAACGTCTGGAAAATATAAAATTGTGTTAATAATTTTTTTTGGTTGATTTTAATGATTGTTCTAGCAGATTTTTTTGGTTCAATTATTCAATCTTTACCCTGCTATATAATCGATTTTTGTCAAACAATGAAAATTTCATTAATCTAACTAATATTTATATTAAAATCTATATAATATAAATCTAATAATTTACTCACAACAATATAACGATCGAATTATAATTAAAATATTTTTGAAATATATGTATATACAGTCAAACATCGCAACGAAACGAATTATTTATATATTGTAATTTATATACATATATATATATATATATATATATATATATATATATATATAATTTTTAGAATAACGATCAATTCTAAAATTTAAGTAATATTGTAGTAACGTCACTTTTTTGGCATACGTCTCGTTCATCCTAAAAGCATATCTTATCGAAATTTCCATTTTATTTCATATCGTTTCATGTTTCTGGTACTATTGGCAAAATACATTTACGTTTATATAAATACACGAATACAAACAGAATATCTGTTTTCAAAAAGTGTAGCCGTCGATTTACAAATAAATATTGACAACGAATGAAATGTTTTCGTTAATTTATACGAATCTGACTTCTGAACAGTTACAAATGCATCAAATCGTAATTCTTATCATTCTCATTTTTTTACAATATGTACATTTATATAGCTAATTTCTGAGTAATAATATTTTCATCTAACTTTATGTATTATTAATACAGGTATTTTGAAAAGCACATAAGTATGTTATTATTTTTTTAGCACCGTCTTTTTATTATTTATTCTTTTATTAATGAGAAAAAATGTTAATATTCATTTCTAATAATAAAAGAAAAATCATTTTTGTTGATAATCATATATGTTATATTAATTATATGATATAAAAGTATATCATTTAAGATAAATAGTAAATTATTTTCAATAAAATTATCTTAAGTAAGAAGTATTTTTTTTTTAATTCGTAAAAACATTTTAACTTAAATTTTCAATACAATTAAAACATGTTTGCTTTGAATAAATAAAGTCACTGTAAATAGGTAACTGTGTTATTTTTTTATTTATTTTGTAAGATATTTTGAAATTGTCTTTTATATATTAAATTTATTATGTATATTTCATTTTTTAACGTGCTGTTTATTATAAATCACATATTATAGAAAAAATAAAATAAATTATGGAATGAATATAATATTGTTCTTATTTAAATTTGTAAAATTTAGTATTCAATTTTATTTATTATTGAATATTTAAAATCAAAACATTTCGACAATTTTTAAATAATAGTATATGGATATTTGTTTCTTATTTTAAAATAATAACGATTAAAAATATGAAGATATTTAGTAATATACTTGTAACTTTATTTACATAGAATGTTTACATAAAAACAAATATAAATTATTTTTCTATTATATATTATAACAATTATAAACAATTTTAATCTTCTTATTACATTTTAATATACAATGCTTTTATGTTTGATTTTCATGTTTTCTGAAAGAAGCTATGATTGAAGGAAATATAATTAATAACACTTATAATAATTATTAGTAGTATACACATATATGTATATGAAAATAAAAACATTTTTTTTTATTAAAAAAAAATATTTTCTTGAATATATTACATTTTTGTATAACATATTTGGAGAAAATAATAGTAATTTAATTTGAATGAAAAAAATATGTATGTTCATAATTTTATAACATTATAATTTTTGATTTTAACTTATTAACGATGTTAAATATTTTAATTTTATAATAGATAATTAAAATATTAATTCTGTTAATTAATATGTATATATATATATAACAAATTTTAAATTATATCAAACGAGATAACATTAATTTACAATGTTATATTTAAAATGACAGTTATATACTTTGAAATTTAATTTAGTCTCATTTTTTTATTTAAAATGATAATACGTTTTAATTATAGAATACTTAATATTAATTTTTCAATATCTTTAGAATTACAAACAAATCATGATAGATTAAGTAAAAGTTCATAGCGCCATAGTTTGTATTAAAAAAATATAGTAATTATTTTTTTGACTTTTGTAACTGTTATAATTTTTTTAATAATTATTTATTAAGTTTTATAACAATTAACATAAATGTTAAGAAAGACAGCGAGTAAACACTTCAATTAAGTAGTATTTCCGAATATCTAGATATAATCTACAGAATTGCAAAAAATAGTGATCATAAATAGAAACATATTTTTAATTTTTTTTTCAGAACAACGATTGACAAATTATAGCAATTTTCTATTTCTCTTATTATTTTTTTTATGAGCGAAAAGGACTTTTATTTGTAATATAGAATTATTTTGTGAATGTAAATAGTTTTTTCCAAAGAAATTTTATTTTTTATAGCTGTATGATGAAGTAGTTATATAATAATCTTTGAAATATAAACATTAATAATTTACAAGTTGTATAGATAAAAATAACTTTCAATTAATATATTTTTTAAAATGTAGTTAGTTTGAAAATAAGAGTACTATGTCAATATTTAATACGAAGTCTTAACTAAATTTTGTTAATTAATAACATCGATATGAATATCAAAAATATGATATTGAAGTTATTTTCTATTAATTAAAAAGTTTATTGCAAAAAAATATATTTAATTGTATTTTTAAAAAAACAATTAGATTAAAAAATTCATTTTCAGAAAAGATTACAGTATCACTCGTCATTAGATAGCCAGAGTTGTTCTAATAACCATTTATTTTTAGAAATTTCGTAACATTTGCTTGATAATATCTATTGATTACTAATCATCTTAGTCTAAAAATGGAATTTTTAAAAAGAATTTAAATTCCAGATTTTCAAAAAAAATATTAATTTCAAGCTAGTATTTTTTACAAAAAGTGAAAATTATTAAATAATTGATAAACAGTTGCATGAAATGAAATAATTTTTACTTAATTTTATTCTTAAGAACTATACTTAGCTAAAAACGCTGTGAACTTTTGCATAACTATCCGTTATATCAAATAAGACATTGAAGCTATACTCAGCTAATTATTAAATCAAAATGAATTAACATTTCGTTTAAATCACATTTTTAATGATATTATTCGGTAAGTCATAATCATAGAGATTAGTAGTTATCGACGGCTACTCAGTTAATAAAACTCCAACATCGTACAAATGATTTTATTTAAAAAGAAATCAAACATTTCGAGTGACGTTATCAACACATCTATCACACGTGTGTGGCTAAATATTTCGATATTTCTCATTAAAATTTATGTGCTTATGATTTCCGGGCGGGACTGGGGTATCACAATAAATATATCAATCACAATACAGAGTTTACAATTATTAGAACATCATTTTCTACACAAGAGCCTGTCAACTATTTCGCGCGGCTGTTAACAATAGCATATATTTAAACACGAATAAACTGAAACACTGTGCTTATTGTTTCAATCGAATGAAGTGCTCGAAAAATGAAACGAGTTGAGCTTGAAACGTTACGAATAATACAGATTAGGTCTGCATGAACGATCAAAGATGTATTGATTTTGCTTAACACAATTCTCTTTTATTATTTTTGCAATTAAATTTCTTTAGTCTCTAGATTATAATTTGTTTGGGGAGAAATGAAGGTATTTATACATTGTTCTGATGAAGAGATAGATTAAAAATACAAAAGCCAAACATTAATATTTCTTAAAATATATGTTTAATTGAAAATGGAGATCAAATAATGATTTTTCTTTTGAAAATATTTCATATATTTTATTTCAACATCTGATGTTTATTAATATTATTTTACGATATTATTTACAGATTAAAAATATACTGAAATATTAAAAAATATGAATAGTTAATGTTTAATTTTTACAAAACGTAATATTATAATTTATTATAAAGTATAAATTCTTAAATATCAAATGAAATGTTAAATTTATTGCTTTTTTTATTAAATATTTATTTTATTTTCATTGAAATTATTTTCTTTTTAAATTTATTTATAATTAATAACTATTTTAATATTTTATAATAATTTGAAATGAAATAAATTAATATTGATTATTACAATATATTCAAGATCTATGAGATTTAAAAATTAATATAAACTTGTTTTTCTTAAATAACTTATCTATGTAAATAAAATACGTTTTCCTTAACAATATTCTAATTTTATTTTAAAATCGTTCCGTTTTGAATTAAATTCGCAATAAGGCTCATCTATCTACCAGAAATATTAATGTTAAATGACACTATCCAAGTCTACGCCGAAGCTTTACAAACTAATTCAAATTTTGAACAATTTAAACAATGTATTTGCATATTAATATTATATCAACCCTTTTACGTAAGAGTAAATTGTGAAGAGATGAATTTGGAATTAGTGTTGATCAAAATTTTCGATTACAACTTGTTAATATTAGATATTGAAATGACGTTTTTCTCAGTTTGTACCTAAACTTCGTTATTTGATTTTGATTTTATGTGTATTTGATTTGTTAATTATGTTGTTATTTTATGTTTTAAATAAATTTATGGATATTTTTTTTGTAACAATATACTTTATATCAATGAAAATAATAATCAAATATCAAACATTTTTCAGAAATTTTAAATTCACTATTTATTATATTTGTTTTGATTTGACTTATTTTTTTAAAAAAATTATAAATTTGTTTAATAAATTAAATTAAATATTTATTTTATTATATTATATATATATATATATATATATATATATATATATATATATATATATATATATATATATATATATATATATATATATATATATAATTTAATATTTATTTGAAAATTACTGGAATGTAAAAAGTATAAAGAAAATATTATATTTAGTTAAAGTAATTATTTAATGATATTAACTTAAAATATAAAGAAATTTAATAGATATAAATTTTGTGTTAAAATTATAATTTTCAAATCCGTAATAATTTTTTATGATTTTTTAATTAAAAATAGAATTTTTTATAATAAAATTAAAAAAATTGTAAAAATACATAAGTATGAAAATACATAAAGATAAAAACCTGTGTTAGTTGATTAAATGTTTAAATAGAGTAAATAAACAATATTATTCTAAAGACAATTCTATATCTGAATCAAAATAAATAAAAATGGTTAAATTTAGATTGATTATTTTTTAATGTGGATATTTTTATATCTGCGTTACGTGTTTATCAAAAAAGATATACTCATATTTATTTAATTGCATTTATAAAACAAAATGAAATGTTTACTATCAAGTAAATTTTTGTACAGATTTTCTGGCGTCATTTGATTAATTAGAAATGTGCAAATAAATATGTGAATATATGTGGGTGAATGATTCACATGTTATTCTCGAATTGTATCATTGAAGTGTATTATTTTTTGAAATCATTTAATGTTTTATTAAAGTTCAGTATTAATGAATCTACTAAGAAATTAAATTTAAAATTAAAATTATTTGCATAAAAATTACATTTTGTCAGTTTTTATATCAATTAATATCTTTTAAATTTGTGTTGAAAATTCATATATCCATTTTTAAAACAGATTGAATTATTTTTATAAAATTAAAAAAATACAGGCTTGTAATTTCAACATTCAAATAAATAAAAATATATTTATCAATATTATATAGATGATTTGTGAAAAAATAAAATAATATTGATGGCTGATAAGTAAACTACACCTTTTACCAATTTAATCACTATTTTATTTTTCTATTATATATATAATCATCAATTCCTTTTTATCCATTGTTGGATGAAGACCTTTTCCAAAGTTTCCATTTTTAGTGATTTAATACTTTTCTATTTTATTTAATTTGGCGTTTTTTATTTCTATTAGTTTATATAATTAATATATTAAAATTCTTTTTTATTTACATAAATAAAAAATCAACAATTAAATATAATTTTTATATCAGTTTGATTTTTAAATAAATATATAAATTAGGAGTGTGAGATAGATAAACATATTTTTAATTGAAATTTTCTATTAAAATTATTTTCTATAACACTTTACTGAAAATAATAAAAATATTTTTTTTCATATGAATTTCTGTGATAAATAAAGAATTATTTACAATTTATTGCTTTATTTTATAAATAGATTGGAAATTTATAATTAATATTTATTTTAGTACTGTGGCAAAGTTATTTTATTATAAATGAATTATCATACCAAAACTATAATATATAAATAAGTGTTCAATAATTACTTATTGTTCACTTTATGTGTTAATAACAACGATAGGCTAATAGGAATTTCGATAGCAATGCCATCATCATCAGAGATCCATGTTATAAAATCTAGACTACTAATATATTGTAGTAGTGGGGTTGATAATTCAGTAGTGTAAAAGTAAATTTGCCACAGTTAATAAGTAATAAATGAATCAGTTATTTTAATACCAATAGATTTTTTAAAAGTGTTCAATAGTCACTTTTTGTTCACTTTATTCACCGACTTGTATTTCGATAGCTATGTCATCATCATCAATTATCTGTATTATAAAAACAATTAATTTGGTTTATTAATAAAATTTATAATACAGTATTTGAACTATGTTGAAATGTGTATCAGCGAATAAAGTGAACAATCATTGATTATTGAACACTACTATAAAATTTTATAGTATTAGGATGACTGATTCATTTGTTAAATTATATTTTTTTCTTAAATGGTTATTTGTGTTTCTTATTTTTTTATAAAATTATAATTTTTAATTTAATTTCGTAAAATTAATTTTAACTTTACACTTGTTATTTTTTAATCAAATTTGTTTTAAATTATATGTTTTTTCATTCAGAATTTATTATATATATATATATATATATATATATATATAAATTCGATGTTTAAATAAAAATTAGATTAAATAAAATAATTTTCTATTTAATTACATTTTAGAAACATTTTTACTCAATCAAAAATTGACATTAAATTCTACTGTAAATAACTGTTTTTGATATATTAAAAATGGTATTCTATCAAATTTTATTTTCATAATATAAAGAGATTTTTCTAATAAAATAATATAATTTACTTTCATATATTTTATTTACTTCCATGTTGGTTTATATAAATAGGGACAATTTTCTAGTTTGAATTTGAATTTAATTGTTACCATTTTTCATAAATGAATTTAGTTGCTATAAAAAGTAGATTAATGAATAATTGTATAGATAGATTATTGGATTATTTTACAAAAGTGAGTGATTTACAAGATTTTCATATATAATATTTTGATTCATTTACCTTGTTCTATAATTTGGTCTGGGGTTTCCTAAATTTCTAGCATTTAAAAAATACAATTTCTTCTGTATATGATATAAAAGACTGGACTCATATCTTCTAATTTTCTACAATGGTTATTTATATAGAGTATTATGTTTGTTATTAAAAAATAGTTAATAAGGAAGATAAATAAAATAAATTATATGTTTAATTTTTTTATTAAAAAAAGTTTTTTATACAAAAAATCATAATTGTAAATAAACTTCTTGTTTTATAAAGTAACAAAATTAATTACATTACACATTATAATTTCTAACTGATAATAGCAATAAATATTGAAAATAAAAGATAAGCAATAAAAATTACTGAATAAATCTTGTAACTTATTGGAGTTTATGTTAATTTTTTATGTTTAAGAACAGCTTTTTAATATTATTTATTAATAATTTATATTTTATTTATTTATAGTCGAAAGAAGTTAGATTGGACTTATATTTATCTTTTGTGCGATTTTATTATATAGGTGTGTATATTTTGAAATATTTAAAAATATACGTTATCATTATTTGGCAAAAATTAATAAAGTTATGGTATGATTATAGTTATGGTATGCAGTTAGAAGCATGTTGTATTTTAATTAGTCAGTATATATTTAAACAAAGTATAGTCTGTTATATTATATGAGAAATCTTATAAGATAATTATTTAATGAATTATAACTAGAAAACAATGAGATGAAAAGTTTAAACAGTTAAAAATAATGTCAGAGTTTATATTTTGTACTTCGTATTAAAGAAATTGCTTCAGAAAAGTACAAGATAGAATAGACAATGAATCTTGATTGTAATTTCATAGAAGTAATATACAATCTATGTTTATATTTATACGTACATGTATTTTCTGTAATATAAACTTTTTTGATTATATTGTTTGGATACAGATACAGGGACATCGCCAAAGACTCTTTAGAAAGTTAAGTCGCGCAGAAAGAATTTCGTTATCACTCTTTGATACTGCACAGTGTTTCAGTCTTATTAACATTCCACGTTTCGTCTATCGGGGAGCAGGGAGCTCGATATGGCGACTTACAAATCGTAACGCCATGCCATGAATACGAATTCGACCATATTGTAGTCGACAGTTTTCACGGACCAGTCCCGTTACGTCCTACGATATTGGACTGCGAGAAGTTTTGTTGTGCGTAGGTGTAGTCTCTATTTAACGAATGCATCAGTTCTTCGTTTTCTTTTCGCACTGAAACAAGAAAAACATTCTCAATCAGACTTTTATTTCTTTTTACAAACTATTGAATTTGATTTTTATTTTTATATTATATATATATATATATATATACTAATGTTATTTTAACATTAAATTAAGTAAAAGTAGTGAAATACCTAAAATAGGCAAAAATAATAAATTATAAAATTAATTATAAAAGAATTATTTAGCTAAATTTTGATTTGCGTACTGTGGAAGTGTATGGAATTTGCATTTAATACCAAAAACTCTAAACAGAGATATAATTCAAAGAAAAAATACTCATTTTATGTTAAATACATACTTGAGGATAAATATTTTTTTTTAAAAAAATGATAGAGTATCTCGGATAGAAGAGATTAGAAAGTAGATAGAGGTTCGAGACTTTAATTTGAATGTTTAAAAATCTTATGAGTTTTCTCTCTTGAAAGAAATTTATTAAAAATAGACTTTTCTTATTTATATTGCAGAGATGACTGAATATATTAAAAATTAATTAAAAAATTATAAAAAATCAGTTGAGAAAAGTTTTATTTGTCACAGAGATGTTCAAGCTTGGAATACTTTTCATTTCAGTTTTTTTTGTTTTAAAAAAAACAGTTTTTTTCAGTTAATATTTGTAAAAATTATATTAAGAGAAATAAAATATATTAATGTAATAATTGTTTCAAAATTCGAATATTGAAATTATTATATTATTATTTCAGGATTAAATGTTCTAGTTCAAATTAAAAAAATTAACATAAAATAAAATTGTACTATCATATTGTATAATGAAATCTTAAAAATAAAATATGAAAAATGTCTAATTTATAATTTTAAAGAAAACTGCTAGATTGAAAAACTAATATCTTTTAAAGATTCATGGTATTATAACAATGGGTTAAAGGATATGGACCCTAAATTTGGATAATTTAATTGAACATTTTTATAAAACTAGTATTAAACTAAAATTAATTTACTTTTTAACAAACGAATCACTTCATAATTCTATAATTTATTTGAATTCAAACGAATAATCACTTATTGTCCAATAATAACTTATTTTTTATTTTAGTCTCTAGATTTTATATTATAGCTATTTGATATGAGGAGCAATATTATAAAACTTTTTATTAGTGGATAAAGTAAATAATACATGAATAATGCACATATAAAATTCTGTGGCGTTGAGCAAATGAAACATTTCTAGTAAATGAATCATCTATGTTATTCCAATACGAAAAGAAATAGTGACTGTGATTCATTTTTAAAATGAAAAAGTTTCAGTTAATACAAAAAAATATTTTTAAAAAAGAAACCTAGTTAATATAAATTTAAGCAGTCATGATAAAATATACTTGGGTTTTATTTAAACTAAAATTAATTATACGGTTTCCTAAAAATTAAAGATGTGTTAGGTAAACAAGAATGGGAATAATTGTATATACAACATACATTTTTATATAATGTAATTTTTAAAATGTATATATATATATATAATTTTACCAAAATATAAACGTTAATATAGGGTGGATAAAATGAGACTGAAGGGTTTAAATATATGCTTACATTCTTACTATCATTTACTATCCTTTAACATCCTTCAGTCTAATTAGAACTACCTTTTACAACTGCGCTCTCACAACTAACTTTTAAAATGAACACAGACAATATAAATGAGATATTCAAACTATTATTCAGATATATATGTTCAGTACTGAACTGTTAGTTACTTAATGAACTGCAGTATCTTAATTTATCGATACGAAGGAAGTTTATTAAAATGTGCAAGTGACAGAAATGGATTGAAATATTCATCCGGTGATCGGGTGAGTTTTATTTGTATAATTTTTTCTTATAATATGTATTTTTATATGTGTACTAAATAACATTCAAGTGAAAAGGCCATGTCACATGTATTTCATATTTATATTTTTATATCATTCTAAATTTTACTTTCAACATCGTTGTTATATGGGAATCGTAGAGCAATACTGGTTTTATAATTGAAAACTAATGTTAATATTTGTATCAAGAATAGAGTAATACCATTTTATTTATATGATTGTATTACATTTTCATAAAATATTATTTTTGTAAAAACATAAACGGTATTTTGTACAATTAGATTATTATTCTACTAGATAATATGAATTATTAAAAAAATATTTTGCACTTACAAACGAAATTCTCATAGTTCATCAATAATAATTATATTTTTGTTATTATAGACATTTATATTTTTTTCTTGTTTATTTTCAAAGATTTGTACAATTTTTAATACAGACTTATTTGAAATGAATTATACCTTTATTCAATTTATATAAATATTTCATAATATGGTTATATATTTATTAAATATTATTTTAACAATCGCATAGTTACTATACAATTAATGTACTTGTATATTTCATTGAACGAAGAAGGGTAACGCAGTTCTACGGTATTATAAATAAATAATGAGTAAAATACTAACGTAGAAGCATCTCTACTGCGTTTTCAACTTATAATTTGAATCTACGTAATCCAGCTTTCGGGATTAATGTACACTCATAAGAGTTAGGTTTAAATACACATAAGTACAAATATTATATATTCTGTCGTCAAATTACATCCAAATAGTATAAATGTACGGGCTCGAACTATTCTATCAGTATTTACATATATATACACATACAAGTGTTTTAAGTCTTCATTAGTATTTAATGTCAATATAAAACAGGCATGAGGAAAGTTGATGAAAATGTATTGGTATGAACGTTTTAAGTAATTCATAATTTTTATTAGGTAACTGAACTGTTTGTAAACAGAATTTATTTTATTTTCATTAAACAAAAAAGATTGAAAATATTAAAATGATACAATCAATTTAACAAATTTTGAAAATTTATAGTCCCAATATAATGTTTCTTACATACAATTTAAATCATGCCTAGTTAAATTATTAATAATGCTTACTTGTATCACATTTACTTTTCTTTCTATATGTATTCTTTAATATTTTAAAATATATTCAAAAATGTATATATATATGTATATGTATATGTATATGCGAGACTATTAAGTTGATACGCGCTATTTATTATGATACTAAATTCTTTTGTATCAAATGACAATTTAAATTTGAGTCAAGTAATATTTTTATATAAAATATGACAAATTTTGCACGCATATAAAAATATAAAGAATTTACATATATATATATATATATATATATATATATATATATATATATATATAAAGTAATATATCTCATGAATTATGGTTATGTCATTTTAAAACCTGTATTAAGGATTTAAAATATTCAACAGTTTGAAGTGATAGAACTTTGTTATTTAGTATAAGTAGCCGAGTATTATATCTCCAATGTATTCAAAAAAAATTTGGTCATATATTATTAAATCATGTAGTCGAGGGAAACATTTTTCATCGTTACATGTTCTGAAATTAAAATGTTTAAGTAAGATTATACCTCGTTTATACTGAGATTAAGGGTATATTTTTTTTGATATGTCCTATTTTTCTAAAGTTTCGTAATATTTAATTATAATTTATAAGTAAACATCTTAATAGAATTCTTGATGGTATCGTGATCATAATTTTGAAGATTTTCACGAATATCGATTAAGATTTTTACATTTTTGGAAAAATGTCGTGTAAAAAGTTAGTAACATTCGGTAAAAATATTATTTCAAAATATGACCAAAACGATAATATTTCAAATACAAAGTGCTTAATTCCTTACTGTGCTTACTCTTTAATTATTATAAGGTTTTAAAAATATTTATATGCATATAATTGGTTCGTTATAAAAAATGATTAATTTAATTTATTAAAAATAGGTTTAAAGTGATATAAATTACAAAAAGTTTGGTATTTGATATTAGTGATATTTTTTTGCTAAATTTTCATAAATACGATTGTTTATAAACAGAGTATCAGATATTATTTAAATTAATTTTCAATTTAATGGATTTTTATTTCTGAGTAATGCTTAAAAAAATGTAATGAAATATATTAATTAAATACTAAATATGTAAATATTAATTATAAATATTAACATTTAGACATTATTTTTTTTCTAATGATAATTTAAAAAAATATCAATTATTGAACATATTAATAATTTAATTTTTTAAAACTATTAATTTTCAAATACTATTAAAAAATATTTATTTCATCTTAGTATATTTACATTCTATATATAAATTTATTGTTTAAAAAGAGATCTTTAAATTATTTCCAGAATTTTTTATACGATTTCAAAACATGCACAGAATAAGGACTAACTTGTCCGTCATATCCATATGAAAATTTCATTGAAATTCACTGACGATACAGAAAATTCTTCGCAGTGTTGAAGTCATTTGATATGCTCTCTATATAATAAACGTAGTGTCTCTTGGCTGTCGTAACGTAGACGAAGCTTGGGACTTTATGCCAATAAAGTCCCACGCTTGTCATACTGTACTGGGTCGTAATTTACACGTATAATTAAATTTCTTCACACATGTTTCGGTGACGACGTTTTTGTTTTATTAGATTGTTTAATTTAATTTATATATTTATATGATGTTCTATTAGGATGTACAAAAGGTGTATTTGGTCTCTTTGAAACTGAAATTATATTAGCAAAAATTAAAATAAAATTAACATATAATATATATAATTTACAATGTCATAATTGTGAAGATTCATGAAAATGAAAAGAAACTTTTTCAAATACTCTTCTTATACTGTATTAGTTAAATAATGTATGTTTTTGAAGAAAATTAATTTTAAACTTGTAATGATGTCTCTTTTCTTAAAAAAAGATTAAAAAATAATATAAAATATAGAAATAGAAATTCTGATGTAACTCAAACAACACTTCCAGATTTGAGTTGAACATAAAGAGTTTTTATTAAATTATAAAATTCTTGAAATATTTTTTCAATCGTAAAAACTATCCAATTCTAAAGTTCAAAATTTAACTATTATATATATATATATATATATATATATAATTAGATTAAATTGGTGAAAAATATTTTCTATTTTGATATATAAAATAAAACCTTTTTTCTTTTCTCTTTTTTATTCAATCGATTATAAAATTTTCACATTTTCTATTACTGTATTTAACTTCTAGAAACTTTATTTATTAAAAATCATAAAACGATTATAGTTGAAATGTAAATAAGTCCTCAGCACATGATTTTAATTCTTCATATGAATTTATTTCATTCAGTATAAATTATTTTAAATATATAACCCTTTCGACTGTCAATAACTTAAACAAAAATCACTTACTTAACAACATAATAATTTTTTCTTCATATACAAAAATTTTCTGTTATTATCTCTCGTTAATTCAGTACTTATACAATAATAAACGATATATGAGTAAAATGACGCAAATACGTCTTTATAAATGGTCCGTAATATAAAAACTCTTAAGTAGAAATGGAACAGCTTCATAACAATAAAAAGTAATTAGTGTTGTACAAAGAAAAATACACGATCGATTCTCATTTCAGGTAATAAGGACCTGAAATGGTCTTAACGAAGATAAAAATAGCAATAGAAAGTTGAAACAGGTTTTTTCTTATTTGGAAAAATAGAGAACACTTTATGTCGTTCGAAATGTGTTCAAGACTCGATATCTTTATTATTAAAGGAAAGAAAAATAGTATATATATATACTTTTTTTTTTAAATATCAATTATCTTTTAGTAGTGAATATAATTAAATATTATTAATTAAAAAATAATAAGTAAATATTTCTTTTAACACAAAATTTTATAATAAAAATCTTAAAATTATTTATAAGAAATATCAATTTACGTATTTATTAAACTGAAATTATAATAAAGACCACTATTTTTCCAATCAGTTTTCGTATAAAATCAATAAATATTGGATTTGTACAAATATTTTCACAACTGTTGTTTTTCAGATTCGATTTAACATGAAATCAAATTGATATAAATATTATTTTATGAATAAATGAATTTAATGAACAAAAACGTTCATGCACTTTAATTTGCAAATATTTTCTATTTAGTTTATGTCAATTCATGCATGCACTCGCTTATTTATATTAATATTGAAATAATATTTAATATCATTTATAAATATATCTTCAATGAATTTTTACTAAAAAATGTTATTAGTTCAGTAAGTACTTATTGTATATTTTTATAAGAATTTTCATAGGGATGTGATTGCATTTATATGAAGAAACATAACACTTATATTGTGTACATTAAATAGAAATATTTATATATAAAATAGTAAACAGAAGTATTAACTTAAAAACATTTATAAAAATCGAAGACAGAGTTTAATTTAAAATTTATTTTCAATAAAATAGTAATTACTAATTCAATTAATATCAAAAAGGAGATAAAAATAGAACCTAGTGAGTCAGAAATAAACCCATGGTTACGGATATTGTAGCAAAAGTGTGAAGATTGAACTGGAAATAGGCTTATCATATAACAAGAAAAGACCACCTATGATTAAAAAATTGTTACGAATACCTAGATATACAAAAAAAGGTCCAAGAAGAGACTTGTGAATAGATATGACATAGACATAAAAAATTCGTTAAGATAGACTGGAAGAAAAAAACATTGAATCAGTTGAAGTGGAAAATTTTGAGAGACCTTTATCTAAAAGTAGCTAGAGATGCTGTGACATAAGTCAATACATATATATATATATATATATATATATATATGTTGTTAAAAATAACATGATTTTATTCCATGTATTAGTTAAATAAAAATCGATCTGTATATAAAAATCAATACAGTGTTCAGAAAAAAAATCAATTTCGCTTTGATTCATTTAGTTCTGGTAAAAAATTCATCAAGTAAGCAAGCAATGCAGTGATTGAACAACACCTTCATAAATCTTTTATCAGATAC
This sequence comes from Neoneuromus ignobilis, assembly GCA_029203775.1. Lineage (NCBI taxonomy): Eukaryota > Metazoa > Arthropoda > Insecta > Megaloptera > Corydalidae > Neoneuromus > Neoneuromus ignobilis. The sequence goes on along the minus strand of CP092096.1, from coordinate 22,221,685 downwards.
ATCCAACAGTGTGTGTTGTGTATATATATATATATATATATATATATATATATATATATATATATATATATATATATATATATATATATAAAATATCGTTCAGCTGTATTGAAGTTTATCGACAACTGACGTATGGAAATGTTTTTATCCCACACGTTTAAATTTCGTTCTGATATACACATACATACATAAATTCATAAAACTACAATATATATATATATATATATATATATATATATATATATATATATATATATATTCTCACAGTTAATACAAATATATTTAGTTTTAATATCAAATTAAATTATTTTTTTTATTTTATTAACAATAAATATTTGTTTGAAAATACATATTAAGTATAACTTGGTTAAATAAATATTTATTTTATTTGCGTTTATTATTTCTATTGTAAAATGAAAATTATTTTTCTTTAAATAAATATAATTTAATATCAATTAAAAATAAAATATTTTTATATTACAATTGATATTAGCTAGAATAAAAATTTCAGTCAGTTCTAGATTTTAATATTTTAAAAATTATACTAAATTAACATTTTTTTCAATATACAAATAAAATAAATAATATTAAATACTTAATTAATTTTTAATTTATATATCAACTAGAATTTTTTTCAATACATTTAAGGAATTTAAACTAAAATATGTATTTTTTTATTATCTATGTGTGTACAATAATATAATCGATTTAATTCAATTCAAATATGTACTAATTAGTTTTGCACATTTTTTATATCAAATAATATTTGAAACCTGACAAATTTGTTAAATTTTAAAAAATAACAAATTCGGTCATTCGCATTAACGTTTTATGTACGTTTTGTTACACAACTGATATTTTGACAGGAAGAATAGCGATGTAAAAAATAGATATTTATCCTGTATAATGAGATAAAACACGAATTAAGTACCATTATTATTTACAAACAGTACCTGTTAATTTTGGATTCAGTACACAGGCATCGCAATTGATGAAAATGGGCATTGACGCATATGTCTCAGTGGAATAATTTCATGTAATATGTAAATGAAAATCGATGAATTTATTTCTGTAACATGCAGTGCAATATGGATGTTATTATTAATAAATATTTAAGTATTTGTATATTCTACATTAGTACATGTATACATACATAACACATAGTGAAGCACATTTAAGTTTCATTTATATAAGACAGTTTTTTCAATAAATTGGAATTAATTAAATTTTTTAAACACATTCATATATAGGGTCATCCAAATGTGATGCCTAGATTTGAGTTTTATTAAAAAGAAATGTATATAGGAAAACATATGTATAGTTTATTTCGTTTTATTTTTAATAAAAACAAATCTAGGCGTCATATTTGGATGGTTCAAATGAGGCTGAATAATAATAAAAGATGGTAAATGATAATAAACAAATCAATTTATATCTAAACTCTTTGGACTTTTTTATATTTCTCTCTCTCTCTCTCTTATATATATATATATATATACAGGTATCCCAAAAAATGTATACACATTTTAACAGATGATAACTTACTTAATTTTCACTCCTTTCAGGTTTAACCGATCTGAAATAATTGATGAAGCCAGATTGTATACATTTTATTGGGGGTCACCTGTATATATATAATTGCTGTTGTGCATTTTTTTTAAATGTCGATAACATATTTTTTCATAAAATAATCATTTTTTAACCCAATAAAATATTCATTAATTAGTTATTGTTCACTTTTTTCGTTAATGTGCATTTCAATGGTTATATTTAGATCATGGTATTATAAAATTTAATTTACCATGGTGCTAAATCAATTATGGTTACAGTTTCAGTATTTTTTATTGATATTATCGATTATAACAATATCAATAAAAGAACGAATTAAAAAAATATTATACGTTTATTGAAATTCTCATTTCAAATTCCATTTGAAGATAATAATATAAATGTAATGCTTTTAAAATGTAATAAATAGATTACTACCTTTCATTTGAAGTTTCTTTTTTATGTTTTAGTGCATTTTCAATGGAAAAACATAAACAACTTGCAGTGGAAAGTAATATATAAGTTCGTTGCAGAGAAAGATAAATTACATTGTAGGAAATATAAAGAGTTCGTAACGAATTTCTCTTGCAACGTAAATAAAATACATAGCATTGATACATTACTCTTGTTTGTTTTTTGTTACTATTTTAATAAATTGCGACATACATTAAAGACGAGTAATGAAACTGTAGATATAATTTGTTAAAATGTTAATTTAATAAAATATAAAGCAAACATTATGATAATAATAATAATAAAGCTTGTGTAATTTTTATTTAATTTTTAGATAAATTGAGAAAAAACGTTTTAAAAATTTATGAAAATTATATTTTGTATTTTAAGTCTAGTTAACGAATTATCAGTTGTATGAAAAAACATTGCATTATCGTTATCATTAATATACTTTAAATATATATTGTAATAAAAGTGTAATCTATAAAATAAAAGTTTTATATTATACTAACATGGAATATCCGAAGGTGAAGGTGTGACATAAACGTTGAATCGTTTTAACATTGTACTACTATGCGGTGCTGGATTATGTAAAGTTAACGTAAATATAACCGCCAAAACGCTCGTCATAACGATAAAAATAAATGTTGTCATCACAATAGTCACAACACATCGTCGTCGTTTCTCCTTTGCAATTTCTTCCGGTGTCAATTTTCGTTTAGACGACGTACTATGTTTTCTACATTTAGCTTTCCCAGTTTCTATATCGATACCGTTCTGTATTTTCGGATCGACGACGAATCCTTCAGCACTGTTCAATCTCAAACGTTTCGAATAACCATGTCCGGATTTATGACAACTGTAATTACTAGCCGTGCTCGCTTTTCGCATTCTATTCGACTGTCTGTCGTTGATGGAATTTCGACGAGTTGTCGGTTTTTGGGATACGACCGAATTGCTTCTCGAACGATTATAGTGAAGGTTTTCTAGAGATCTGTACAATTCTTCATTAATATGGATTACTGGTAGTGTTTGCATGATTGGTGTTAGCGACGTTGATGAAGTACCGAGACCTTGTTCTATATCGTTCGTGGTTGTTGAAAATATTCCGGACTTTCGGTCGTCTTCCATTGATATCGTCGAGATTCCATTTATCAGAATCACTGGATGTAAATGCACAAGTTCTGGTTTACGGATTTTGTTTTCCATATTTTTAAATATTAATCACTATTTAATAGAAAATAGATAATTTGTTTTAAAATTAATTGTAGAAAATATAATAAAAAATTGATTTTTATATCGTTTTTTCAAAAAAAATATATACGAAAATTATAAAATATTTTTCTTTTATAAAAGTATTTTCTGAATTATTGAAACCATCTGAAAGAATATTTAAAAAATAATAATATTTAAAAAAAAAATCAAAAAAAGAAGAACTGATTATAAACGTTTCAAGATTTTTTAATTATTTAGGTTAATATTTTTGAATACAATAAATGTAGTTATCATACATATATTCATATACCTACTAAATTGGTTATAATCTGTTGTGTTCATTTTTTAAAAAATATGTATTTGTTGATAAAGTTCATATTAATAGATATATTGTAAATACTTTCTATATAGAAAAACAAGAATTTTCGAATTCTTTTCATGTATATATGCCTTTTATAAAAAAATTAATATTTGACTTTTATAGTTAATGTAACGTGATTTTTGTATATATATATATATATATATATATATATATATATAATATTTATATAATATTTATATAAAAATGATTTTTATATTCATACGTATAAAAATTATGTATTTATTTTTATACTCATGTCATCAATCTTTCAAGAGAAATCAATCAAATTGTATTAGTGAATAAAAATTATATTTAAATATTTATATTAGATGAGTTCTATAAAAATGTTTTAAAAATTTTTGAAATTTCTATATTAAGGAAATAATTAATCCATATATATATATATATATATATATATATATATATATATATATATATATATATGTATATATTTACTTAAATATTTTCAGTCAAATTAAAAAATTATAAATGAATGAAAATTATATACCAACTAAAAAATATTATTTCAATTTAATCTTGATTAATAATAACTGAAAATATCATTTTTTAAAATTACAAAAATAATTATTATGGTTAATTATTAATAAGATTTTTTCGTTTAATAATATACAATAAATAAATATTTCGATCATATATTTTAAGAAATTTAATATTGATATATTAAAATTTATGAAAAACTACTAAAATGTAAACAAAAATATTTAAATACAATTTCTATGTCTATGTATTTATATCAAAATCCAATTAAAAATATTTCTAATGTAAATAGTTTAAACATATTTTTTTAAAAAAAATAATTTTGTGTTTTAGAAAAGTCAAGAAATTAATAACTATCATTTTAGAAATTTTCGATAATTTTAAGAATAAAATTGAATTTAATTATTACCTGTACACTAGTAAATATTATTAAATTTTAAATATTTCTTTCAATTAATAATACCTAATAAATAACTAAAATATACATTACATATATTTGAACACACTGTATGAAAATTGTAACAATTGCACTATATTTTAATCAAAACTGACACTATATATTAATTGGTTGTTAAGGGATTAATTAGCATGTTTTTCTGAAACATAATACGAGATTATCACGCGTGTCTGTTATCAGATTTTTCCGGTAAAAGCTTTAACGTATTTTTACCAGTCACGGTTTAAACTGATCAATGAACATCTCACTCTGATCAAATAAGAGTCGCGCGCACCACAACTGAAGTCAAGGTCAATCACTCGAGGGTGTTAACACAATAAAATTAAATAGAAGTGGACCAGCTTTCATCTAACAATATTTATTGCACGTTAAACGTATTTTATCTCCAGGTGTTCGTTTAAAAATGTACGTATTGAACGCCGAACTCCGCGCGATCAACTAAAAAACATCCACGTTCCGTACGTAAATAATCTCTAGCGAATCTGTCAGAATCGATACGATTCGAAAGGGGTGAAAAAAATATAGTATTTATCGTGAATTTCGTACGCGACACGTTTACAGAGATGCGTCGCTCCTGACACACAAACGCTGACTCAGACGTTGTTGTCTGTGTCGTTTGGGTTATGAGTGACGTCGGGAATAGCCTCATAGGATGAAACGCCGCATGCAGAATAGATTCACGCGCGTCCTATGATTATGTCGACGTGACTGAGAGACCGAGGAAGTCTCAAGACACTGAATCGTTGATGCATAAGTGAGTTTAATAATAGATTCTCAACTCGTTACGTCCACTGACGTCTTACAGTCTGCACTTTGTCATGAAATATGGAATTTTTTACTGTACGAAAAATATAAACAATAACGATGTGGAAAAATATACTGACGGCGAGCTTTAGGATTTTTGCTCTGTATGTACGTGGTACGAGGGTGTTAATCTGGTGTCCGGCTGTGTAATTTACGATTACCGCTTTTTTTCTCTTTGTAAATATTTGTCGATGTTTATCTCTAATATTAAATATCTGGAATATCTCTGGATACCTTTGAAAGGATTAAAATATTACAACGAATAGACTGAATGTATTCATAAATTGTTTAAAACTGTGTATGAAAATTTAATTAATTAATATTTCTTTCTAAATATCTGTTTGAATATGAAATTATTTCACTTATTTTAATTTACATAGATTAGAATTTTAATTCAATTTATAAAAATACAATTATATCTATAACTATTTATTCATATACAAAATTAATTGTATATTTTATTGATCTTTTCATTTAATATAACGATCCTTATATAATCAATGAAATTAAAGAAATATTTAATTTTATAATAAATGATTAATTAAAAAAACTCATAAAAAAATAATCACAGTTAACAAATTAATTACAGCTTCATATATTTGTATCAGAAAAAAGATATTGTTTTCCATTTCATAAACAATCTTGAAAAATTAATTTAAAATCTAGTTTAAAAATATTAAAATCATAATCTAAGGAAAATAATAATGAAATACTATAAGAAAGAATCAGATATGTATAATGATATGTAAATATTCCAAAATATTTATAGATGTCTTAATTAGAATCACGTAATAATCAAAATATTTACTGAGTTTTGAATTAAAAAGATGATAATTTCGTTTTCAATGAAACAAAAATAAATTTAAAATCGTTTTATGTTTCAGAATAGTTTGAATAATAAACATTGATTGAAATTATTTATCGTTAATGATGGCATTGGTATATATTTTTAAAATTTTATTTATTATTTTTATTTTAGACTAGTGGTAGATTGGAGTGTGTATATATATGTATACATACACACACACACACAATAGAAAGCAAGTGTGTGACATAGTAAAATCTTTTTTTTTTCATTAAAACCAAAATTTTATTTCACTGGAAAGTAGCGTTCTTAATTTAAATATTCATTCATGCATCCTATATTATTTACAACAATTTTAAATTGTTACTTTTTATTATTATATTGCTTATTATTTCAGTTTTAAACTAAATTAAGTATTTGTATTGATTTTTGACTAATTTGTATTTATATCGTGGAAAAAATTAGTTATATTATTGGTCGTAAATTAATGTAAAGAGGAAATATAAATTATATTAATAGAATAAAATTATACATCATAAGAAAAATGTCTGGATTTATTATAATAGTTATTTTAATTTGTTTGAGCATTGTTATTACATTTTTCAGTGTTGATTCTGAAAACTTTTTTCTCTTTAAACACACATAAATATATAAATATAGTTGAAATAAATCATTCAAAAGTGGGTACAAATAAATTAATGATATATGAGATGTAGTATCATTGAGTTGCTCTTGATAGATTTCTATTAGTGAGTGATATGTGGATGATCTTGTTAAAATCTATTGAGGTTCATGGATTCAAAGCTCGGTATATTCGACATTCTGTACCAAACTTTTACGTTCTCTCCCATCGGCCCCTCAGTCTTTATCCCTCATTTTGCTGTTACCAACATACACCTGTATGTATGTTTATATCAACCAATAGTACTTTATATTATAATATGGAAAACTGAATTGTAATTAGTGATAAGATTTTTTTAAAAAAATAAATGTTATTATAGTATATATATATATATATATATATATACATATATCAAGATAACATTTAAATAAAATTTATGAATTTTTTTTATCGATATATAAAAGAAACTCATTACACAATAAATAAAATTTTGTGTTTATTAAATAATGCATGTGGAAAAACTATGTTTAATTAAAAATTACAATCAGTATTTGTTATCGTTTGTAATCATTATTTATAATTGAATTAAATTAAATTGAACTATAATTAGTGATTAAATGAGTTTGGTTAAAGAATATTTTTTTATATTTTTCTCTTAAAGTAACTTATATATATATATATATATATATATATATATATATATATATATATATATATTATTATATATTAGTTTAATTTTTTTTAAGATGTATTTATGTATGATTAACTTATATATTAAACTTTAATTAATAAACTTATTTACTGAAATAATTACACAGTTTTTAAAATATTATTTTAAGGACACACACACACACACATATATATATATATATATATATATAATGTTATATTTGTACAATTAAGATAATTTTGATATTAATTACTTTATTAATTTATGGAAGTTTTAATTAAGTCCTACAATTAATATTTCATTAAGTGGTTCAACAAGTTAACAGCATGTACATATGTTTATATATATATATATATATATATATATATATATATATATATATATATATATATATATATATATATATATATGGCACTTAAACATAAGAGTTAGAAAAGATAAACAAATATTGAAATGAGGTTAACATAAGACAGTATTTTATATTTAATCACAAAGTATTTGAGTGCTTAATGTTTATAATTAATTTAAACAAAGTTTTTTTTACATATATCAGTATATTAAAATAACGTAATTTTTTATTCATTTTTAATGAAATATATTATTTAATTAATTATAAAATATTTTATCAACATTTATTTTACACAATCTTTATTTTTAATATATATTTTAGTTAAAGAATGTACTAGTACATTATGATGATATTATAATTTTTTTATTGTTGAAACGTAGACTTGCAATTCCAATATTAAGAAAAATATCTATAGTGGTTAAAAAAAACAGCTGATATTATCATAAAACTTTCACAAGTGATGCACATTTTATGTAAAAATATTTTAAAATAATGTTTGAATTAAAACAAACTATCACTATATATGTTTTATAACAAAGATAGAAAACTAAACGAAAGTATCTCGGCCAAATTTAACGCACACGCAACTAAGTGCACTACATATATAAATTATTTTAGAATTTTCATACGCACATATTCAATCAAAAATATTCGTACAAATATACACACAGTCGTGTAAAATATACACACACATAATCATAACTTAAGAATATGTCTAATAATAGCTTTTCCTTCACTAAGTTCCATTGCAAAAATCGTCTGTGTATTTAATGTATACGTAAAATTATCAACGCCACAATTTCAATTGATCTCTGAATGTCGTATGTTGATTTTTGTTACGAATGAAATTATTTGACACTTTAATTAAATATCAGATAAGAATTTCATTTTGTTCGTTAAAATATAAAGCGTTTAATTATTTATAAAATATATTTCTAATATTTTTATTGATATGAAATGAATTGAAATTCGAGTTATCTTTTAATACATATATATAAATTTTTAATATGCATTTTATTAGTTTCAATTAAATTTTAATTACATTTTTAAATGTGCTAGTAATAAAAAAATAATGGTTTATAAAACAAAGCAATATAATTTGTTTACAGTTTCTAAAGTAAACAGTTAATAAACCTGCACGGTACAAAAAGAAACAATCGTACCACATTCTTGTATTCCTGATACCTTTTTTCCCATCCACATTCCGAATTATTCACATTGAAACGTTTCTTTCCTCCATCAATGTCAATATCTACGAAAATGCGGTCGTTACGCGTTTTGATGTACTCGAATAAACGTCACTCGGTCGTAATTACAATACACATAACACAAACAGCACGTTTTCAGCCGTCTGTGTTATTCTTCGCGGAAAATTCTCATTGCGAAAACAACCATCAAGAACAAAGTGAAATTAAACAAGTTTATAGGTTTCGAATGTTGTGAAATCGGCGCGTACAGCTGCAAAACTCATCCCAGAAAGTTTCAGTGGAAGCCATTCGAAATGTCTGTAACGGTATTGCTCTGAATCTGGTGAATTGTGGGGATCAAAGCAAATAACGTATATACCTCAACCGCATGTGTGTTGAAGACGATCGAAATTATTTACAACTTGTCTTTAAACTATAAACTGGAACAATAAATTTTATTTTAAGTTATTGCGTTGGCTTTAACATTCAATTATTCTATATAAACATGGCATACACCATGTATATATATATATATATATATATAGAGAGAGAGAGAGAGAGAGAGAGAACATTTCTGTTACGTCTGAAATATTTATAAAAATAAATCATTTCTGGAATTACTATAAATCAGAAAATAATTATAAGAAAAACACAAACCGGATGCTTGATATGACATTTTTATGATCTACATATTACAATTTCGGCTACAAAATATATGATAATTACCTTTCAACAAATAAACATTTATCTACAGAACTATGCCTATAATGATTTACATATGACACATGTATTTGTACAATCTGTATGCTACTATTTTATTTTGATTTTTAAAGGAAAATCAAAAATAAGGTTCCTTTTTTTTAAAAAAATATTACAATTATTAATGCTTAATTTCTTTAATTTTCGATATATTTACAAACAATATATTTTATTTGTTATCTATTAGAATGTACAAATATACAAAAGTCCCCAAAAAAATATATACACATTTTAACAGCTGATAACTCACTTAATTTTGTAAATAAATAATATGTAAATAAATACTAACTTTATAAATATTTAAAATGTGTATGCATTTTGTTGGAACACCCTATATATATATATATGCAGTCTTCTTTTATTATTTACTGTTAGATGAAATCCTTTTCCAAGATTTATTTATTTAATTATTTTATTATTGTTTCGAATTCATCTGTGTTTGTCGAAAAAATAAAAAAGTCGACAGGAAAATCTCAAGCGACTAAACATTTCCCTATTTGCATTTATTTCTTCATAATCTGAATTAAGTGTCATAATTATTTGTTCTAATACCGCTGTAAATAATTTTGGTTAATAATTTCGACCTGTCTTATTCTTTTTATAATTTTAAAATTTTCTTGTATGGAGAATGAGGAATTTTTCTAATATTTCCTAAAATTTTAATATACGAATTTTCAATTTCTTTATTATTCAATTTATTTTATATTATTTACGAATTAACTGAATCTAGGACTTTATCATAATTTATAAATCTAAGTATGGTGGTATTCGATATTTACTGCATCACACACACACACAAACATACACACACACACACACACACACATATATATATTGCCTAAAAATACAAAATTAATTAAATATCAACTGTGTTAAATTATCACAGTTAAGAATCGTTTATTTATTTTCATATATTTTAAAAGTATTGTATTTTATTCAAAAGAATATTTCATTGAAATTGAATGAATATAAATAATTTTCATAGATAAAATTTTTCTCTCAGAAGGTTAGAAATAAAAAAATATTGAAATTCCATATATATATATATATATATATATATATATATATATGTTAGTGTAAGAAACAGTGTATGTAGAATGGCTTTATGTGGATTTAAAAAGCTTTTACCAAGCTTGGAACATAGGCTTTAGTTCATTGTTAGTAGAAGTGAGCTGAAAATGAGAGGGATTACGCTTGAAAATATAAGTGTACTCTAGATACACTGTCAGCTAATTTCTCTAAAATTTTACATATTATACTAGTCACACTTTCGTTTCAAAAAACATAAACTTTGCATATATCGAAACTTTTGGTATAAACGTATTTATTCAATTTTCTAGTTATGAAAATTAATAAAATATGTAACATAAATTTTACTCTAAATTCCTTAAAAGTATTTTAATGATAAAATATACAGGTACATAAAATAAAACTTTTTTTTCAATAACGAGAACTATTTTAATTATACATGTTTCATCATTATTTAAAACTCGTATATCACCTGATACTACTTTGAAATCCATTAGATTGAAAGTTCAATATTTTCATGTTACTATTACATTTTTAATCGTTTTTTTTAAAACATGTATAACATATAGCTAGAATTTATTTCAAACCAAACAACGTAAAAACTGTTCAATTTGCAAATGCCATATAAATAAGGTTAACGAACAAGGTTCATATATCACAATTAAGTAAAAATATTCAGTTCGCATTATTTCGAATCTGACATTACGTCTGTAACGTTTATACAGTCAAACATTATTTTATATACTATTAAAAATATTATTGAGGAAATTGAACGTGACATGTGTGTCAATAATTTTATTACATTATTTTATAGTTCCTGTCGTAAAAACTTTTATCGACATCGTAAACATTATTATATATTTTTCGGTTATTTTAACAGTCGAATTAAATTGGTACACTAAAATATATAGGGTGGCCCAAATTAGACTGAATGGTTTATATATACATTTACTTGCTTACAATCATTTATTATTCTTTATTAACTTGCAGTCTTCGTTAGACCACACTATATATATTGTATATACGTATTTATTAATTTATTTAAATTCATTTTTAAACTTAAATACATTTTATAGATGAAATAATTAATAATTTATTTACTTTATATCAGATGCAAACATTTATTACTTTCTCTGAAATTTACTTAAAATATATAAAATAATTTTATGTATTCGATTAACATAATGTGATTTTATATATTATTTATATCTTTTTAGGGGGTGAATATCTACCAATTTTTGCTATCTATTTTTGTCCTTTCCCAGCTTATATCTACCATTATCTTACTTTTCATCCCTACAAAGTTTCAAATCCCATCCAACAGTTTTTTTCTATCTCCCTCTCATTATACTTTATTTCAGTCTTATTTTCAATACTTGTTTTGATATTTTGTTCCCTGATATTTCACCCAAATGCTCAAACCACTTTAACAGTCTTTTCTTTATAATTTCATTTATGATTTGTTGCCTAACTTGCTCTCTAATTACGTCTCTTCTTATTTTCTCCTCATCTTTTTTATGAACTTCTATAACACTTCTATTTCACTACTCTGATTCTGCTTAAATGTTTATTTTAAAATAATCAGATTTTAGAACAAATTATGAAATTATTATAGTATATTTTCGTATTAATTTCTACTCTTTTTTCTCAAAAATATAGTTATTAATTCATAAAGACATTTGTAATAGTCATTATTGATAAAAAATATAATTTTAAAAATTATAAAAATAATATAATTATTAAATTAGTAGCGTTGAAATTTTCAATTATTGTAAAAATAGTAAATATACATTTTCAATATTTCATAAAAAGAATATTAAATGATAGAAAAGGAAAACATAAAGATTTTTTGATTAAAATACTAAAGAGAAATAGAAAAATGAGGAAATAAAAACCAAGAATTGATAGAAAGATAGTAAACAAAAATATAACACATTAATGAAGATGGTATAAGAAAGATAATTTACAATATATATAAAATAATAAAATAAACAACTAATTTCTGTCCAGTAGTAAATTATTATTAAAGAGGAATAAAATACTGAAAAAATTAATGATAGAAAAAACATTACAAACGTTATATTGGATTTATGCATGTGGAATAGAAAATTGTAAATTTAAATGAGATTCAAAAGAGTTGAGAAAAGAAATAAACAGTTATTGTTAAAAAAAAATAAGTGCTGATTTATATATAAATTCATATATAAATATATTTATTATATATATATATATATATATATATTTCTGTGAATATATTTTATATATAAATTCACAAACCTGGGTATCTAATAAATTCCATTAATGAAAATGTAAAAGTTGATTTTAAAAAAGGACATTTTTTTATAATTTTCTAAATATTAATTTCTGATATTAGTTTATACCAGATAACAAATATTAATTAAAATAACAATTAAATTATAATATAGAGAGTACTAAATGGAAATAACGATTTTAATCCACTTTAAACTTCATAGTATTAATTTATTGATTGAACTAGTTTGTTTCTCTAAAAATAATGTTTTTTTTTTCAAAAAAATATTTATCAAAAGGAAAAAATATTAAATATATATATATATATATGTGTGTGTAAGTATAATAGAATAATATATGTATATTAATATAATTCGTTTTTATTTGAAGAGAGGCCCATACTAATTCACATGTGTCAATAATGCTTTTCATTTCAAGCATCATCACTAGTATGAAGCACACCATACGGATGTTCAAACCCTTGTTAAGTATTCTATAACTTACGATGTATGTTTGAGCTTTTGTTATGTAGATTTTAGGATTCTCTAAATTTCAAATAGATAAATATTAACCAGCATCCCGTATAAAAAGTTTAATGTAATTAAATTTGCCGAGATAATTTTAAGAGGTTTTTGGAAGAGGGTTTAAAGATAAATATCGTTTAAATCGTTTATAATTCATTTATATATATATATATTTTTAAAAATTTTTTTCAGTAATATTTGATGATTAATGATTCATTTGAAAGAATTAATCTCTGTATGAATCGTTTTTCATCGAAAAGACAGTTATCTGTTAGAAATACTTGATAAATTTCATTTCAACAATTTACATTAAAACAAGTATATATATAATGAATTAATGCATGAATTTCTATTAAAAAAGTTAATATTAAATTTCTAATGACTTGAAATGTTGAAGTTGATAATATAATTATAAAGAAACATATCAAACAAATCTTTTTATATACAATATGTTATAAAGAATTTATGAGAACATCTTTGATTATATATTATAACAGGATTTGAAATTTCTTTCTACATCAAACGTTATAAAAAGACGATAATATGTCAAAGAACCACTAATGTACATTTGTGCACAAAAGAAAATAACAATGAGATAATACGAAGAGTGCTGTAAACTTTAAAGAAAATTATTTTGTATTCTTTACTTTTTTCGATTTTTTTATCTGCCCTATTTTTTGTTAATTATGTAATGTTTGATTTTATTTTATCTGTGGTTTTTATTACATTTAAATATTTCATATATATATTAAGGTTTTATTATAATTATGATTTTTTTAAATATAATTATTGGTAAATGTATCTGATTAGATATTTATTCGAAATGATAATAAAAATGCGATGAAAATATTTTTTTCTAAAACATATTTTTAAATATAGTTCATAATAATTGTTTTATAAAAACTAGGAAATGATTTACCTTTTAATAATAATAACTAAAATATAAATTAATAAATTCGATTCAATAAAAATATACATTACAATATATAAAACGAACATATTTATGAATTCTAGAAATAACTTATAAACGACAATAAACAATTCCAAAGAAATATATTTTTAGAGTACGTGTTTTTATATTATTGTGCGCTTCAGTAATTTCTCCAACAAAAAGTTATTCTTGCCCATTATTTTTTCTGCTTTTATTCGGTGTGGTGTGTTGGGGTCTTTGATTTATGAGCGAACGAATAAAAGTGGTTGAGGACTGTTTGTAATTGCTACGAGTGAAATAAGGAAATCGGTATAAAATGCAATAAAGTTTCGTTTTTCACTAAAAGAAATCAAAGATATTTAACGAATTTAATAACGATCGATAAGAAAGAACAATCAACGATAAGATTTATTGTATCGTTTAATGTATAAAACGCGATTATAGATATCTGAAAAAAAATTATCTTAAATACTTTGAAATTTATTTAATATAAAAATAAAAAAAATTCTATTACATATATATTTATTTATATATTTTATGCATACATAAACTGACTGAATCAATTTAAAAAATAATTGACGTTATAATAGAATTTCAGATATAAAACATCTTCAAAAGATTATTCGATTGTTCCACCATATCATTACATAAATTGAATTTCGTCTCATCGTATATAATAAAGTTTGGAACAAATCGTAAATAGTTCACATGAGTGACTAAATATTCAGTGAAATCTACGAAATCGAATTAACAGTATAAGTTATAAACCTGCCGAGAAAATATACTCGAGACGTTATCTTTCTTTGGAGAAATTAATAACCTGTGAAATTGATTTAGATGCAATGCATCAAATTGAAACATTAATAACTTTATATTACTTGTTAATTTCAATCCATATGAAACTAAAATCACTTGATTTTATTTATAAAAATAGATATTATTGTTATATTTTTAAATGTTCAATCATTTTGAAATTAAATAAAAATATTTTTTTTTATTAAAATTCAAAATATTTTGATAACATTTCACTAAAACGATTTTTATATTAACTTTAATTATTTATACCAAATATGAGATATAGACTAAACATTTTATTGCATAGAAATATTGATTTTTAAAAATACATTGAAATGAATAATTTCTAATTTTATATCAAAAATACATTAATTTTTATTTAATACAAAATTACACATGTCCTAAATTAAATAATATTGAATTAAAATATATTTTTATTTAACAATTTTGCATTTATATAGAAATATAATTATTTATTAAATATATAATGTATCAGATTGATTATGAGATAAATTTTATACCCAATATATCTATAGGACTGACGTCAAAGAATTTTTGTTATCATATTGTGAAACTAGTTTAAATTTATTGTATACACGGATATGAAGAAATTATAAAAGGTTTACTTTATTTGAAATTTTATATATAGTTCGTCAATAAAATATTGAGCCATCCAGTATTTCTAAAATTTATATATATATATATATATATATATATAAATAAATAACTTGTAAACTTATAAATAATAAAATGAAAGTAATTACTTGCATTAAAATATCAAAATTAAATATTTATTAAAAAAAATAATTTTTTGAAGAATTTTTTATTCTTTCAATGTTTTTATAATACATTTAATTTTTAAATACTTCAATAAATCAATTAATATATATATATATATATATATATATATATATATATATATATATAAACATAAACAATAATATTATTACTACTAACACTATGTGCCTACCACTGTTACTAAATTTCTAATTTCATACACCTAAAATTCCCTTACAATGTTCTACTTTCTCCTTTTATTAACTTTATTCTAATATCTTTATCAGCATCCCTATCTCTCTTGTTTTCTGATATCTACTAGGGTATTTTCATATCCCTCGGGTTGTATTCAATTATCTTAGTTGTCCAACATTAAAGATTTATTCCTATAACATGACCTCCACGTTACTATTTAAACCCCCGGATCTTCTAATTATATCGTTTATATCTATTTATCTTTGTATCCAGTTGTTCGTAATGAGCATTAAGCATTTAAATAGTTCATTGAAGTGTACTTTAAGTATCTCTCAGTTGAATTTTTAAGTTAGTTTATTTTACATCATATGTTACGTTTGAAATTTGTATAAGAATTAAATTGTTATATAAATTTCAATAGAAGATAAATTGTTATATAAATTTCAATTTTATTTCAATTTTTTTTCTTGATTTATTATTACTTAAATACTTTTTTTGATGAATTTAAAGTTTATTTAATTACTCAAGTATAAATAGATGTATTATTAAGAGTGATAGAAATTTAAATTGAATTCCTATCGAAATTTCTATCTAACCTAAAAAACAGTTTTATATATATATATATATATATATATATATATATATATATGTACACACAACAAATAAAGGTGTTTTTTTTAGGTTAGGTAGAACTTTTGATAGGTTTTCAATTTAAAGTTCTAACACGTTTAAAAAACAGTTTCTCTCTCTCTCTCTCTCTCTCTCTTTCTCTCTATCTATCTATCTATCTATCTATCTATCTATCTATATATATATATATATATATATATATATATATATCTCCATCGATGAATAAAGTTTTGTATCAAAATTTTCCATATCAAGCAAATCAACTCATTTCTCTTCATTCCATTCCGATGAATTTTCTTATTTCTTTTTCCATCTATTCATGAGTTTTTCATAGACATTTTTAAATTCCTGGGTTATAATCAATAGTTTTATTTGTTTCTTAATAGTTTTCTCTTCTTGTTATATAAACAGGAAATTTTTATTTTTACTAAAACGATCATAATTTTGATTCTCTTCCTGATCTACACGTTTTTCTCCCTATTTCTGCATCTTATATTTAATAAGCATCTTTTCATACTTTTTTGTATTATATTATATGAAACTGGTGAATTATTTTAGAATTTTAAATTCATTTTTAATGCTTTAAGTGAGAGCAAGTGAATGCATTAATCATTTTTTTAAAAAAAAATATTAAAAAATATTTGACTTCATAATGTGTTTTTTTTTCTTAATAAACACTTTCCCATTATTATATATTCTAAATAGTCCTTAATTTTTAATGATTTGTAGTAGATACACATAGTTTTTAATTTTTATTTCGATTTAATTCGATTTTTCTTTGATCTAAAAATTCATTATACATTACTTTTGTCTTTGTTGGGGTTCATCAGAAAACCAATTTTCTAACTTTCTTTGTCTAATTATTCTATCTTTTTCATGTTTATCTGAAATTTTGGAGAAAATAAAATATTAAAAGACCTAAATATCTCGTCATTTAATAACCAAAATATTTTTCTTATTTGATAAATTTGAAATTTTGATTTATATTAAATTTAAAACCATTGTATATTTTCTATATTTTGTTAATGTAATTCTTTGGGTTAGTTTCGGAAACAATGAAGATTAAAGTTATATATCGTTTTTTTAACTTGACAAGTTACAATTGATCGAATGAAAATTGTGTCACATATAATGTAATTTATGAAGATCGACCGAATCTCTATGATAAGATGACATCCAAACCATAACTCTAACGATACATCATCTGATATAAAGCAATTTTAATATGTTCGGCACTCGCAGGCGCCACAACAGAGAAATCGTAGTAGTTAGCGTTCCAGATGTGAGTAGCATGTTCCTAAATGGCCCGAGCATCGATCGCGAAAGTTTCTTGCTTTCGCTACGAAACACACAGCCGTTGGCGATGAGCTTGATTTCGACGCAAGCTGAAGGGGCGAGTAGGTGGTGAATGTCGTCGACCGGATGTACCTGTTCTTTGTAAGGTGCGCTACAAACTTATGACGCGCCGGTTTTGATGTTCGCTTCGACGACTAACGGAACGGATGATGTTTGATACGACGTTATGTATTTACTGTTTCTTCTTCGTTTCGTTCGTGAGTGAAGGAAAAAGAACTAAGTGTAATGCATAACGTTAGTATCGCATATATAAACCCACGCGCGTACAGTGTTCTTTTATAAAAGATTCTATTTCATGTCAGGTGGAAAAACTATATTGTGTTTATACATATACATATATATATATATATATATATATATATATATATATGCATGTGTATATGTGTGAAAGACAGAGAGAAAAATATTTATTATTCAGAGATTTTCAAAAATATGAATTTTATAAATTTATAAAATAACAAGATAATGTATTTGAAGAAAAGAAAAAAATTAAAATTTAATTTAATGTAGTATGTTTGTTTATTATTAAAATTAATTATTGTAAATGTCTACTAAACAGATTTTAAGAATAATGATAACATTTTCATTAAATATATATAAATATATTACAAAAAGATTTTCTCAGATAATTCAATTTTCTCTACATTTCAAAATACCTAAACTAACTTTAAAATAAATAGAATCCTTGTTCATTTGTAACTTAATCCAAAAACCGACTCACATACGACTTTTTATGTGACTGGAAACAGAATCTACTTTGTCGTATATTTTTCCAACCGAAAACTAACCGAGTTTTTCAAGCGAATCGACAACGAATGTTCCAATTCCAAATCAAAGACATTTCAGTGTGCTTTTACACTCTTGGTAAATAGCGATACCAGTCTATTTTTGGATGAAACTGAGCTCGTGTTCGACATGTATGCGAAAAAGGGACAAACTGTCCACAGTATATCGTTTTATCAACTACTTAGTATCCATCTGAGTTCTTTAATTCAGTTTAAAATTTGAAGATCGATTTGAAAATGGTTGACGTTTTATAAGATTTATTTTTTATATCATATTTAATTTATTTAAAAGAAAATTGAGAATAGTTAAAATTTATTTATATAACATTTGAATATTTAAAATTAAAAAACTAAATATGTTAATATAAAAAATGAGATAAAAAAGAAATAAATATTGAAATATATAAATTATTGTACATCTAAGCAAAGAACTCGTGAACTAGTAGTCTAGTATACTTAAGGGAATAAAAACATTGTTTTAAATTTATTATACAAGCAGACATAAGATGGAAGAGACGTTTGCTTTGAGACTTGAGATACAAGTTTAAATAGATATAAAGGTATCGTGTGCTCTCGCTGTATGCAAATAAATATATTATAATAAAAAATGTATTCATATTTATATTAAAATTGTTTCTCACTTGTGTATCACGCAATTGAAAATAGGCCATAAGATCGAGAGGATTGTATTTCTTGGCAATTTAACAGCATGTCATACGGCCATTTAGTTTAATATTCTATATACTTTTTTTAAACTTTATTTTTAGTATATAAATTTATTATTATTTCATGATAGATGCTCTAATTCTTTTTTAAAAAATAGTATATTAAGTTTGAAAATGTACATATAATCAATCATCACAAATCTAACATCATTAGAATTTGTGCAGTGCCAGTTTAGTTAATTTGCCGGATCACCGGTAGTTGCATTAACATGCTCAGTTTACCCAACAATTAATTTAAAATTTTCAAAAATTACTTACGTATACTAAACTTAGACTATGGCACGATGATCTCGAGTTTATTCACTTTTTTCATTGCCGGAAATAATATTTTTAAAAAATATTATTATAAAATATATAATACTAGTATATAGAGAAATATTTATAAAATAAAATACTTTAATATAGAAATAAAGAACACAAAAACGTAACAAATCCAAATATTCAACCCATTTTAAATAGATTTTATAAATTGTTAAAATTTCAAATACTTTTAATCGAAAAGTAATGTGCAATGCTAATATATCAATTTATTTATTTTTTTAATGGATACGAATTGATCGTTTCACAATGTTTCAAGAATGAACAATAAATAATCTCAGCTGTAGATCATCAAACACTCATTATTATATTATGTAGACTGGTGACGAATATCGTACAGAATCCACTTTTTATCATATGTCTCTTTTACTTTTTGAAACTAATAGAGAACTACAAATTTTCTGTGTGCTTAATTTTTATTTAAATGAGTTTATGAGGAACCCACTTATCTGTTTTTTTTTAATTTTTTCTCTTGCTTTCACATGACAGAAAAATGTTAAGTAATGAACACATAGTTTCTCTGCAATGACTTTTAAAGAATAGCGAGGTTTTTAAACCAGTTAATTGTTGTTAATGGATGGACTTGTATGTAAGCGGTGTTGATTTTCAAAGTTCATTTCCCCTGAATGATTTTTTAAACCATTGCTGTGTGGTTCGTTAGTTTACTGTCTCAGTTTCAAATGTTCGGGTAATATTCTTAAATAATTTCA
Source organism: Neoneuromus ignobilis (assembly GCA_029203775.1). Lineage (NCBI taxonomy): Eukaryota > Metazoa > Arthropoda > Insecta > Megaloptera > Corydalidae > Neoneuromus > Neoneuromus ignobilis. The sequence continues at coordinate 22,200,932 of CP092096.1, read as the reverse complement.
GTGCGGTGTGTTCAAGTATGAACTTGAAAAAAATATATGTTTTTGAATAATTTTTATATTTTTAATCTTTTTTTATTGATTACTTACACTGAAATTTAGAGCAAAAATGATTTTATAATTGTAAACAATGATTACGATTTTCCTGCTGGTGGTTTCTACTATGAAAATCACAATCAATTCTTCTACACTCCAAAATCTTTCATTGCAATATAATAGTATAGCAATATCCTAGTATATAATCAGTAAATAAAATCATTGTAATAGCATAATTATCGAGAAAATAAATAAAACCGGCGATTATATCCGTTTTTTTTGTCAATACACCCAGACAAAGTGCAAAAAATCGCAACATAATCGTTTCTATATAGTCGTGTGTGCGTTATAGGGACACAAGAAAGATTTCACTTTATTGCCGGGACGGTTTCAATTCCGATGAGAATTCACCGGAGCGGTCCGGGCTCATAGTAAGCGGCAAACAGACGCCGCCACCGTATGAAATACAGTTTGAACGTTTCGTATTCCCGTATTCACATGTCATATAAAAGTCGTAATTCTTCAAGTTTTTCGACCTGCGTTGCAAGATTGAATCGGACAAATCATATAACATATGTGGATATACGTGTATCAATATCATGTCAGACAAAATGTGGTGACCGACATAAAATTCTGATTGACTAGTTTTTATAGGCTGAGGACGAGAATATAACACGAATCGTAATTTTTTTACTATTATTAAAATGAATTTAATACTGTGTGAACGATTTTCGCGATTATTATAAATAATATATATTTTTATAAGTATTGATTAAAAATTGGATTTTTAAAATATGAACCATTTATTTGTATTTAATTATTTGAAAAATACAATAAGAGTTTATGGCAAATTGAATTAATTCGTTCGATAGTGACAAAACATTATGAAATATTTATATGCATTATTATCACTATTATTATTTTTTAAAAAACAGTTCCTTGTTAATGCAACCATATTCTTTTATCTGAAACCATTCTTTCTATTTCATCATAGAATTCAAATTTTTTCTTTACATAATTATTCTTAGGTATATTATTCTTGTTTGTGTTCTCATTTTTACTCAACATTTTACCATAAAAAATACCATCAAGAATGAATCAGTATTTTGGATCAGATTTTCTATAAATTTATTTTTTTTATTATAGTTTAAACACTTTTTTATATGGCTGAATTTTTCTTTTAATTTATTTTTTTCATATTAAAATGTCACTGTTTCTATCTATACAACTTATTCTGGTTAATCTTCTCTATATCTACATTTCCATTGCTTAATCCTACTGTAATATTGGGGTGAAGTGATTAATTTGTGTTAAAATAAATTAGATATAGTACTAAAATAAATAATGATTTTATAAATAATTTATTTTAAAAAATATAAAATATTTCTAGCCTCGCGGCCAAAAATATATTTTCATAATATCTAAATTGGTTTGATATTGTAGATACTTTTCATTTTACTTTCTCATGAAACCGTGTACGTTGTTAAAAATGATTATTTTTGAAATGAAAGTGAAAATTCAAGATCAATACAAATTAATAATAACAATATAATTAAAACAATTTATAATAATCTATTATATCTATCGTATATCTCGGTATTGTATAGATTTTAATGTAAACATATAAGCACCTCCTTACCCATCTTGATTATACAAGTTTAATTATATATTAATGAGCCGCAGTTCCGTTATATTTAAATACCGCAGTTCCGCAATACATTAAACCATAATATTTATTCTACTGAAAATTCGTTTGTAATTTATGTATTTTTCGAAATGAAATATTTTACAAAATTTCATTGCGCAAATTCAATATTAAAAAGATGTATTTGTAGTAGTTTGGTTATTTTATAGGAAGTTAGAACTGTAGGCGTTGTGCTTTTTATTCTCACTTATACATATTGACTTTTTCCCACCAGTTGATTGTAACAGGCTTTTAGAAATGATATATTTTTCGTTCTTGTCAAAATAGAATTTACTTAATGGAGTATTGTACTTTTTTATTTCTTTTTCGATAACATAAAATTTATTGAAATCAATTAATATTCAAAAATAGTTATTGATCAAGTATAATTTTCTTTCAAGAAAAAAAACATAATTATACCTTTGAGAAATATCTACAAAAATATTCTTTTCATACTATTATATTATATTATATAGTATTTTTTTATATTAGTGTAAATATATAATTGAATGTGCTAATAAATATTTCAAAATTTATAAATAAATTTTTCTTGGAATATTATATAACTTATTGCTATTTATAAAGTTACAAATATTTTGAAAAAAATTCTTAGAATAATCACAAATATATTTTTTCTTCACAGAATAGATTAACTAAGCCGTTTACTTGTTCATTCAATATTTATATATATTATATTATAAAAAGAAAAAACGCCTATTGATATTTATATTAAAAAAATCGTTTTATATATATTTATATATACATATGTATAATTAATTAATTTAAATTGTTATATTTTTATTTTTTACCATATTTTCCAAAAACATATCATATATATATGTACATAAATATATTTAAGAGTATTTATTACAACGACCGAAGTCCAAATGCAAACAGGATGCAAAAATCATTACATTTCAGTATATAAACATATATAAATAACCCGAGTGTAGTATGTGTACATTAAAAAATTAATACAATGTCTAAAAATAAGTTTTAAAATATCGTACAAATTTTTATATAAATATTTAAGAGTAGATATGTTTAAGGAAGTATAAATTAGGATGATTGCTAATAATGAATATTGGACTTCGAGTGACTTGCAATATATTAAGTGACTAATTCTCAAATCTATTTTGATCATCGCAACTGTTGGCTCGCTGATTAGACAGATACGCAATAATCGAGTCAGAAGTATATTTATTCAGATAAGTTCACTTTCAATAATGTCAATCAAGTTCACTGACTCTGCAGATGTTCAAAGTGAATATTTTCTATGCGTATAGATTACGGTTTGTCACCTGCGTGACAGTTTTGACTGAGGTTTATCATATTAGTCTGTAAATGAACACATAAATCTCATTCATACTCACATTTGTACCCATATTTACACAGATTTATAAATATTCACTCGTTAGTATATTTCGAAACTTACATATAATCTGTTTTCATTTATTTAAAGCAATTCGAACGAGTTCACTATTTTCGATAGGGGAATTGGATTTGAATTTCGAGTAATAAAATAAATAACTTTCGATAGTAACATAAGTTAAAAATGTAATTACCTGAAAAGTTAATCACTTTTAATCCGTTATCGTTCAAAAAAAAAACCAAACTCAATTAGCTGTCTTCATGACCGAAGTGAAAACGAGCTTAATATTATTAACTTTATATAATAACTTCATTATAATTATAACTACACAAATTTCGTTAATTAAAACTTTTGATTCTGAGTGCACCTTGAAAACTTTCCATCTGCCCAAGTTTAAATAAATCAGCCTTTAAATATTTATCCGTTGTGTAGGTTGTATTCGTTCAACAAAGTATATCGTATTGTTCCATACAGAATATTTGTTGCGTGTTTCTTCATAATTACTTCTTTTGTGTTCAGTTCATTAATGTTATACAAAGTTTTTTTTCGTAACGTTTCATTAAATTGTATCGATGTTAGTAAATAATTATATTTGATAATGAATATGCTCATATTTTAATTATTGTTACCTATATTTCGTTCAAATAATTTCTCTTTGATTTTACTCATTAGGTAAGAATAAAAACAATTCTTTTTGGATATCGCAAATATGTAAGTTGATTAATCAAACATGTTAATAATAATATATAGAACATTTTAATAATAACATTATTACTATATTATATACACGTTGAAAGGGCAAAAAATAAAATTATATATTAAATGTTCTAAACTAAACTCTAAATTCTAAAGAAACTAATGATTTTTAAATCTATTCACTTCTATGTTTTAATTATTTTTTTGGAAACTAATAAATATTTTAATTAATAATATTTAATAAAATTTCGGTATATAAAATTGTTATAGAACTAACACATGGAATATTTCTGAACTCTAAACCAAAAATATAAAAATAGGCGAATAAAAACAATCAAATCTTTCTAGGAATTCCATCCACATTTTTCAAATATTTTATGTAGTATATTACTCATCAAATATGAATAAAAATATGTTAGAAAAATATACGAAGGAGCATCATTCACCATTCTATGTACAAAGAGAGTATCGGCTGTTTGAAAAATGATTTGTTCGGGTGAAATATTGACGTCATCAAAATAATGAGCGGTTAGGTGTTGATATGGTTATTTCGTCGCGGTTATGAATCACCAATTCCATGAATATAAATTCAAGCACACGGGCTTTATTACGTATATTTTTGATAAGCGCTCAGCACCGTGTCCTGTCATAAATAAATGTATTTCGAAACGCAATTACTTTTTAGTAAATTAAACATGTTTATTAGCCGTCCACTAGAATAGTGTGACCATACACCGTCGTTAATTTCGTTTTGCAATCTCATTATTTCGTTGTTATGTGCCATGAGTTGGTTTCATACCTGTTTTGTTATTCTACAGTACAATTGACAGCGATGCAATTCGGTGTTGATTTTTTTTGGTGTATGTTTACGTGTAAAATTGGAATTTAATAGCTTTTATTACAGCTGTTTTTATTTATTCGACGATTTTGTATGCGGATGTGAATTTATTTGACTCTAGCATAGTAATACAATTTCAATTATTTTTAGTGAGGTGTAGTGATAAATAAATATATCCACATCTCATACTACATTATCGTATTAATTTTTCGTGAAATACATTATTCAGTTTTTAATTAAACGTAAAATCATTTTCTATTTCAACAAATGACTTTAATTTAAATTTAAATCAAAAACTCTCGACAATATAATTATTTTATATTAACAAGTAAAACGATATAAGTCAATATGTTTTTATTAGGTTGTCGCATATAAAATGATGTATTTTCTGATGAAACTTCAAATATCTGTAAAATTTTTAAAACTATTTTTTTATTAATCAAAATTAATATCATGGGATACAATACACACTTTTCTAAACAAAATACAAATGCATTCATTCAGTTTTGTAAAATCCAAATTTTGACATTTAAGAAATTCCTCGAAGTTCTATAAACGATAGATATTAATAATAATGTTTTTCTTATCTTAAATGTTTTTATTTATGAAATAAAATGATGGGTCATTAAGTACAAATACCCGAACAGAAACATATTTTTCTTATCGTTTCAATGCTACTAACTTCTTTCTTTTGTACGAACACATCGATGAAATCTCCAACAAAAAGCACTATATTTTTTGTTCGTTTGTTTCGACGAGATAGTAATATAATAATTTACTTACCCATCTCATCGATGATCGGCGCCATTCTAAGCGTGACGCCGACGAGCAGGAGGCACATGACCAGCAAGAGGCACGCCGTGGCAACGATTGTCCAGCGGGCGCGTTGCGGCAGGTCATCCGGATCGACCACTTTGACCCGCTCAGTCGTCTCCGCCGTCATCGTAATATGATGATGGTGGTGATGATGTCTTTTCCTCCGTCTTTTTTTTCGACGTCTCCTGTGTTTCCTCGTCATCTGCGGTGACGTCATCTCCTGTGGTACAATCGCTTCGTCATCTATTGTGCCAAACTCTTCCATATCGAGTGATACGTAGTCCTCGTCGTAATGGATTTTTCTGGAATAGAGTTTTTTTTTCTTTATACTAGAATTGTTTCACTTATGTTTCTAAAAATTATATATAGCATTATATATTTTAATGAAAACGTGAGAAAAAAAACTTATTTTAACTGAAATTATTTCTTAAATACAAATACATATTTGATTATTTACATTGTAATATGATCTAATAAATATTGTATTTCAAATTAATAATCGACTTAGTATCTGATATCATTTATTTTGTAAAAGCATAAAACATTTACTGAAATCAAAAATAAATGTGTATAGTATATACAGATATAAAAAAAGATTTCTCGTGTAATTTTTAATTATAATAATTTTTATTTAACACATAAACCGACGGATTTATCAAAAATTCCAACCTCATATACATAATTTTATTGGAAATTATAAAAATGTATCCGTGACAAAGAAAAATATGCGTACGGTTTAGTTATTCATGGAATTTTTCCAAAAACATGCTAGTTCAAATATTGTTTCTGTGTATTTCGCAAGTATACAATATATATCATTGTTTGATGTCACAGAATACAGGAAGCTTGAGACAATGTGTTGCCTACAGCGATACTTTCATGAAAGCTCTACTAACTAAAACGATATAGGCATAATACAAGTATGTATTTTTAGTGGATCTATTTAACCGAATTGCTTATCATTATTCAAACTTATTACTGACTTTGAACTATGAAAATCAAATACAGATCTGATATAAATTGCTATCAAAATAGGATATAAATGTTAAAATGATTGAAATTAAATTCAACATGAACGTTTTTATTTGCATGTGTGTAGGAATTTTATTTATTCTCAAACAGAGAACAGATACGATATATTTTATATTTTTTTATTAAAATATCTTCTATAAACAAACACAAAACGCAGAAGATAATTTTTATTTATTTATTCTACATCCAAATAACCATAAATACACGTGTGTATACATATGAATATATATGTTATGGAATTCAAAGCTCGTTTTAAAACAATAAATGATTATTATGAACTTACATGTTACATTTACCAGAAATTTATTGATTTTGAAAGTATTTACTCATTTATATCTTGAAATTATTTTAATAGAAAAAAACATACTTTATATATATATATAATTATGTATGTCGGTATGCTTATATAAATAATAGTGTATGTATATACAAATATTAGTAGAACAATAGTTGTTTATTTTTTATACTAGCTGCATGTACTCTATAATTTAATTAAATCGATATGAAAAGTCGTAAAATAGCGCATTTCATGAAATAAATTTACAATATACTACCAGTATAATGTGAATAATAATCATTAATATCTATCTTTATTTTATAAAACAAAGCGTTTTGATAAATGGCTTGTCTGTTCTTTATTTATAGCTTATATACTAAAGAATAACTATATAACTTCTATTGATTTATATCTGTGTGGAACTTCTTATTTTCTTTATTATAATTCACTTGCATATCTTTCCATATAATTATCTTCAACAAGAGTAGTAATTAGAATATAAAGTACTATACAATATATATATATATATATATATATATATATGTGTGTGTGTGTGTGTGTGTGTGTGTGTCAGCATAGCAGCAGCGTTTTTCTATCTATATGAAATAAAGATCTCTTTCAAAATTTTCTACTTCAAGAAATTCAATACCCTTCTCTTCCATTTCAATCTGTTTCATCTATCCATGTGTCTCTTGAGTATTTTTATATTTTTAGATTCTCAATCAATAATTTGTCTTGTCCATCAATGGTCTCTTTTTGCTATATAAATGGTCCATTTCTCTTTTGAACTTTTCATTTTCAATACAATTTTCCTTTTTTTTTAATTTCGAATTCATTCATTTAATTTTCTATCTCTACATGCTATTCAATATATATATATATATATATATATATATATATATATATATATATTTCCATGTTTCAAAAATACTTTTCTTTAAACATAGATAAATATTCAATTTCGTAACATGAGAATTTTAGATCTAGTAAAATTTGGAATTCAATTGTATTAAATTTATTAAAGATTGTAATAAGTTTTGTTTAGCAATAAACTCTGTTCTGAAAAACATTTTGTATTTCAAACTTGTTAATTTAATAAAGAAATAATAATGATTACAAGTATTATGCTTATTCTCGTATATGGAGTTTTCCAATAAGCTTTTCAAAAGTTTAAATGGATATAAAACAAAAAGTATTTAAATAATTATTTTTTTTATTTTTAAGTATAATTTATGGCATTAATGAGGGAATACAGTTTTACTCATATGATCACCATTGTTTTGCTTGAATAGTGCATTATTTAATCCAATTTTTGGTCATTCTTTCACATAATTGTAATCCAATTTCATGAATTACTAATTCAATGTTTATTTTTAATGCTTCTGTTGTTTGATATTTATCAGTATAAACCAAAGATTTCACATAACCCCACAAAAAAATAATCCAATGAAGATATCATATAATTTTGGTGGCAATTTATGAGTCCTTTTTTTAAAATAATGAACTCATTAATATTTTGTCTCAATAAGTCTATTGAAGTGTTAAACGTTTCATAATAATTTACCAAACTGTATTGAGTTGAACTGTCAAAATGAACTTTTAAAAAAATTCAAACATGGCTGCCACTAACTGTAAAAGTTCTGACAATCTTATTGAAAAACCATATACTTAATAAAAGTTCTTTAAACATGCGATTTAATTAAAAAGATAAATGTCTATATTATTAAGTCTTTTGAAAAATGTTACATAGAAACCATCTTGAATTAAAAATCTCTAAAAAAAATCAAAATGCTAACCAGCTGACCTACAGTTGATTAACTGCACTAACAATTATTTTTTCGACAAAACGATTTGAATATTTGAATCTTTAGTAAGTAATCTCGACAAGCCACGACTGATCAACCGTGAACTTTCGTAAAGCGATCCTGGAATATATTTGAATCTACAGAAGTTTTCACTGTATTTGAAATATTAATGAAGCTACTCGACGAAAGGTTTTAGATTACTTTTGGGAACCGGCCAAAACTGTCAAGGTTTTTTTCTTTTAAATTCAGTTTTTCATTCTATTCGTTTTTCAAACGTATAACTTCTTCAAACAAATAATTTATTATCAACGTAGTCAGTCATCGTCGATTGTGTATGTTTTTCATACATTATTAATCGGTTCTATTATGTCGATTCAATAAAAAATGTTATTACTAAATTATATACGAAAACATACATACATACATATATATATATATATATATATATATATATATATATATATATAATATTTTTCCATTTATTTTGTAGTTAAAAATATATGTCACAAAAGCAGTTTTTGAATATATTATTCAGAGATTGATAAAATATTATTTTCTCTTTTAAAATGTAATATAGAAATGAAAGAAATTATTTAATCACAATAAAATTTATTTCAAAATATAGTTTAAGAAGAAATTATTTTTTTATATTTTATATTTTCTATTATAATTATTTATTTACTACACTGAAGAACATAGTTTTTTTTAATTTTAAAAAATATATTTATATGATATTTTTATTATATATATAAAGAGACTAGAAAAATTGTTTGACTTAGTCAATATGTCAACGATATTAAATGCATTGAACAAGCAAGGAATTGAAAAAACATATATTAAATGTTTAGGAAAAATAATCTAATTTCTGTCAATATTTTTCAGATTCAATTTTTTATTGCTCAATAAAAAATCATTAATAAAGGAATTGCTTCCAATTCCACCAAGCATTAAATATAATTTTTGTGATACAAACATATTTTTAATTCAATAACACATAATCTCGTTTAGCTTGTTGTAAGAACAATTTAATTTAATTGTCTTATCATTTTTCTAAAAAAAATAATTAAATACTTATATAAAAATGGATTCCAATTATTTATTGTTAATATCAATGCATATAATTAAACTAGACAATTTTATTTAATGTTTATAGATTTTAAACCGTCGTTTTTCATTTTAAATTATTTAATATATGTTACATTTTATTTCTGTTCTATTTTAGTTCTGGGATTTTTAAATTTTTAATTAATTCTTTTCTTTTCGTTTTAAACTACTACACGATTATATTTTTCCAGGTGTACTACTTTGAAATATGTATGTTTTAATCTCGATAAAAGTATATGTAGTTTTATAGTAGTTTAAAGTAAAATCAATTTTTTGAATTAATATCATAAATATTCATATATAATGTATTGTTAAAAAATATTTTTTTAGTAAAATGAATATTTAAAATACAATGTACTTAGTAGTTTTTCTTTAAATTTGTATTTAAAGTTTTCTCTAACTGAAAACTAGATGAATATTCAGTAAAACTATATTATACTAGTGTAAAAAAGTGTAGATAGATATTTATCCCAATGATAAATCTATCAGAGTTCTGTCACAAATTTCCGGTTCACAAGTAAATACACTTCAGTACATATAGTAAAAAAACTGGAGATTTAGACATGTTTTTCTAGCATTCTTTTCCGTTCTACAATACTCATTGAAAAGTTTCAGACATTGTCTCTTTTTCTATTTTTATAGTTTATTTCAAACTTGAAAACATTTCAGCTTCGACAGTAATTAATTCTCACTATAATATGAAGAAATTCAACAAAGTGTTAAAATTTATTATTTAATTAATTTTTAACACTTGGTTGAATCCATTTATTTGTAAAATTTTTCATTTTTATTTCAAAATAAGAATATTGTATTTATCTCCTGTCTGCGTTATATTTTTCATCATATTTTCACAAATATAAAACTTCTACAAATTTAATAATCAATTTATATTCTTTCTAAATAAACATCTCATTATTCCATATATTGTTTTTTCACAGAATATATACGTACATATAAATTATTTGTTTTAAAATTATTGTTATCTCTAACAAGTGGAGAAAAAGGAAAAGAACATACGGTCCGAACGTAAAAAAATGTATTAAAGATAAATAAAATATGATAATAAAATGGAAAGAGTAACGTATTTACACAAGTAATAAATGTACGTCTGCGTTCAGAAAACATAAACGTTTTTCAGATCTAATATAAATATTATATCTGTTAGGAAACTTTTCTCATCAGATAAAGTAATTTGAAAAAATCCGTCGAAGAAAAAGTCGATCCATGGCTAGGCATTTATTAGACACTGAATGCAATTTAAACGTATATATTTAAATCTTTTGATTATGCTTACAAGAAAAATTGAGAAAAAACATTTACATCTATACAATTTGTTCTATGTATATACAATAAGATTTGATTATATATTTGATAAGTAATTTATTGTTTTTAAAAATACAATTTAAATTTTATATAGGGAATGGACTGTTAAAAAAATTTATGGAATCTTAATATAACGTATATATATTATCTTATTATTATTTAAAATCGAATTTGAGAGTAAAACTATTAAAACTAAATATTTGGTTATAAATGATCAAATAGTTATTAGATATTTTTAATTAAATTTAGTTTCTATTTCATAAATTACACATCATTGGTATTTTTTTGTATAAAATAAAAAAAATATTTCAAATTTTTTCATCAATGATGAACAATGAAAACATTTAAACAAATTAAAAACAAAAATGCTTTTAGTTTAAATATGTTTTATTTCTGAAACCAGACAACGAAATACGAACATGTGCTAATTAAATACGCATACATGCACACCAAATTATACACATATATCCATGCATGTAGCTGAAATTTTATTATAAATATATACAAGTATAAAATTAACATTCTGGCAACTTAGATTTTAATGGAATAAGCAATGTTTTCATTCGGTGTTGAACAAAAAAAAAATATAATGTTCACTCGGCATTAATTTAAATATTTAAAACTTCGACGCTTTTCGAACTAACAAGCGAACAAATTTGAGATCGTTTCACATTTTACGAAATTGCATTATATTTTCATCAAATATCCCAATTAAATTTCTCGAGTTTTCGGAGCATATTGCGACAAATAAAAGTTGCAACGGACAGATCTGCCACTTCCTATGCAATATTATCTAGAATATATAATTGTTACATTGATGTTGTATTGAGAAGACTTGAAAAATGATTAGTACTATATTTCAGATGGATTTGTTTAAAATGAATTTTAAATATTTTAATAATTTTATTGCAAATGTTTATTTGAATGAACGTGATTAAAAACAAGTTTAATTTTAAAATAAATTTAATATAATATCCAAATATATTTTCTGCTGTGTAAGTAGAAAAATTTTAGATCGTACTAACTTTTTAATACATCCTTTGAAATTTACTTTACATATTCAGCACAGTTTACGTTATATAGTTAATTAAATTCCATTATAGTACAAGTCATGCAAAAAAAACTATATAACCTTTGTACTAAATTAAAATAACATTCAGTTTTTGTATAATTTTTTAGAAACAAAATTTTAATATTTTCTTAATCTATTTCATCCTAAAACAAAGTTCAGTTTATATTTGATGAAAATTGTATGATTAATTTTAATTTTGATGGATTACTGAGAAATTTATAATCATTACACACATACATAATACATATATGTACATATACATGTGTGTGTGATTATCTACATGTGTATATGTAAAATATGTTAATATAACATTTCAACTATCTTGTGTGTAGTTGAGAACATAAAGCATACACTAACTTAGTTACAAAGTCCTAATAGGTCTATTAAGATCCACATTAAGAAGAAAACTTTACTGATAGCTCAGACCCGAGTATGAAAACGTGATAAATACATATCCTCTTAAAATATACACACTAAAGGGGCTTGAATAATTGCTGAATTCGAAATTGTTTAAATATTTCTAGAACGTCAGATTTTAGAAACATGTTAATCCTATTTAACATGTACTTTCAATAATATAATGTAATGTTGGTACTTTTTTTATTTGAAAATAATTAAATATCGTTAAAAAGAGTAATAGTAATTTTATTAGGGAATAAAATGTGTAATTATTTTTTATTTAGGTTTAAATGAATAGAATTTAATCTTAAAAAAGCTTAAAAATATAACAAAGTTTAATTAAAAATATGTTAATTCAAAACCATATTTAATTTGAAATATGAATTTAAATTTCAAATCCAAATTTACATTTTTAGATTAGAAAATTAAATAAATGTTTGTTTCTGTTTAGTGACAATTCATTTTAATACAAATAAATTATTCATCCCAACTCCATAAAATTTAAAAAAATGTTCAATAATCTACTTATCGACTATTTTTACGCTGATACATATTTCGATTAATCATCGTCCGAGCAGTAGAGTATAAAATCGAGGTTTTAGAGGTATGTAAATTTTTGATACAGTATCCAAAAGATAATTGAATAACCATCAAAATACTCATTAACTAGGAATTGAGTAAACAATAGTTGATTATTTAAACTTAAATCTTGTGATTCATTTATGTTAAAATAAATTTAGCATTGTGTTAAAAAATCAAAAACGGTTTTATAATTATACTTCAAGTTTTCAAAGACATATTTCGAAACAAGTATGATTTTGTATTAATATATTTTTTAATTAAAATTCATTCATTTAAACATTGTTTTTCAAAAAGTATTTATTACTTTTTTAAACTTTTTATAATATATTGATTTATTCAAATATTCTAAGATAAAAGTTAAAGAGAAGCGAAATTAATATATATAGGGTGACCGAAATTGTTAAGTTAAAAAATATCAAAATAGTTTAATTTTTTTTAACTTAACTATACAAAAAAGTCAATGATATAATATTACATTAGTTAAATTATTTATAAATTATTATTTTGTCATATATTTATGTGAAATAAATTTCATAAGAGTAGTAATTTTGAATAAAAAAACATATCTTACAAAAGAAACAAGTAATTTATATTTTTTTAAATGGTAATTTACATCATAAAAAATCTTTTTAATCAAATCGTTTAAAATAAATTGATGTTCAAATAAAAGATAAAATTTCATATTAAAGATAATAAATGGAGTCTGAAACAATGCCAAAGAGTATTTTAAAAGAATACTTACAAATCATGTCGTTGAAATAAAATGAATCGTTTAAAAATATTATGTAAAGATGATATTTGAATTTAGTGAAGAATAAAATTGCTAATATTTAAATAAATATTCTTTAATTAACTTTAAACCTGACTTTAAAGAGATTAAATATTATTTCAATAATGACGTGATATAAAAAAAGTGTAAAAATATGTATAGGAGGAAAGTTATATATTTTAATAACTTAAATTTATTTATATATTTTTTACAATAATATCTTTTTGGAAAAACCATTATTGTTGATAAATTCATTATATATATATATATATATATATATATATATATATATATATATATATATATATATATATGGAAATGTGTATATAATGTCAATTATTTTCATTTAACGTGGTTATTAATTAATGTGAACAGAAAGTCAATAATTAAAAATGCCAGAACGAAGTTCTGTTGATTTCAAAACGTTAATTTACTCATGCACATATACATATAGCAATTGTTAATTGACAGCTATATTAAATAATGATAAACCCGTTGTATTCAAATGATAAAAAGATAAATTATTATTTGTTGAAATATTAAAGAGGTGAGAAATTGAAATATAAATAATATATCAAACTATATAATTATTTTGTGAATGTTTATAAATAATTATATTTGAACAACATCAGAAAAAATATGTTACATTGTCTAATAATAATATATTTTTAAATTATATATGTATGTACATTAAATCAAATAATTAATATGATGATTGATAAGAATATCAAAAATTAATCTAATTTTTTTCTAATTAAATAATACTTTTTTAAAAGATTTAATTTTTTATATAATAATTCATTAAAAATACCTATAATAAATTAACATATTTTCTAATTTCTGAAAACAGTTTATGTATATCCATATGATATTTTTTATATATGTATGTATGTATAAAAATATCATATTAAATTATTCCATAGAGTCACAACAAAATGAAAGCAATATCGATTACAAACAAAACATATTTTCCTTTGTGTGTATTGTTTCCGTTTCAGTTTTAATTAAAATATGTGTACATTTTTTACTTGATGTTATATTACATGTCACATGATTGTGATATCATGCTTCTTTATTGAAAAAGTTTGATGTCACATATGTGACATCGATTTGAGGAAAAGTTTTTCCTGCCATATATTTATGACACGTATTTGTGAACATGTTAAATAATAATGCCTGGAACTCAATACGAGCATTCTTTCTTTAACATATATATATACACAAACACTATTTTTCTGAAAATAACGTCAGGTCAATAAAAAAAATATAGAACAAATTTTAATTTTACCCGCTGGATAATTATTTGAGAAAACTAATAATTGAATTAAATTATTATTATTATTTATATTTCTCATCTAGCTAATTGTGTTGAATATTTTTCATTCATTTCAAAGTTTTAAACAAATATTTTAAGCTAATTCAATTTTACATATTTTCAGCAAAAAAATATAACTTTTTTTTAAAAAAACATAATAAAATGTTGTTAATAAATCTAAAAAAAACTTTATCTATATTTTTTTATAATGACAATTATGGTCTATTGTGCCACGCTTATATTATTAAATTTTGTATATATATATATATATATATATATATATATATATATATATATATATATATAATTTAATATGACGTCAAAGTATAATTTATTTCTATAAACATAGAATATAGAACAGGTTTGAATTTTACACACTGATGACTTACTTAGGAGAATTTTAGTATTAAATTAAATTATTACGTTTCATTAAATATTTGTTTATGGGAAAATTAAACTGTTGAAAATTTGAATACGTTTTAGTAGAACTTAAAATCGATTATAAACATTTTTTTATAATAAATCAAAATTATCAAATCGTAGAATAAAATAAAAATTAATTATTAAAATCACATTATAATATTACATTATCAATTTCAATCATAAGTTAGTATTCATGATAATCATCAATTTCAATTTCGTGTCTACATACATACACACACACATTTATATATATATATATATATATATATATATATATATATATATATATTATATCTATGAATTTTATGAATATTAAATAATATTTTTTATAACTCTGATTTTTAATTTCTTTTTAGAATTCAAATTTCTATACGTTTATAATTAAACAGATTTTATAAGTTGTGATAATAATAATTAAACTTATTTTTTAAAACTCTTTTTTTGGTTATTAATCATATTGGTGATTAATTTTTTATAGTTACAGTAATTTATTATTAAAATTTTACATTCCTTCGTCTGATTATGATAATATGTCATTCAAATATTTATTATTAAAAAAGTGGACAGTAAGTTTCTATTGAACATTTTTATAAAATCTTTTGGTACTCAAAAGTTTTATTTAAAATAAAATGAATTAATAACAATTCCAAAATCATATGTCAATAAATAGTTTTAAAATGATTTATTTTAAAATTATTCTTTATTATATATATATAGTCTGTAAAAGATAACCTATCTAAAAAAATAAACCTGATCAAATATCTATGAATTGTAACATTTATTGAGGCTTTCATCCAGAAGTAGGTTGATATAAAATGAAATGATGATGATGAAGATAATATGAATATATATATATATATATATATATAAATAGTTCATTTTATAGATTTAAAAATGTATCAACTTTTCATGTTTAAATTTTTAATAATGTTTTTAATTCTCAGAATATTTAATAGTAATTTCAAAGAATACAAACTTTGACTTTATTTTTGTTTTATTTATTTTCTTGATATTAGTTCACTTTTTCGAACAAAAAATATAACAGTATACAATCTGATAAAGTATTAATATTACTAACTTTTTTAAAATTCAATATAATAATCATTTATGCACGAAAACACTCAGTGTAGTTCCATTTCTTTATTATCCAATGATATTTTTTTATAAATATTTCATAATGTTACACTTCAATGAAAGACACTTGGATACAAAAATTCATAATGAAAAAGAATCGATTTATAATATTTGAGCTTTTTTATAAAGTAAAATAATTTATTTGTAATAAAATGAAGTTACCCTGATTCCAAAACTAAATATGAACAAATAATTTTATTTATTAATTTTAGCTTCAATAGGTTTGAAATATTTAATATACTTTAACTAATATATATAAATTTTTTATAATTAAATACACTCATTCTAGTTTCAGAAAAAGAGTTCGTGCCAACAATTCCAATTTCATGTAACAAATGAAACGTAATAAACAATCTTAACTACCCCAGTAAATCATATAAATGACACATTAAAATCATACACAATAAAAGTTAACGGTCTGTGTTATATCACGTACGTTTTTTTTCGTTACTGTCTTTTACACATAGCCCTGTTGAAACAACAAAGTTCCGTCATATTGTTTATAACAAGTCAGGTGGTGATTAATATAAACGTTCAAGCTTGAATGCATCATTCAACGATACACTTTATCATCCTTTTTGTCAACGTGAAAACCCGAACGGTTTGTTTTGAATGAAAAATATATTATCATATGTCGATTGAAATTATTTATGAAGATGTATATTTTTAAATATGCTATAATTATTATAAATAGAATCCGTGTTTAAAAATAAATAAATAAAATTTATGTTTAGGAAAGAAGCATATTTCGAAAATAATCTAAGAGTTTTACGTAAAATAAACTTTAATTTTTATAAAAATAAATCAAAATAATTTTTGTCGAATCTATTCGTGCTATCAATTAATAAAAAAGTATTTTTCAGCTAGTATAATCTGAGTACTTACATGAATAAAAGCATTTGATATTTTTCTCTTTTTATGAACTTCGAACTATGTAGCAAGAAAATGTTCAGAATCATTTATGTAGAGTAATATTCATAAAAAATCAAACAATATACAACGAAATAAAAAGGCAGAACGAGAGTAATGGAATTGAGTAATTGCTACGAATAACAATGTGTGTTTTCCAGTACATCAAGGGTAATAAAATAAAATATCTACGAGGCTATAACTGTCTTTCATATCAGCCACACTGTAACATTAACATAGAGCAAAAGTTAATACTGAAAGATACAACTCGAATTCATACTGATTGTTATTGTTATCGTTTCGTTTTATTTATACAGTATGTACGTTCGACATTTTATGACGTTGATTTTCAGTGGTGTTCTTTCAGATGTCTCTATCTAGTTTTATTTCATCTCAGTTTATTTCCTGCATATAAAATCGAAACTATCCATTATAGAAAATATCAAAACGTCATATTTCATCTTTTATGTACAATAATTGAAATTTGAGAAAACACAGAAGTTATTCATTTAAATCTTTCAGTTTTTATTTATTTTCAATTATATTGACACTTTGTAAATTAACATATATAATATGTTTGTGTGAAATATATATGAAAACAGATAATAATTAATATAATAGAACAAGTAAAATTACTTACAAGAAGCAAGAATGGAAGACAGTAAGTGAAAAAGATCATTATGGAACAGAATCCAAGAAAAAGATCTCATCAAAGATTTGTAAAATAGAATGAAAGTGAGAATTGGAAAAGATTGGTAGACAGGATGAAGTGGAAATATATTTTAAAGATTTTTGAGAAGAACCAATAATATTCGATTAAATTTTCTCTCAGCAGGGAGTAAAAAATGTTGATGATGATATGTGGGATGAAAAAGAATGGCATTATATCAATGAGAATAAAAATTTTGGAACAGGCCTTCATTTAATAGTGTATAATAACAGAGTGATGATATTTATATATCATATTTTCACATAACGACAAATAATGGAAAAATGCTAATAATATAATGTTGATTTCCATGAACTGTTTGTGGATTTTTTAAGTTATGATACCATTGTATAAAAAAAATTGTATCAATCTATGATAAAATGATATCGTTGAATTATACAATTGAGTTATAAAATTATAAATAACAAAATAAAAATAGAAGAAATCCTTATCAGAAAATGTGAAATCCATCAAAACATACGACAGAGGAATGTATTATCAATATTGTTATTTAACGTAATCCGAAAGTGGATGATGAGAAGGGTACAGATCAATTACCTGGGTGGTACCCTTTTTAACCGTTTATCTCAAAATATAGTATATGCAGATGACATAAACATGCTCTCATGAAAATCGAAGGACTGGGAGGAGAAAGTCTCAAAACTTTATTTGTAAACAATATTTATTTTAGTTATAATTTACACTGCTAAAAATAAATCAAAAATAAAATAAAATTTTGATATCAAATTCACTTATAATCATATATTTACATATAAAAAATAAGTGATTCTCTATATGATGTAACTGATAACAAAATTATCAATTTTTTATGGAACATACTATATATAGAGAGAGAAAAAAGAGAGAGGGAGAGATGAATATAGGTAAAAACCCAAAAATAAATAATTGGAAAATATACATGAACATTCGGAAAATTTCTAACAATAAAAATGTTACTACTTAACTAATGAAAAAAAACCTGTGATTTAATTCAACCAGCATTTCAACAAATCATCATTTTTTTTATTTTCACTGTCGTTAAGACAAATAGAGTTAATCAAAACGTTTCCAATAAAAGCATACTTCCGTTAATCCACTCGATTGGTCTTTAAGGAAAAAAATCAAATCCCGTCTGAAACAATTCCCACAGGAAACGTAAAATCTACTCGTAACGACACGAAATTAATTCCAAATAATAAATTAAAGGTTAAAATACATTCACATCAAGTATTTATACGATTGTACAAAAACACTCGATATTGAATTCAACACCGTTGTAGAAACAGTATAAAGTTTACTTAGATGTGATTTATCATTTCTCGAAGACATTTTCATTTCGTCGAGTTGTTTATTAATTTTGTTTAATGGCTTTAAACAATTATTATTCCAATCTTTATTAATCATTGGATTTGTTTGTACGTTTTCTGAAAATACAAACAATTTTATTAACGAAAATAATATTTTCCAGAATTAATTGTCTTATTACTTGGTAATAATTCATAGTCATTTTTTTGGATACAACGTGCTTTTAATGCAATAACGAAAACTCATAGAGCATTATTTTAGTGTTCATTAAAAAACAAGTATACGAAAACAATTTGTAAATTGACTTTCTAAAAAAGTCCTTAAAACTTCAGCAACTCGAAGATTTTTTTCCCGACGTACTTGTATTTAATGATGTTCAAATAATACAGACTAACAACGTTAAATTTACAGTATGAAAGAGACGTATAATTATAGAGGTTGATTTAACTTGTATATTTTATATTTGTTGTTATTATTCTTTTAAATATACATTTTCAAGATTTTTTGCATAGACGTCTATCAGTGTTGTAAGAGATACGGCCTCTTCAGATAACGACAAATGGTAAAATCGATAAATATATTTATAAATGTATGTATATACAATTGTATATAAGTATATGTAGACCAAAAATAGATTTTATACGAAATTTGAACAAGTAACGTATCATCAGATATGTATATTAAAAATATATTGTATTTATAGAATCATCATTAAAACTGATAAAAAAATGAATATGTTTTCTATTTAAAATAATTATTTATCATAAAATATTGCGTTTCTGGAAAAAATACAAAGACGAAATTTCATTCTCAAAAATATTTTATCTGTCAATAATTTACAATTTAATTTTGTTCATTAAATAAAATTCATTCTCATTTTCCAAGTAATGTTTTAATTTCATGAATGAATAATTGATTATTTGAATGTGGGTTATGTTAGATATTGTTGTTAAAAAATATATTCATTTTATAAACAATTTCTTCTACCAATTGATTTGTCTCAACTGTCTATCTTTCTTTTCAAGTCCCTATAGTTGTTAAATTCTGTCCCCAATAATTTTTTATACTTAAGTCTGAATCTTCCATTGTAATTTATTCTTTCCACTATTTTTTCCAATATACTTTTAAATAAGGTCTCATCTAGGTTTTTTAAAAACAGCTGTCTGATGATGATGGAATTGTTATCGAAATGTGCATCAGCTTATTGTTATTATAAACGCACAAAGTAAAAATTAATATTAGGTCTACCAAAACGTTAAAAGTTTAAAACATTGAATTTGTCAGAAGTTTTTGGAGCAAATACAATATTTAAAAGGATATACAGAAAATTGTTCGAGAAATTTCAGAATAAAGATTTTAATCTTAAAAACGAACCACGGTTTGGAAGATTTATTGTGATTATTAATGATATTATTTTTAATATTTTAAAATAATGTCTATTTTGGATTCTTGTACAAGTATGTAAGATAAGAAGTACATGAATTGTCTACTGGAAGAAGGAAGGATTGTGTGACTGTTTGTTCGTCTCTACTTTCACACAATAAAAATGAACCATTTTTGAAATTTCTTCTAACTGGAGATGAAAAGTGGATTATATATGAAAATTGAGTGAGGAAAATATCATACTAAAAAACTAGATAACACTAAAAAACTGTCAACATCTAAACCGAGTTTAAGTATAGAAAAAAAATTTTTCTATATAGAAGAATATGAGATGACTGATTTATTATGAACTCCTAAAGTCAAAATAAACGATTAATTCTGAAAAAATATTGTCAACAATTAAACATTTGTACAATGAACTTAAAATAAAACATCCAGCTCTTGTTAATAAGATGCAAGTTATCTTATAGTATAACAATACAATGTTTCTTGGACAATTCAGAAAAAATATCGAAAATTTGTTAAGAGGTTCTACGTCACCCATGTATAACACCTTTTGGCTAATATTTATTTTTGTCTCTACAAAAATGTAATAATGATGGAGATGTGAAAAAGACACTAGATAAGTTTTTAGCTTCCAAGAATGAGTCATTTTATCAGAGAAAAATTTAAAAGCTCTCGATCAAAATGAAAAAAAAATATTAATATTAATAAAAAATACATTGTTAATTGAATATTAATAAATAGCGTAGAAAAATATTATTTTCTTTTACTTAAAAAACGGACTGAACTTTTTAGTAAACGCAATACTTTTAAATTTGGATATGGAAAGAGAGTATAGTATAAAACGAAGGTTTTTTTTTAAAAAAAAAGCTGAAATAAATTCGTTGCTATTATGAAAACAGTCATTCAAACAAAGTATTCATCCATGCCCAAACTTTTGTTCTTCAGTGCATGAAAAAAAATTCAATTAAAAAACAGTTACTTAGTATATTTTTTCATCACATGTATCGATTCCAATTGATTTAACAGCAAAACACAGCCATATACAAATCTCATCGATTATACAGTTTATTGTTTCCGTACGAAAATCGATCATCAGCAAAGTGTTAACATTTAGTGTACGTTTCCGTCTTAATGATGCTGTCGTTGGAGTATTTTGACGATGTCTGAATACAAATTAATTTTCATTGTTGTTTCAGTGTAACTTGTAATGTGACAGTTGACTAATTGATACGCTTATGGGTGCAAAACTCCGTTCAGGATTTTAACCAGCACATATTTACGGTCGGGCCAAGGAATGTTACTGGCGCGAGATGCGTCTCGTAATTAGTAACATTAACTTATCGCCAGTATGAACGTGATATATTAATTTACGATTGTTTTATAATCTCGGTTTATATCGTTATAAAGAAAAGGTTAACGTAAAAGAGACGAAATGGGAAAAATAACGAAACGGAGATTTTAGAACGAAATGTAAACATTGCGAATATTTTTTTGTAAATTAAAATGAAATTAAATCCGACACCGAAATACATTTCGAGCAAATATGTACGTTATAAAAAATGTTTAACTTACTTACATTGTATTGTTATTCTTCTTGTTCATTAAACAAGTTTAAGGTATGCACAAGTTTACATTCTTGATGTTAAGAAAGAATTAAAATTATGTTGATTAACACTTCTATTTCTACTTGCTTGTTTTATCAGTGTTAATAAATTTTAATGTAAATTAATATATAACAGACCAATATAACTGATATAAATATTTTATTAACCTGTTTAAAAATAGAATCAAATATTTTTTTATTTTGGATCTCTGGAAATAATTTAATTTTAAAACTTCATCATTTAGCTATAAGTAGAAAGAAACTACTGCTACTGATACATTATTATTATAAAATCTTATACATAAATGACTCAGTATTAAATAATCAAAAAATAAGATTTCAACATTTTAAAATGATTGACAAAAAAATTTGCTTACATTTACAAATATTAATAATAATATAGTGTCATCCAAATGTGACGCTTAGATTTGTGTTTTATTAAAAAGAAACATTTGTATAGGGAAACATGTATAGTTTATTTCTTTTTTATAATAAAACACAAATTCAGGCGTCACATTTGAATAGTCATATATTTTTTATATCGTAGGATAGATTATTTTAAAAAAGTAAATATTCAAAATATATTTAAAAAATTACAATATACATTAATAAAACAATAGGAAATATATGTATATTATTTCATTTTATTTATTTGTGAATTTTCTTTCTTTTAATTAATTCACATTTGTCCAAATTGAATTTTCTCTTTCCAAACCTTAATGTTCGAAATCGATATATATATATATATATATATATATATATATATATATATATTCGTACAACTAATACCCGTTAATTATACGCCATTTTCAACAATTACTTTGAGTTGAATAATGCTCTGCTGTAATCACTCCTAACAGTTGATTAGAGTTTCTGAGGAGACCACAGAAAACTACTGACAATCTGAAACTACACGGTCTGTTCTGGATTATAACCCGGATCACAGAAAATCTTGCAATTGACAGCTGCACGGGTAGACAAATGAGTTAACCGATATCGGTTTTATTACTTTAGTTACGAAAGTTCTTCGTGTTGTAAAAAGACGAAACATTATATTGTTTAAATATATTTTTACTTTGTGGTGTAGACACGTGAATCGTTTAGAATGTTTCAAAATATTATAAAAAATAGTTAGTGTTTATTTTATTATTATTAATCAGTAACTGGTGATGTAAAATAATTATAAATAATTTTTATTAAATAAACATCGAGTTTTATGTTAAAGAAAAAGTTTCTTAAAAATAGTAGTTTTTATATTTTTCTCAAAAATTATTATATGTAATTACAATAGTTAAATTTTTCATTTGTATTTATTAATTGATATTTTTTAATTTAAAAATAATTTGTTTTTGAATTTGGTGAAGATTTCATTTCTCTATTCATCACTTTATATAGTATTTTCCAATAATTGCTTCAGAAGTTTAAATGTAAATAAAAAAGTATTTGATTATTTTTTTATTTTTATACATATTCTATAGCATTAATGATGGAATATAATTACACTCATATGACCACGACTTCACTTGACATAGTGCATTCATTTAATCCAATTTTTAGTCACTCTTTCATATAATTGTGGTCTAATTTCATGAATCACACATTCAATGTTTATTATTAATACTTCTGTTGTTTGTGGTTTATCAGCATAAACCAACGATTTCACATAACCCCACAGAAAATAATCCAATAGAATTAGATCACATGATCTTATTGGTCAATTAATGGATCCATTTCTTGAAATAATGGACTTATTAATTTTTTGTTTCAACAAGTCTATTGAAGTTTTTACAATTTCTAAGCATTGTTGAAATGTAAAACGTTCCACGATAATTTGCCAAACTATACTGAGTTGAAATGTCAAAATTATCTTAAAAAATCAAATATAATTGCCACCAGCTGTCAAAGTTTTGAAATTGTTACTGAAAAACCCTCTATATGCAACATCATCTTCATAAAAATCTATATCAACCCACTGCTGGATGAAAACCTTATCAAATGTCATTAGGTCCTCTTAAATGTTTTCCTAAGATTCTTCCATTGTTTCCCATTCGTGACTTATCTCACCCAACTATCATCCACGCGATACAATTTCATCCTTGCATCTTTTACATATTATATATATCATAATTGAATAGCTAATTTAATGTTATATGATTAATTCCTAATAATTGATTTAAGAAGGTAATATAAAATCGTCATTGAAAATTATACCATATAAATAAATACATATACGAAAAGTGAACTGTTTATAATTTTGAATTTATTAAGTATAGATTATCGTGTGTATGATATATATAACCCAATAAATATCGCAAAATTAAATGTTTTCATATACATCCTATACGCGAAACACGTTTTTGCTAGCTTTACCAAAACGAAGATTAAAGTCTGCGAACATGGAGAGATTCGCATTCATTTCTCTTAGGTTTCATTAATGTAGGAGTCATCATTATATTCGCCCGCTATCTGAACATAACGCAGACCTTTTCAGAAACCCTAATGGCACAGAATTCCTAAAATTGTCATTAAAATGTATCATTTAGTTAATTTGGCATCGTTTGTAATCTCTATTCAACCGTAATCATATTAGATCGTTTTCTACGAAAGTTAGTTTATGATAATTTCTGCGTGAATGGAACAACGGTTTTTAATTTCACGTCTAATGGATTAATGCGACCTTCTGTCTGGGCGCTGTAAATGGAATCGATTCAAAACGTTATCAAAATTAAATTGAATACTTTGTTTAAAATTGATTTCGAAACGATATTTTCATTTACTGTTTTCATTCTGTTCACATGAAACCAAAATATTTGTATTATTTTTTTTATAAAAATAATAAAAATAAAATTATTTTTTTCATTACAATAATTTCCATACATACCTATATGTGCATGTAAATTTGTGAGTTTATTAGTAATATTTTTTATTTTTTTTTTACATTTTTTGAGAATAATACATAAATAATTCATTTTAAGGTTGATTTTCTCTCTCTCTCTCTCTCTCTCTCTCTATATATATATATATATATATATATATATATATATATATACTTTGATTAAATCTGATAAGTAAAATAAATT
Organism: Neoneuromus ignobilis; assembly: GCA_029203775.1. Classification (NCBI taxonomy): domain Eukaryota; kingdom Metazoa; phylum Arthropoda; class Insecta; order Megaloptera; family Corydalidae; genus Neoneuromus; species Neoneuromus ignobilis. The sequence goes on along the minus strand of CP092096.1, from coordinate 22,175,263 downwards.
GTTTCGACTTTTAAGAGTAAATCAAAAAATATTAATATGTGAAAAATAATTGCTGAACAAATTAAAAAGTTAACTTTTTTTCTTCAGATAGTTCCTTTTTTATAATGTTCTGCAGGTTTTAAAAAAATAAAAAAAAATGAGATGAACAAATGAGAATGTTTAGAAAATTGTTCCTAAATCCAAACCTAAAATTCATTTCAAAATCTGCAAAAAAGTAGTAGACAATACCACATATACCAACAATGTCTTAAGAAATGATCTTCAAATTAAAATTTTGTAACATTAGAAATTATTTTAAAAAAATATGATTGGAAGTTGAATACAAATTTAAAAAGTTGTCTTTAATTGATATTCATGAGGAAGAGTTGATTTTTTTTCAAATATTTATATTGGAATGCTGGTAATTGTAGGTAAATTTACAAATACTTGTAAAAATGTAACAGAAATGTAAACAAATTAAAAATAGTTCCATGGATAGATGGAATAGAAATAACTACCTTTTAATATAAAGATGAAATACAATAGTTCATATAATAGAGGTTGTAATCACAAAAATTCCAACACAGGAATTTTTATTATTAAATAAACCTGATGATGAGTAGCTCGAGCAAAAAAAATACAAAGAAATGATTTAAATTCGTTCAAATGTTAAATATTTAATTTAAAATCGTCGTAATGAGTTTTAATCGTATAATAAACATAACAAAACCATTGAAAAATATATTATTTTAAGAATGGGAATGAAATAAAATCAGCTAATGTACATAAACTTCCACGAATAATGTATACACGCGATCAATTTAAGCAAACGTTGCCAACGATGTTTCAAAACTGAAATTAAAATTATTTATTAATTTTGTTTACTGAGACTGAAGAGATGTTAAAAAAGTGTACATTGAATATGCACAACGCAAGTATCATTCGTTTCGTAGAATCTTGACTGAAAATATAAACAGGACGAAAATATAACATGAGATTTTTAACCGACGCATTTTGTCTGTATCCATGAATATGCTTAATGTTATACATTTTTATGTGGAACAATGTGGGTTTTCCAACAATATCTTATTAGTTTTATGTATTCAACAGTTTTCAATATCAATAGATACGAACATTAAAACGTTTTTAATGATTATGTTGATGTAATATAAAATATATTACTTATTTATCTTTACTCAATAAAAGTTATTGTTAACATATGTAAATATTGTAAATTTTTACGAACTTACATATACTACTATATATATATATATATATATATATATATATATATATATATATATATATATAGGGTGACCTAAATGAGACTGAAGAGTTTAGACGTACATTTACTTGCTTACTATTTTTTTTGTTCATTACTATCTTTCAGTTTCATTTGTGTCATCCTATATAAATATATATATATATAAGTTTTTCGTAATTAATTAAATAGACTTTCAATATTTTTCTTATTTTAATTATCTCATTTTTTACAAATTTTGTTGAATAGAGTGAACATAAAGTTTCTATAAAATACTTTATGTACTCGTATTAACAATAATATTTTCTTATATACACATATCATGGATAGAATTCTGAACAAATTTATCAAATAATATATTATTCTACTATTTTACTAGTTCTAGTATAAACCAAAAAAAAAATTTAAACAGACCAATAAAAACAGTAAGTTTCGAATATCTATCGAAAAATTTATACGTAAAGTTCAGTGCATCTCCCAAGAGTCACATATTGACATTTACATATTCGACATACAGAATTTTGTACTAAGTTTTAACTGTCATTGTAGAAATTCTAGAACTTTGTAATATTTTATTTGTTTATTTTTTATATATTTTATTTACTAGTTTTTATTTTTTAATTTGTTAACAATTATAAAAGTATGAAACTTTTTTAAAGCCAATGATTTGCTCATTTAAATAACAGAAAATTTTATAAGAGAGATCTGTAATCAGTTGTTATTCGTTTTATTTGTTGATATATATTTCTACAGCCATATCATTATCATTAAAGCTTTGCGTTATAAAATCTAGAATTTGTATTTTGTAATCAAAATCAAATTTTATAATAAAGTACTTTGAAAATAATAGAATAGCCATTAAAATGAATATCAACAAATAAAATGAACAATATTAATGAAAAATAAAATATAAGGCTTACATTTTTGGGATGAATAATTTATTTATGTTAATTATTTTTTCATAGTACTGAAAAATACCGAAAAAAATCTATTTTACTAATTTTATTTCTCATATATAGAGGGAGGGAGAGTAGAGAGAGAAATTGAGAATATTTATCTCATTTATGATTTGCTGTTGATAAGTGAAAATTCAAAATAATTAAAAATTCGACTTGAAATATTTTCAAAAAAAGTAGAAGAGTTGAATTAAAAGAGTTGAACAAAATAAAAAGTATGTTAAATAGATATGTAGAAAAAAATATACATTCAGAAGGCTAATTTTTGGAATAAGAGTATGAAATAAAATAACTGAAAAATTATATGATATAATGGTGATCGATGGCTTGTAATTTAATCGAAAATTAGGGAAATACCAGCAGAATTTCGAAAAATATATGATATAATGAAAATTAAAATACAATTGAACTTAAAATTGAAAGCATATAATCAATATATTTCACCAGCTCATATTTACAGGTCACAAATTTCGATACTGAATACAAAAATGAATTTTTTTTCGATAGTCCAGAGGTTAATGGGATGAATAATATTAAAAATGTTTAAACGTTATAGAAAACCCTATAAGGAAATACAAGGATAGTCAAAAGTGTCTGATTTAATAAATAAAATAAAATAGGTAAACACGTGGCAAGAAGAGAAGATAAATAGATGGACAAAAATGATTATGGAATAACGAACAAAGGATAAAAAGAGACTCTATTAGAGAGATAAAATTGTAGTAGAGGTAAGGATTGGATGAGGTTAATTACAGACAGAAAACGATGGAAGAATGTTGGGGAAACATTTAAAAAGAGCCAGTAATATTTGATGAAGTTTCTCACAGTAGAGGACTGATATAAGTTCTTATAAATATATATATATATATATATATATATATATATATATATATATATATAACAAATAATTAATGTTTCACTCACATCTGTGTTGCATTTGATCCGGCCACGCAGCAGCTTGTATGTGCTCCTTGCAAATTATTGCAAGTGCATGTATCTTCTGAGAACTGACGTTGCACTGTTGAGTATTGGCCAACACGTGACGTATTTTGTTCCGAATGTCTAGGGTCTTCGCACTCAACATACACTTCACACACATCTTCCACGTTATATAATTCACGTTTTCGGTGTGGACTTCCCGGTGAACTGCTCGCTGCACGATGATGGATTCTGCCTAAAGAATTTAATTTCGAAATTAATACAAATAAAACAAGTTTATTGGTTCGAAATTACTTATATGAAATTGTTTTATTTTTGAGTTGTTGAACGTTGAATTATTTTTTTTATATACATCCATAATCATTTTTAGTATTTAAGTTATTATTAGATAGGTGGATACTGAATTTTTGAAAAAATCAGATTTAAAACTCAATATATATCAACCAAAAATTGGTTTTAAGGTTAAAATTTCACATAGAAAAATGCAAAAATACTAATACAACGAAAAACAACATGAAAATAATATTACACAACAATGAAATCACAGATAAGAAAATATTTTTTTAACTATGTTAATCTATTCTTTATTTTAATGGCTTATAAAATTCTTGTCTACTCTGTAAAAAATATTTTATTTAAACATTTGATATTGAAATATTTATTAATTTTTCTGAAGATTCAACAATATTTATTTTAAAAAACGTCGAGTGTAATTTTTAAAATATTTATTCATTGAAATAAATAAATTACTTTAATTAGTTTCTTATTTAAATATATATTTATCAGTAATTATCGTACAAAATATTATATCTTTTTTCATGTTTATATTAAAAAATATATAAATTAATAAAAAATAAATATCGATGTGACTGTATAATTGGATTAAAATCTTTGGCAGGAATTGAAAATTCACAGTTATATAAATCGAATTATTGAACTGATTAAAGACATTGAATATTTATTTAACGACTTGTGAAAACGAAGCGAAACATGACTTGAATATATCGAAATCTGCCTTTTTTATCAGTTTAAATACACATCTTAAATTGATTCTGAATTTTTTTATAAACTGCTAAAATATTCAATTCTAGGTAATTTTCAATATGAATTCGACTAGAGAATATTTATTTACGTTCTTTAATTTATATTAGAAAATATATTAAATTTAAATAAGTATCTTTTGAACGAGAAAAATTTAATTATAAATTATCTGATTTATAGAAATATTATTATTGAAGATTATATTACGAATATATTTTCAAATATACGTTTTAATAGACGTTAATAGCTTTATAAACTAATTAAATATTTGATTATTTTCGTTTAGAATTAATAGACTGCTTCAGTTTATTAAAATACAACATAAAATAACCAATAATTGAATTATAACAAAAAAAGCTAAATCGATAACTTTAATCAGGTCATAATGTGTAATTGTACTGTTTAATTAAAAAAATCAGCTAATATTTAGTTAAAGTATACACATATCATTATCATATTGAATTACGAAACGAGAACCATAAAAAATTAAATTTTCAAAATTCAATTCAACATTTTTTTTATTATGCAGTGCCGCTTATAATCTATTGAATATTTAAATAGTTCTGTGTACTGCAATAGAGTAATGTAAAATGTGAACCAGTGGTTGGTTAGTTCGTTGGAACAAGCACAAACCGTGGCATATGTTGTAAATATTAATATATTTAAACATCGTTCAAACAGAGACGTATTCACTCTTTTTACTCATCCAATAAATAAATGTTTATAATATTAGTTTTATATATATATATATATATATATATATATATATATATATATATAAAACAATAAAACTAAAACCCTTTTAAAAGATTTGTAGAAAAATAAAATATACATTTAAGAAGTCCATACTCAAAACAAGTTGATTAAATAAAACCCCTAAAAAAATGTACGATATGACAGTAACCTTTTACCAAAGATTGAATCGAGAATCAAAACATGATGGAAGGATGAATAATATAATGAAGAGGAAGTACTAAGTCTGAAAGAGAAAAGATATAATCGATATATGGTTCTTGTCTGTACCCACAAATCAAAAACTTGATCATTGGACGTAAAAATAAAACTTTTGACAATCAAACGAAATAAGGAAAGAACAATGTTGTATAAAAAATAAAGTAAAGAACAATATAAGATATTGCTAAAATTGATAGAAAACATGTAAATTGATACGAGAATAGATAAAAATAATTGATATAATAGAATAAATAAAATTACTGATAGAAATGGACAGGTTATATAATAAGAAGAAAAATGGTGGACAAGGATCATTATGGATTGGAGGCTTAGAGATGAAGAAAAAACGTCACTAAAAATGAAGAAATAAAATTATAAAGTGTAGTGCAGACAAGTGTTGAAAGAGATTAGTGGTAAACAGGAAAACTGGATATATCTTGAAAAAATATCATATTTTGGAAAAGTCAATAGCATTTGATGAGCTTTTCATCCAACAGTGGACTGATTTAAGCTTTGCAGATATTATTTATATATATATATATATATATATATTTATATATATATAAACATATTTCTCTCTAACCCTCTTTGTCAGTATTATGAATATGACTAATTTTCATTAAATGGTAACATCAATGAGGTTTTCACCTAGCAGGAGGTCAATATAATTTGATATGATGATTTATATATATATATATATATATATATATATATATTATATGTATGTATGTATGTATGTATCTATGTATATATGATGAAAAAGTAAAGAAATAATTCCAAAAATATTTAGGTTAGTGAATTGAAAAAAGGAGGGTTGATAACAACAGATGAAAGTGAAAGAGCATATTATGCGGCTGAGGTGAAAATAACACTGTAGCCTCGTCGAGGTCGATGTTTTGCAAATAATAATTTATGATCCGTACTTGTTTACTCACCTGTAATGTTAGCTACACGCAGTAAAGATTCGTAACATTTTATTTTGATGTGAAAAGCTGCATGCATATATACATATATTCATATACGTACATACATACATACATACATATATAAATATATATATATATATATATATATATATATATATATATATATATATATATGTACATAGGAGCATGAATTTTATAAATTTTGTGATAACAGTGTTTATTTTTTTACACATCGACAATATTTACGAAAAACATGTTTTAAAATATTTAGCAATTGAATAAAATATTCATTTCGGAGAAATGTGATCAATTATTAAAAAGTAGGTAGTAATATTTTTTCCATTTTTTTTATAAAAATAAATTTCCTGAATAAATTATTTATATCTATAATAATTTTAGTTGTTAAATACTTATTAAATTTAGGAACCATAATATTTATATTTTAAATTAATTACTTATATTTATGTTGATAGTCTGGTTTTTATTTAAAAAATTTACCACATTTATCGAACATGCTATATATGTATATAAAATAGTTTCGTTAAAGTACATCTACATATCTTATTTATAGAATAATATATTTACTTAGATTCATTGACTCGTTCTTAATTTACTGTTCGTTCAAAGTTTCGATTTCTAATTCTATATACTTACCCATAAGAGCATTACTGCATTAAGTTTCAATTACTTTTTTTAAAAAAACTATTCGTTTCGTAATAAGATATAATAATGTAAACCAATCAGATTATTCACATAAAATCTGTTATAAAATTCAATTATTAATATTTTTCTATTATAAAAAATATACTCAGTTTTTTGATAAATATTGCTATTTTAATCAAAATAAATATGGTTTTTTATAGTTAGAAAATTAAAAATTGACAGCATTATTTTTCAAAAAAAGTATTTTAAGCGCCTCAAAAAATTGATAATTTGGAAATTGAATTTTTGAATAAGTGAATTATCAATTTACCAATTAATTATTTTATATTTATTTTCAATTAAAAAAACACATGATTATTAAAAAATAATTAAAATATAAAAAAGGTGATGGGTATTAAAGAATTTCTATAGTAATGCGTTTAAAATTATTATTTAAAAATAATTACTGTATTTGTTTCTAGTATTTCTATATAAGTTAAAGAGTCTCAACCAAAAATCATAGAAATAATGATGTGTTTAAATATCATGTATCAACTCCTATATATTTGTATATTATATATATGTGTATGTATGTATAAATAAAATATGATTTAGTAATGATATAAAATGAAAGCCATTAGAAAATGTCTATAACAGTACATTTAAAATCGATCAATAAATAAGTATTAAAACCTTTTCTACCTTGACATTCTTAAAAATTAATTTTATTCGAAAATAATAAAACCTTTTAAATAATTTAAAAACTAACTCATTTTAATGAAATTAAAAAATATTTTGAAATCAAAAAATTAACGCCACATTGAATTTTTTATTCATTTATATATGTATATATATATATATATATATATATATATATATATATATATATATATATATATATATATGTCCAAAAGAGAAATACGAAAACGAGAAATGTTTTTATTTGATTTTTCTAAATTTTGAAATAAACATTAATAAATGGACATCTTTCCCATGGCACCTAGCAAAAATTCCTCACGACTAACGAAATTGTCGTGTAACGGACCGTAGATAAAACAATTTCAATCTGAAATAGAATCATAAATTTGTGAAACTTCGAATCGAAACAATTACCTCTTTTCGCGTGTCGTCCGTGCGATGGTGATCTGTCGTACTCGTTGTCCGAGTAACGTTTCCTGTTCTTATGCTGGTAATGATGGTGGTGGTGCTGGTGATGATGATGATGAAGATGGTGGTGTTTCCGGTCTCGTTGTTTCCCGCTGTGCTTTGTTGTCGTCCCTGCCGTTTCCTGCGCGAATGTTTCAATGTCGCCTTCGAATTGCGCGCTGTGATGTCCGCCTTCATTTTGTATAATATCTTTACAGTGGGCCGACGATGCCGTCGTCGACGATGATAGAATCCTTTGCAATTTACGTGCTGCATTCTTTGGGCCACTTTTCGCCGATCGTGTTTTTATCGCCGCGAACTTGTTCTCCAGCAACGTAGCCAAAACAGCTTCCAGCCTGGACACGTCGATGAAGCCGTTACGTAACGACGGTCCTTCGTCTTGCTCGAAATGTTGCTGCGTGATGTCCTCTTCTACTTCACATACGAAGTCTTCGGTGGACACTGCTTTGTCAGCAACATCGACGCTCACCTCTTCCCCCATTGCGGCGAGCGTGCGTCGTGTTTGTACACTTCGATTTTCATTTTATCATCGATCGACAATGTCTGCAAGTAGGTTGATTTTATTTCATTATTTATTAATAGTATATAGATTGTGTACGGGTAAGAATATTTCGATATTTGCACAATGAAACTTTAATATTTTAAATATTCATCGGGGAGAATGAATACATCTTTTCTTTAACGGTTCTTTGATTATTCAACGAAATTCTCTTTGTCGAACATTCATTTATACATTTTTCATATATCAGTCGGCATGAATTTCAAATCAATATTGTATTATTTAAAGTACATATTTGTGTTTACAATAAAATTACCTGTTAAACATGTAATGTACAGTAGATAACTATCAATTAACGCTCTACATTATTTTGTAAAACTTTTCCAGTCATTTAAAAACAAGTAGGTTTTTTTAAAAAAAAATATTAAATATTTGAATTTTACACAAAAATATAAAAAAATATCAATTAAAACTGTTAGTAAATGAAGCAACACTTGACTCTGTTGATTTTCAAAATTATTCATATATATATATATATATATATATATATATATATATAAGTTCTGAAAATACATTTTTCAATAAAATAGTGTCACAAACGTTAATTTAAATGTATTGAATTTTATTCGAAAAACCAATTATCCATGGTTTAAATAAGCATTAGAAACAATCAGTGGAAATAAATAAAATTACTTCTATAGTGAATAAATATTTTACTATTTATTAAATAGAAAGCCTGTACATATTTTACTATTGAACATTAATCTAACGGTTGTTTTCAAAAAGTGACAGGAGGTTTTATTTTATATTTAAATCATATCAAACAGTAATAATTGAAGATAAATATTATGTAAAATACCTTGGTGTAATATTAACATACTATACATAATTTACTTTGATAATATCAATAATGGGTGTTTTATAGATTGTAATATAAAATAAATGTTGTCTAATATAACATATATATATATATATATATATATATATATATATATATATATATATATATATATATATAATAACATTATATTCCAGTGAATATATGTATTCGTATATAGTTAACTTTTTAAATTTTTTACATGTAACTATATAAAAAATTAAATATTTTTTGCAATATAGAAATTTCCAGACTTAAAATATTATTAAAAATTGGTTTCGTTTTAAATACAATATTTTTAATTTGTTATTTATTATATGTTTTATTATCTCAATTCACGATATTTAATATATTACAACACTTACTTTTATAATCTTGATATCAAAGCAAAGATCTTTTTTAAATTGAAATTAAATTAAAACACAAGTGAAAACGAGTTATTTAAATTATATAAACAAAAAATATATTCTATAACTTCCATATTTTTATACAAGCTGCAGAAGTCACCTTTTAGTTAAACCGAATTGTATCGTACAAAAGTTGTTTTAGAAAAAGAACTGTAGTCTATGTATGTAGACAAAAGCTCGACAACGATTCATCTTCGTCGTAGCAGACATCTTTACATGACTCGTCATTCGTACGTGACGTAAGTCATTCGTACATAAGTCACCTGAAACTACCTGATACGACGAAAAACAACGTTGTAAAACTCGTCTACTGAAATATAGACGATTTTTTGTCCAAATAATTTTTAAAGAATATATGTTTGAATGAAACATCGGTCTGCAATCAATTAAAATAAAAATCCGATTTTAAACTTCTATTAGTTTTTACAATTTCTGATTTTATTACTTTGAGATTGATTTTTTAAATGATTCAAAAAATATTTTCAATTTTCTTAATACAAAATTATTAAATGATTATATTCTTTGCAGTAAACTGCAATTTTAAAGCAAATAAAACAATAATTTACTTTATATATATGTAAAATCTTATATTGATCCACTACTGAGTAAAAAATCCTCATAGAATGTTATTAACTCTTCTAAACTTCTTCCTGAAATACTCACTTTCCACTATCTACTGCCATTTTTTTCTAGCCATCACATTCACTATGCCTCACAATTTCATCTTACCATCTTTGATGAGGTCTATTTTTTGGTCTCCATTTATTTCTCAATTTTTATTCCATAATAATTTCTTTCCACCTATTATTTTCTTGTTTTACTATGTACCATGCCTATATCTATTTTATTACTTTTATTTATTCTATCAGTTATATTATTCTGTTCTTGTATCAATTTAAACATTTTCAGATTACGATAAGAAAATCCTAACATTATATTTCCATTATTCAGTTTTCAAATTTTTCTCAGGCATTTAATTTCATCCACTTGTTCCAAACATTAGCTCTCTAATTCTATATTTTCTTTTTCTATATTTTGTAAATATTATATATATATATATATATATATATATATATATATATTTAACTTTTAAAATATTATATTAATGTATTTATATTTAATAACTTTTATATAACTTTTACAAATTTATTTAAAAAAAAGAATCACTTAAGTACGTATGTACATATTTTATAAAAATTGTTTTTATATACCACCGTAGATACTCAAAATTAAATTAAATTTAAATCAACTTAGAATGAATTATATTATAGATACATTATAGTATACGTATAAAAACATATTTTGTTTAATATGTTCACAGTCAGTTTGTATTTATTTTCAAAACAAACATTTTGAACTATGTGCTCCAACAATTTCGTCGAAACCATGTAATTTTCAAAGGTTTCGTCGTGAAAGCTTCACGTAACAAGCACTTTAAAAGTTTTACATTTCATAGTTGCGGTCTTATAACGTGTAGGTGTGTACGTATCGCCTAATTTTCGTATTTGTTAGGTTTAGTCGAAACTAACGACAAAGTTTTTTTTTAAATAAATTATTCAGGTTTCATATTATTTCATGTTTATGCTTTTCATTTTACGTTTGTTCTTTTATATATATATATATATATATATATATATATATAATAAAAAACATCAATATACACTAATATGTTTCTTTTTATCATACATTAATTTTATTTAGTTTATTTGTATTCTGTATTAAGTTTAAAATATTTTAGTATTTTTTATATTTGTTACTAGTTTGTTTAAATGGTTCAAATGCTATTATAAATCAATTAGTTATTGAAACTCAAAAAAACAATCCATTTTTTTATATACAGTGACTTACAAAATTTATAATACTTGTATATTATTAAAATATTTAAATATAGGTATTGAACAATAATTGAAATATGATATATTTTTATAGAAATATTATGTTAAGTAAATATTTTTCATAATCATTTTTTAAAAATATTAAAAACTTAAAATCACACGTTTTTATTATTAAAAAATCGAGCTCACAATAGTGATAGAACAAAAATATATAATGAAAAAATTCCTCATTCAGTGCGAATGTATATACCCAGATTCTTTTATTTATTAGTTTTTTATGATGATACGTAGCAGCAAGAAAAAATCTGTATTAGTACAATATACTTGTTTTCAAAAAAATATTGTATAATGAGAAACCTCAGAAGAAATAAGAAATGTAATTATTACTCATTGTAATAAAAGCAAAACTGTAAAATAAATTGCATGAGTAGATAAGTCAGTCTAAAGTTTTTAATATATCGAGTATCAAAAATCCTACATATATGAGACATGAGAGTAACTTAGTAAGTACTCGAATAGAGAAATAAAGAAGAATATTAAATAATTAAATATTTTTATTCTGATTCATTAATACATATTTCAATTACAATTTTATCTTCAGGATATTTTTGAAAAACAAGCAATCAATACGAAACAATAATTTAAAAATAGACAGTGTGTGAAATACTAAATATAAAATATACACAAAAATGTGTATATTTTATATTTTCCTAAAAACATTTTTTCTTTTTCAAAACATTTAGAAATTACAATATATGTTGTTCACAAAAAATAAAAACAAATTAAATTGATTATGGATTTGAAATTTGTTAAATTATTTTTAAGGAATTTTTTCTCCTTCGAATTTATCTGTAAATTGATTGATACCAACAGAATATGTAACTTCTCCTTTTTTGTATTTCTCGTTATGCTCGTTTAAGGCGATCTTACGCTTGAAATAAGCATCTCTACGACGTAAATCTTCTTCAGTATTGTAGCTTTTGTTAAATTTATCTTTATAATGAGTCCATTCCTCATTTTCTTCATCTACAAAAAATCGCATGAAATAGTGAAAAACATTAACAATTTTATTTCTAAACAACGTATTAGAATAATATTTACCTGTATATTTATGGTCACTCATGTTTTCCAATTAAATTTCTTAGAGAAAAAATAAAATAATTCTGAAAAATTAGATTGCTTTTAATATATTTTTGATTTTAATTATTATACTTAATTTTGCATACAATATATATAAATTTATTAACACATTTTTTTAAATAAATAAAATAAATATTTTAATTACCAAAAAAACAAACCTTTCAGTTGTATGCTTTATTCAGCTATGTGAATCATAGGTGTGCGATATTCTATATATACTGTTGATGTAAACAAAAGATCACGGGTTATCAGCTGATTGTAGGAGAATGTGGTTAGTGAGTAATCAATGTTATGGTTATTCAATCTTCCTGCCACATGAATGCAGATAAGACATTCAGACAATAGTTTTATGTATATATATATATATATATATATATATGACTAAAATTATTTGAATCTATTTATAATTCATATAAATTATACATAACAAAAATATATTCTAAATCGAATTCTGAATAGAATTCTGTAAATATCTATAAAAATTAATGACAAGTAACAGAATAACAAATTATGTAAATCGACAACGAGAAGATTTACCATTCAAAAAGTTGTTAACTAAATTTTCGAATGAAATACAGACTTTAAATTAGATCATCTTTATTCATGACGTTAATTAGCAAGTCATTTTTAACTTCTAACGCGAAATCTTGAAACGAAAGTGTTTAAAAATGAATGGGGCTCGAAGATTTGTACATGATAAAATTTATAGTGTTTCGTTGTGGATAAGTTCAGTTCTCTTTTATTAAAAATAAATTTTAAATTAAATGTGACTATATATTTTTACTCATTTTAGTTCAGTAGATTTTATACTGGATTTTTCTACTAACTTCATTTTGTAATTGTTTTTGTATGCATATTTATCTAAAAATAATAGTAAAAATAACATTTTATATTTTTACAAATGAATTATTTTAATGAACTTATTTTAAATATCATAAATAAAGTTCATAAAAAATTCCACTTGGTAAAAACAATATTTAAAGGACGTAATAACTTAGTTAGAAAAACATACATAACTTTGATTAGTTTTCTACTTGAATAATTATGAATATGTGTAATAACATTCTATTAAAATAAAAAAAAATAGAGTAAGAGAGTTTAGAAAATAAAGGAAAACTCACGACTTAAATTTATATTTTGAAACTTTTCATGTAGTTTCTAATCTAGTACGATTTTAAATAAAAAATATTTATTCTTCGTTTTTATATTAGAAATGATTACTCATTAAAAATTAAATTTATTAACTACAAACAACAAGTTGATGCAAATTCAATCTTTCATACATTTTTTTTAAGTTGTAAATAATAATGGAAAATATATTTTGGATCAAAATTAAAATGTCATTTTTTTGTTTCATTCTGAAACCTTCTCTAAAAAACATTATTATTTATGGACTGACCCAATATTTGCCATGAAATTGTTGTCTCTGTATAAAAATCTTATAAATTCACCACGTTTTTTGAATTATAGTTTTCCATAATTTCTTTCCTTAACTCTTATTTATTATCTTTGCAGTAATTGGGATTCTTTTCATTTTCCTCTAAAACCATATTTAAATATTTATTATTTCTTATTCTCACATTTCCTAATAATTTATAGTTCTAAGCCAACATTTAATATTTTATGAACATTTTTTTATTCCACGTTATTAAATCATTCAATATCAGGAAGATCTTCTTGTTATTAAGGTCTATATTTGTTTAAGAAATTCTGCTTTTTTATCTATTGAATATCTTACACCTATTATAATTTTATTTTGATAACAATTACCTTTTTAAAACTCTTAATATCTCAATATAGGACATAATAATAAAAAAATCCTAATACCATACCTTCAGCAATCGCGACTATAAATTATATCTAGAAAAATACTATACTGAATTTTGACGTTATATACAAATCATGGAAAAATAATGTTTGTTAAAGAAACAGTAACTAAAAATGAAAAGTAAATAATAAAGATCACTGTACATGAAAACTAAAAGTATTTGAAAATTTTAAAATACTACAAAAAATATGACAGCAAAATCAATATCCTTCTAAAAAAAATTCTGTTTCCACAAAAATAGGTTATCAGGAATTTCATAAATCCAGTATAGATAAATAAATAAATTTGCACAATTCGCTAGTGTTTGTATTATTTTAATCTTCCCCTGTATACATACACTTGTACTATTAGATCTATTAAATATATGATTTTATTACTACTGTATATTTCATTTAATGATCTCTAAATGGTCATTTTATAGTTACAATAATTTACATAACGACCAATAAAATGAATCATATTTGGTAAACAGTAATTAATGAATGGTAGATTTGATAGATATTTTCATATCTATTAATTATTAAACATGTATACATAAAACAGACAAAATGTCATTAAAATTGTATACAGCAAGTACAGTTGTCGTATTTATATTAACTACAATAGTTTTATGAACTAGTGTAGAAAATGTGCGATAAACGCATTTAAAGTATTGTCAAACCGCAGATTACAAGTAAAACTCGCTTGAACAAAACAAACTTTACGTGAACCTATTTGTTCTTGTTTGATAGATAAAGTGTAAACAACAGAAATGAATTGTAATGGAAATGAATAAAATTCAACGTTATATTTAAATATTTTCTGCTAAATGTATTTTATAATAATTATATATATATATATATATATATATATATATAAAATTTTATGATTAATTCATTTTCTGTCAAGTATAAGGCAACGAGAAATAATAAACATATAAAACATTTTTTAAACACTACAGTACGCAGTGGCTAGAAAGCTGCATGATGACTAGCGAGTCGTTAGTATACTCAGAGCTATCATTTTTCATTTTATTAAAATGAAAAATGATTAGGGAGGTCACCTAATTAGAAGTTCCACGGCTAAACTACGTTTTCGTCCATGCAAAATATAATTTAGTTGAAAATACTTCAACAGTTTTAAAGATTAATGAACTGTAATGGCTGTCGTGTTATTTCAGTCGTGATGAAAACTATGGAATTTGTCGAAAATTTAAATCAAAAATAATATCGATAATCTAAATATTATTTTGTTGACTCATCAAGGAAGTTTAATGAATGGAAATATTCGAATTATTTCTCATTTATATTAAACAAAAGTAAAACTAAAAAATATTTAAAAATCGTGTATTTTTTGAAATTTAGATCGTTTTATTTAAATCAAATAAATCATTTTTTATATCACGAGAATTAAAAAAAAATTATTCGGTGAATACTTATTATTCTTTAACATAAATGAAAGTCAATCACTTTCAACATCACAACTACTACTCTTTTTTTATTTTGGTCTTTCTATATAAATTTTCAAATTAAGTATCAATTGAATGTGTTAAAATATATTTATTATAGTTAATTTTTTCGGTATCACCCGATAAATTTATTATAGAATCTAAATATAATTAGTGTTCAATAATTCATCAAACTAAACAAAAAGTTGATAACCTTCATAATGTATAAGTTATTATTTGTATATTATTAGCTGTATTGAAGTAATAATAAAATATTCATATTTTCTACAATTTACTTCTATAATCAGCAAACTACATTGCATGTTCCAATAATCGACATTTTCTTTTTGATTTATTTGTTTTCTCCGATTGATTATTTTTCTATATAAATGAGTTATTGTTCAAGCAAAAAATACATACATCTTTTTGTTTTCAGTATTTGTATATACGTATAGATAAACAAAGATGAATGTGGTTACCGGTATTTTATCAATACACAAATGATTTATATTTCGACAGAGTGGAAATATTTTTATTTTGATAGGAATTCAGTTTGATATGTAGTTAGTGAATATGTTTTTGTATATGACGTTATTTTCTCTATCAATTTTATATATATTTCGATATCAATAACAGGTTATCTTATCGTTAAAAAAAGTATGAAACCAAAAACAACAAAATTGATTTAGTACTCTTTCAAATTTCAGACGATATATTTTTCACGTATCTACCTAAGTTTCAGATTTATAACAGTTGTGTGAAGAATTTAAGAGAAAACTTTGAGAATGTTTTATATTAGTAATAAAATAGTTTTGTCCCTGTTTCCGTACTCATATTTTTTTAAACATGTAAAAATACTTTTAATAAATAATAAATTCAAATGATAACAGAAATGGTTTTAATTGATTTTTAAAAAATATTTTTTATTGAATTTTATTTTAAATATATTTTCGAAATTTAATAAATAATGAATATATTTATAAAATTTATTATTGAGTTGATATCAGCCCAATGTTAACAAAAATCATTATTAAATGTTATTGTATTTTTTAAAATATTTTTCTAAGATTTTCAATTTTTATCCCCAGTTAAACAACCAAATTTCATTCAACTTTTACCTTCACTATACTTCTAATAATAAAATCTCTTTCTTGTTCTCCCTTTATTTCATGGTTTCTTTTCCATAATGACCTGTTATCATATATTGTCTTTTCTTCTTACTATATGCCCTATCCATATCCATTTCAGTGATTTTACTTATTCTATTATATCAATTTCTTTCGTCAGTTCTCGTATCAATCTACAAATTTTCTCTTCACGTATAGAAATTAGGATTTAGAAAATACATGTGAAGATCAAATGATACAAATTGATGATAGTAATGTTTATATTTTGTACTTTTTCTCAGACTTAGTAATTTAGAACAAACAGTAACTAATGATAAGTGATTAATCATGAGTAATGACTAATTTCAAATCATGACTGAAAAGAGTCTTTTTGAAAACAAACTAATAAATTCAACTAATGAAGGAAAATGATTGGCTACTAATGACAAACTTACAATATTTAGTCAATTTATGCTCAACTCAGGTAGCAACTCATAATTGATAATACCATTCAAAACCGACATTGTTTATAATATTGAACTTGATTTAAGAATAACTCATTTACTAATCTACAGAGAAGAAAAATGTAGATTGTCATTCGTTGCTTCAGATTAAACACCGATAATTCTTAAGAAATCTATTAATTGAGATTAGAAACTTAACTAAACATTTTTAGATGTCGATGAATCGTTGAATAAATTGATTGCAGCTGTTTGACTAATTCTTAAAATATAAGGTCATCTAAATGTGACACCTAGATTTATGTTTATTAAAAAGAAACTATACTCGTTTTTTTAATAAAACACAAATATAGGCGTCACATTTGGATAACTCTGTACTATTTTCAAAATATACTCCATTGCTTACAGAATAATCAAATAAATTCATATATGTCAAAAATATATTTTATCAGACACCATGTCCATCTGTAGGTGTTAACTAATAATGTATTTCTTAAAATAGAAAGTTATAAATATTTCTCTAACGACCATCCTTTTTGTCATAAAATACTCATTTTATGACCAAGTTTCTATAATGATATTTGATATCAGTTATTTTATATGATGTGTACAAAATTGAAAAGAGTTTCCACAAATCGAATATATGCTTGTAGTTGAATTATTTTATATTTTTTATATAAAAATTACCAACAATTAAAATAAATAAGTCCAAATGAACAATTATTGTAGAAACATAATTCAAAATTAAATTTCTTTAATTAATATCAATTAAGGTTAATTGTGATATTAATACGAGGATTTCGAATAATATTTTAAAACGAGTACTTTTTCATTGTGACGAAACGGTGAATATTCATATTCAACAGGTTGACGATCGATGCCCTAGATGGTTCATCAACGTTCAGTTATATAAATACTCATACAAACATACATACATATATATATATATATATATATATATATATATATGTGTGTGTGTGTGTGTGTGTGTGTGTGTATAAATTCGAGATAAAGAAAAAAATACCCTCGTACTATCGTTACCATTTCAGAGCAGTCTGCTCTGAACGCTTGATATGTAAATGTTGTAACCCAGAGCAAAAACGTATTTTTTATACTATAATATGTTGTATTTTTTTATTATTTTGGTAAAGCAACATTATTTTCATCATTATTGCAGTGCTTACAATTCATTCTCTTCAGTAAAATTGCCTGAACTGCCGACAAAATATTTTCAGTGCGTGCGTTGTTGTTTTTAATTTCCGACAAATGTACAAGACGTTATAATTAAAAATAAATAAATAAATAATACGAAAAAATAAACTCAGACGTACAGAGAAAACGCGTCTTTCGATTTGAATGTATTTTCAGATGGTTTTTATCTACAAATGAAAAATTAATTATGTACTGTATTGTCTGTTTGTTTTTCGATTGATGCTAACGCATTTTTTTATTCAGCATTTAATGTTTTTTGTACATTATTTATTTAAAACATTTTCTCATTTGTATAGTCATTAATTCGAAAACATGTCTAGTTCTCAAAGCTAGTTTTTTTTATAAACACAAGTGTTATTTAAAAATAAAATTAAATTACATGTATGGAAATTTTAAGTTGAATTAAAACTAAACATGTTTTTTTCAATGTGAAATTTAAATGTAAAACAATGCATTTGACGAACTACACGATCGTAAATATTATGAAAAGAATAAATTTTAATAAAGAGAATGAAAGATAATTTAAATGTCATTCAGCGTAGTCGATTTTTTCAACTGGAAAATATATTCTTTTTTAACTACATTTTTCTTTGCTTGTTGATTTTTAAGTAAACAAAGAATATTTATATTGAAGTCTTTGAATTGTATATAGTTATTTATTAAGAATATTTTTTGAATATGAATAATTATAAATTACACAAATATCTTTTAACGTTTAAAATATTCGATAAATATATTTATATAGTTATTTTTTAAAAAGATATATTTTAAATTAGAAGTGAATTTTCAAATAAATTTTCAATGTAAATTTTAGATTGTAAAATTTATAATTTGAAAAAAGATCTAATTAATTTTGTTTATATTTACGATAAAAAAAGTTTTGCAAGTTTTTAATATTCAATAATATTAAAAAAATGTATAAAAAATAACTATTTGTTTTATTATTGTATCAAATTCACTTTAAAGTAAATAAATCACTCTTTATAACATCAAAAAAATATATATTTAATAATCACGTTTTGCTTATTTTCTTTGCTAATTCGCATTTTGATGTACATATCAGCATTGTTAGAAAGTTGTATTATAAGTTCTGTCTGTTTTTTAAGTAAAATAAAATATTTTTTTATATTATTTCTTAATTAACACTGTAATTTCCATTAATGTTATCAATTTATTCCCATCCTGATGGAAGCTTTTTAATGCCTCTCAGATAAAATGATTCGTCCTTAGAAGCTAAAAACTCATCCAATATCTTTTCACATCTTTAGTTTCATTTAATTTTTTTCATTCAAAAAAATATGTACTAAAAATAAATAATAGTCAAAAGGTACGATATATGGAAAATATATTGGGTTTCATAGAACTTCCCATTAAAGTTTCGTTTTTTTTTAATTTCCAAATAAACATGTAGACTTGTATTGACATGCTGTAAAATAACTTGCTTCCTATAAACTGGAACCAGGCGATTTTTTCAATTCATTGCTCAGATTATCGAGTTGTAATATTTTTCAAAATTTATCTTTTTTTTGGTTTTATAAGTTCACAATAAATTGGTATATTAATCGTGTTTATTAAATAATATAAACTGAATAATCATTTTTAATTAAAATAGTAGGGTATCTGTACAAGATTTTACATATTCTATTAAATATTTGGAATTCCTTTTTCTTACAAGTATTTTCCATATTTTATGTCATAACCAAATAAGATTTTTTTTCGAAAAAGATTTCTAAAAATGTTTATATCTTTGTTGTTACTATTTTTGATAAGATATCTTTTATAATCCACATTTAGTAGAAAAATATTCTACAGTTATTGATATTCATTTTATTTTTTAAAAAGGTTTTACTTTTGAACAGTTTATTACCTCGGGATTTTTCTTTTTTCAGCACATATTAATTATGTTTCCATATTTAATAACGTTATATTTCTAGCTGGTATCTATAATAATTGTAAGTAATATAATAAGTATTTTATTGCACGTAATCTATCACGATGATATCAATCTTTAAATAAACGAACGTCATCGATTTCATATAACTCAACCTAAAATAATTAATATTAAAATAGTTAAAAGACCATTAATAATGAGTGAATCGATAAAGAAAACATCTATGTACTTTTCACAATCGATATTGGCTGTTATTCTTTAGTTATGAAACTATATCATCGTTTCAGTTTATATTATTTAATATCTTCTCTATCTTTTAACTGTATTTTCATATTCTACGTACGTTGCTTTGTCGCTTATTCTTAACAGATATACTTCGATGTAAATGTAAACATACTGCAAAGTTTGAAGAAAAATATTTTCTTTACTGATGTTGATATTGTGCAATTTAAAAGCAAATCGAAAAGTAATCAAATCTTTTTCGTTTAGTTTTTTTGAACTCATATATAGGAATATATTTTTGTTGTGATTTCGATAAGAAAAATCGTAAGTTTTTTTGTTGGAGATTTTTTAAAAGCCTTATATATATATATATATATATATATATATATATTTGTGTGTACATTTGTATATAAAAGTAAATAAACATAAATATGTACATACAAAATAAAAATAATTTTTGAAATCTACGCCTCGAGAATTAAATATGTAAATGTATAAAATCATAAATATTTATTAAACAATTCAAATATTGGAATACTTTTTAGTTTTCAATACGTAATTAATTTTAAATGAAATGTATATTAAATCATCCAAATGATATTTTTATGCAAATTTCAATTGTGTTTAAAACATGTATATACATTTTCATGTTACGGATTGAAATGGTCTTTTTTTTTAAAATTCACATCAAACTCTTCGATAAATATAAGTCTAATGTATTGAACATTCTAAAAATGTTTATATATAAAACTTCACTTCACTGAATTTTCACTTGGAAAAATCATGAAGTTTCGAAATATGTTTATTCAAGATTTCATATGTACCAGTTATTGAAATTAGAATTAAATTTCAATATGTTATAGTTGCCAAGTATATTCAGTAAGTCTGTCATAAGGAAATGTGTATTTATATACATAATTTTTGCTTTGTGTCAAACCTGCTCCAATTAAGTTGGCAAATACTCTACAACTATTTTCATAACAAAAATAAATGTTCAGTCGTACAGTATAAGTTACATATTTGAAATATTATTAATTGAATTTCTTACTTTATTTTTGTTAATTCTAAAAAGATGACTATTTTTTACCTAGTAAAAATAATAATTTATACATATAGAAATCAACAAAAAACAAATAATTATTATTAGTTTAATTCGATTTTAGATTTTTAAAACTAAAACTACAGTATTTAAAAAATATATTTTAAATTATAAAGCACGAAAGAAAATGTGTTTGGTATGAAATTATTTTTCAATGAACCATTCAATTTATTAGTAATTTGTAAATAATAATATTTATACTTGACTTTATAACACGTTACAGTATATACATATCCAGTAATAATAATAACAATAATGTGTTTTTATATTATTATTCAAACTTGTATAAACATGTACAAAGTAATCATTCCAAATCAGTCAACTTGTACCACAAGAAAATCAACAACAATCAACCATTGTACTAATATAAGCATTGTACAAGAATAATCTACTTTGTATAGAATACCAATTCTAAACATTTTCTGTAGCAAATATACATTCTTGAAACATCAATCAATAATACCTACTTTCAAACAAAGAACTAAACGTTAACAAATTTTATTATTGTCGATTTTTGTAGCTCATCACAAGCTCCTCTATTGTAAAGACTCGAACACATTACTTTCTGGCATGATGAATGTTTAATTCAGAGATATATGTACATTCTGTGTAGGTAGATTAAAAAATACAGATATTTTATCAAATACACATATTTATACAAACATATATATATATATATATATATATATATATATATATATATATATATGTATAATTTCCTAACCAATTTTTTATTAGTTCCAATAATTGTTTTTTTGGATATGTTCAATTCAACATTGTATGATTTTTAATTTATCGGCTATTTTTAGCAACCCCAATCTCAAATCAATAATTCAGTTATTCAAATTTCAATCATAAATTCGGTAATATTTTGTTTGTTACATGCAAATTTTAAGATTTATTGTATTTTATATATACAATATATATATATATATATATATATATATATATATATATATATATATAGGGTGATTCAAATGATGTAATAGATAAAATGAGATTGCTACTGATTATATAAGGTCATTCAAATGTGACGCCTAGATCTGTGTTTTATTAAAAAAAATATATATACATATGTTTTCTATATATCACCCTATACACATATTTCTTTTTTAAAAAAACACAAATCCAGAAATCACATTTAAATGACTCTATATATACATAGATAGATAGATATTATTATATTAATTGAATATTTTTTTAACATTTTGTAAATAAATATATATTATTAATATTTATTTAAAAAATGTTGAAAAATATTAAAAATAAAATTTTATTTTGTAGATTTTGTGTGATATTATCTATATTATTATTTTTTTATATTATTCTTAAGTTATTTTTAATCAGTTCTAATTTGTTAAAATTGTATATACAGAATAGCTCAAATGAGATTGGAATAAATTTTTCAGTTTTATTTTAATTTTGTTAAAATATATATTTCATGTATATTTTTAGAGCTATACATAATATACCACAACACTCAAATATTCCTCCCACATTTTTTTTGTTGAAAATATTGACTCTTTCCAAAGTTTCGGACTTTAATTTTCTTATTTCATTACAAATATTATTCTTGTGGTGCTAAATTGTTTAGGGTTTGTTAACTTACACTCACCTCTTCAAGTAGTTCTACAATAAAAAATCAGGG
Source organism: Neoneuromus ignobilis (assembly GCA_029203775.1). Lineage (NCBI taxonomy): Eukaryota > Metazoa > Arthropoda > Insecta > Megaloptera > Corydalidae > Neoneuromus > Neoneuromus ignobilis. The sequence goes on along the minus strand of CP092096.1, from coordinate 22,151,747 downwards.
GCTGTCAAATCTAGTGAACGGGAAAACCAAATGAAATCAGAATTTCTTAAAATAATTCATTCACTGAAAAATTAAAATAATAATAAATAATAGAGCTTTGAATAGAATAATAAAAATAATGATTTTCACTCGTTGGTACACATCATAAGTATTTATTGAAAATTTCCAAATTATGTTTCATAACTTGAAAAAAAGAAAATAATTAAAAATAAATAATTGAGAATATTTCCAAACATTTCAGTCTCACTTGGGCCAACTGTACTATTCAAAAAAAATATTTAAAAAATAGTCAAGTGTATTTTTGTTAACTTAATACACACTATCTCAGAATATAAAATAATATTCTAACACCAAATTTCAAAATTGACATTAGATTGTCAACATCGATAATGGATAGCAAAAAATAAATATATTCATTGTCGAAACTCGTCTCAAATATTAAAATTCTGTCCACTAAATATATTTTGTATTAAGATTATCCAGTTTTATTTATTATTTTTATATTCATCTTTACATCTTTTATAGAAACGAAGTTTCTTTGTATTCTTGTTTTCCCTAATACATTTTCAAATCATTATAATTGTTAGTCAAATGATTTCTGAGTTGATATCTGATGTCATTCGGGAATAAAGAAATATCGTAATACGATTACGACGATGGCAACAAATAAAAATAAGAATCTGTGTCTTGAAAATATAGTTCTTTTTTATATTGATTTTATGTCTACTGTAATAAAAACATTGTTAAGAAATTGGATATATACATGAAATGAAAAATATTTTGAGTTATTTTAAAATAATATATTGATGTCAAATAAATTTCGAAAAATATAAATTTTATTCTAGTTTATTTTGATTTAAGAAACTGATATTTATTTTTATTATATTATTGGTTTAATCAAAATAAACAATATTATTCATTTTGTGTAAGATAATTGTTTTCGATATAATTTTTTTCTAGAAAAAATCCAATCTATAGATCATTGATACAAGTGAATCACTCAACTGAACACTTTAACAATTTTCATTGATTATTCACTTTATTCACCGATACACATTTTAATGACAATTTATTCATAGTTAGTGAACAAAATGATTATAAAACATTTTAATAAAATTTTATAGCTATGAAATAAATGATATTAATTTATAATAAACTGAATTTTCCACAGTAGTAATCAAATAGTCTTATACATCACAATTTCAATTTACAAACATAACTACTTTTCTCTTGAAAATATGTAAAGTTTATTTAATAAAATTCACTTATATGTCGATCACATACTATATCCTGATTTGAAGAACAAATCAGTTTCTGATACGTGTATCCTGTAAGATATCTAAGCTCTTGAATTTTTTTCAGAATATGCTTTCTAAATACGTGATTCACTTTGAAGATATGTCAGTTACATGTTATATCTTTTCCATCTATTTATCTTTAAATCGTTCAATACTTTTTTCGACGGGCAAAAAGTTTAATAGTTAAAAATTTTTGCTGTAGATTATATTTGTTAATTAGATTTTAATTTATAAAAATTAAATTTTGTTTTTAAGAATTGATTCTCTAAAAATATTTTATTTTTTTATAATAATATATTTGTTATACTAGAAATTATTTTTTTAAAAAAAATAAGTATTTGTATTTAATAATATTTTTATATTTTAAATTTATTAATTATTCCCTTGATTATGATTTTAATTCAAATTTCAATATTATAAAAATTATTGAATAATTTTTTTTTTATTTTTCATACACATTTTTAAGAACTAATCGAAAATATTATATTGAACACCACATTAAATTATTTTCAAATTGTTATTATTTGAAAACACTTATTACTTTATTATAATTATTTTTTTTTTTGAAATTTTCTTCTGAAGCAAATAAATAGAAATTAAATTCATAAAAAATACTCAATCCTATACAATATTTAATATAATTTATTAATTAACTATTTGACATTTTTATAACCAACAGTTATATGTTTCAAAAAATGTAAATTTTGAATAAACTAACAATTATTTTCAATGATATTTTGTTTATTTAACATAAGTGATATTTTCAAAAAAATAAATAAGTTAATTTAATTATGATTTTTTTAAAAAAATACTTTAATAATTTAAAATTATTTTTATTAAACAAAAACCATATTTCGAGTTATAGATTTTAATCTTTATTTTTCATTATTTTATATAATTATATTTTTTAAAAAAATGTTTCAGTTTCATATTTTTAATCAATTATTGATATTATTACTGAAAAGATGGCTAAAATCTTGGTAATTATTTTTTTATTATTTGGATTATTTTCAAAATCAAATGTATTAGTGTTTATTAAATAAATTAAAATATTGAATATATATATATATATAATTAAAATACCTCTGTTCGTTGAAAATATTTTTTAACTTAAATAATTATTTAATAAATAACTAGTAGTATATTTTAAAAATTCTATAATCGTCTGTATTTAGTCAAATATTCATTAAAAGACTAAATAATATTTTAATTCTAAAAATATCAATTGATACAATGATATATGTCGATTTTAATTTTTATTTCTGAATTATATAAACATTTCTTAACTTCAATTCTGAATTTATGAAATGATCTGATAAGAAAAAGTTACTGGTAAAAATATTTTGTTTAATATATATATATATATATATATATATAATTAAAATATTTCCATCGTTTAAAAATATTTTCAAAATAATTATTTAATAAGAAAATAATAATGTATTATAGTTGTATCTTTATTTATTCAAACATTGTAAAAAAAAAATTATTCTAAAAAAAATCATTGATACAAAGATAACGATATCTGTTTTTATTATTTATATTATTATAATCATTGTTAAATTTAATAAACGTCCATTTTAAATTTATAAAATAATCTCATAAATCAAATCTCTTTTGTTGAGAATATTTTTTTTAATTTAAATATATATATATACATGTGTGTATTAAATGAATAATTTACTGTTACTAAGGCTATATATTTAAAAGTGAAAAAAAGATCAGTCGTTTCAGAATAATCACGACGTCCATTATTTAAATAACCTAATCATTTATCAACTGGTTTTTCTAGCTCCTCAGATTCACTTTATATACTAGTGGTCTTGAGAGGTGCTTATTCAAAAATAGTTTTTATATAGATTTTTTTTCAAAAATCTTTCAATGAATTAAAATTGTTACTACTTGAACATTGTGTTTATTTTTAAAATCGGAATTCAATTCTATAGAATCTTTTTTGTTCAGTTTATTAATTTAATTAATATTTACCATAAAATAAAGAACATTAAAGCAATATTTATTATACATATATTTAAAATGATATACTATTTAATGTAATATTTATTAAATTTAAATTGTATATTTTTTAATTAGAATCGAAAACATACAAAAAAATTTCCTGATATCAAAATACATATATTTTTTTGCTAGAATTTTTTTAAATTTATAATTAAATATATAAAACGTTGTATCTCTATTATTGATTCTAGTAAAAACATTTCTTGTTATAATCCCTCATTAGTCAATTTTACTAAAAAATATTTTTTACAAAAATTATTTTTTTTATTTGTACTTTAAAAAAATATACACACACATATGTGTGTATGTATTTGTTTGAACTTATATACATCTAAGTACATGTACAAATATTACCTTGTATTGAATCTGAAAATAACCATATCGACGGATTTTCGTAACATATCATTATGTCAGTACTTTCTCATACACTATTCAACACTGATTACGTCATCGTGCCCATAGAACCGACCCACTGGACAGCCACAGTTCGTTATAACGAATTCCTTTTGTTAGCTGTATCACTCATTACACGCACGAGTCCACTCATTGAACGAGACAATCGCATACGAAACACGTGTATCTACGTATCACTATCTTTTATTAACATGAAATATCAACACTTTAACAAATTCGTTTGCTGTTTGCTAAAACAATTAAAATAAAAATCAAATAACTCACACATCCAAAAATAGACTAAGGTCAATTCCGTTAAAAATGGGAGAAAATGTTATTTTTAGTCGTTTCTGTGAGCCGTTTTGATCATTTGAGCCTTTTTTCGTTTTAGTTTCTATTTTGATTTTAACGATATATTTTCTTAGTTGAATTATAATATATATGTACAATTTTATTGTCGTTAATTTCACTTATCAATGTTTATGTTTGATTTTAATTATTATAACAGATTCCGGAAATTTTAATTATATTTTAAAATTTGTTATCAAATGTAATGTAACTTATTCTAATATTTAAAACAATTTCAACATGCTCGTATCAAATATATAAACGTTACGATTGTTTTTTATATATATATGTGAAATAAAACTTAATATTTTAAGCGTTAACAAGCTAATTATATAAATATGTAATATATTTAACGTCGAATTTAAGCTTCAATTGATTTCAATGCGTACAAACTCTTATAAATAACTACTTAAAAATTCACGTGTTTTTTTTAGCCAGATTTCGTTTAAAAAACATAACAGAAACATTTTCAAACATTACTATGAATTCCAATCAATTTCATGCATATGTGTGCACGGGCACATCTTGATACAAAAGAAAAAAAATTCAGTGTATATTATGCTGTGGTACCGCGTGTATACTTCACAGGTTGCAACTCAGTCACAACTAACCTGACGCACTGTGTTATCAGTGTATTGCTGTTTGTAACGCTCTAACAGGTCATGCTACGGAGAAGCTCCGGGACCCAGCATCCCCAGCCGTCTCCCCGGAACGTGTTCGTTAGTTCCCGGCGTCGCCGCTTCGATCGGCGGCGGCGCTGTGATGCGTACCATAGCACGAGTGTGGGTTGTGGAAAAACCATGGATCTAATGTAGATGGAACGAGACAGGGTGGTACAGTATATTGCGTGCCGACGTGTCGAACAGGTGAACATAGTTCGATTGTATTTTGAAACATAATAAAACCTTTATATTTATATACACACACAATATATGTATATATATACTTAAATCTTTTCAAAATAGATACCAGGTCATATTATTTCATAAAAAGGAATCTTTATATATATATATATATATATAAAATTTACTATTTTCGATTTTTAAAAATAAATATTGTTCATAAATTATTACACATTTATTATATAAAATTATAAATTAAAATTAAATTAAATAAATCAACATTTGTTACTAATAAAATATTTCATTTATAAATTTGTGAGACATAATATTTTATGTAATGAAAATAGGTATTTTTCTGGGTCATCATAAATTTATTTAATTTACTTTATAGCTAAATAAGTAATATTCACATATAATTTTTCAAAAAAAGCTCTAAATCTAATTTGATAATATTTTGCTATAAAATTGATGAAACTGTTTTTTCATAATATATTAAAATTTGATATTTCAGCTAATTCACTCTATAAAAATAATATCTTAACATCATAAGATATTTTCGAGTATTTTTTGACGATGATATCTTTTTATCACAAATTTAAAATGTACATGATTTAAATACATATATTATTTTTATATATAATCATATTTTATATCAAAACAGCATAAACATTTTGTAAAAAACAATTTTAAATTTAATTTTATATTTTTATTAATATAATTTAATTTTTTAAAATTTAATTAATAAAGTTGCTATTTATTGAACTCATTTCTTTGAATTTATATTTGCTGAAACCCTAAGTTATTTTTTATCATTGATATCTTACTATGTCCATTTTTGGTAACATGTGTTATTTTTAATTATATACATTTATAAATATTATTTTAGGAAATTAATTTTAATTTGTAACAAAAACATTAGATGACACTGAATTTTTTTTTAAAAAAAATATCTTTATTGAAATAAATAAATATTTAAAGAGGACTATATTTTTTCATAATTGGTTTTATATATGTCTAATTTACTGTTTTAATAAAAATCGCCAGTAAAAAAAATTATAAAAGCATTTAATATACATTTATTCATCATTAAACAATTTTTCAAATACTTTGATGTTTTAAATAAAATTAACTCATGAATAAATAATACAAGTTTACTTCTTGATTCAAGTAATTAATTAAGTAGCTACTTTTATAATTAATTATACATATAATATATATATATATATATAAAAAATTAAAAAAAAAATACAGATTAATTAATTTCAACTAATTTAGATTTCAAAATTTTATAAATATAGAATTTTACGAAAATATTTAAAAAATAATTTATATTTTTCTGTTTAAAAACAAAGAATTATTATAAAAAAAATCATACTTTAGTTACTTCTTGGATTATTATCTTCAGTTATGTTTTACGAATTACTTTTAAAAACATTTTTCATGTTCTCGTACAACGTTCAATAAAATACATCGAGTTCTGAATACAAATTTTATTGGAATATTTTTATTATTAAAAAAATATTAATATTTATGAAAAATGAACAATTTTAAAAAATCTATAAATTCCATCACATAATTACGAGTAAATACTCAATTTTATTAAAATTTTATTGAAAAAATTTTGTTGATTTAAAAATATTAAATTAATTATTATTAAAAAATATAATGATATGACAAATCTGAACAATTCATTAAAATGAAACATAATTGATTAGTTTTTGAATTGCTTCTTAAAATTAGCTATTATGTATATTACATAAAATGTATGTTGTATATATATATATATATATATATATATATATATATATATATATATATATATATATATATATATATATATATATATATATATACATGCATACAATGTTCAGCGAATTTTATTTGATCAGCAATTAACGCTTCTGTCTAATCGATCATCGTCAGAATCATAATCTGATGGTATTTAACGAACTTATATTCATTTCTTTACACCTAATTCATAATATTTAATATGAACTAAATATTTCAATTAACTAAAATCAATTTCTATTCAAAATGAAGCCTCGTTAGTAAAGGCCTTCATGTAAATTAATTTAATTATTCCTTAACTGATTTTCTCATTATAATTCGTTATATTTTTGTATCGTCAAAAAATAAAATTTATTTTAAAAAAATAAAGGAACTATTTTAATTCTTAAACGTTTGTACATACATACATACATACATATATATATATATATATATATACATTTATATTAATTTTTAAATTATTTTTTTTAATTATTATAAATGTCTTAAATTTAAAAAAATGAAATGAAACATTTCATCATTCTCTTGACAAATAATTTTATATCGAATACTAAATTAAATTATTTATTATACATATGTATAAAATCACCATACATGTGTGTGTGTGTGTATTATCAGTGAACTTCTTTTCAGTGTTCATTCGAATCAAATTTTTTCAAGTCTTCTACTTATCTAAGATTTGATCTTCACAGAACCAATTTCACATCCCGTGAATTTCAATCTACTCTTCGGTTTGTATGTCCGTTATCATTTTTTGCTACAAGATCACTTCATTGTCATTTTACTTTCCACAAAATATCTCGGTCCATTCTACAGATCTTTTCGTAAATGTCCTCTATTTCTTTTCGTCCATGTGCGAAATAACACGTACGTTTTTTATATATTTTGCAAAATTTAAAACTCTATATATACGTGTATATAAATATATATACGAGTAATATTATATGTATTTGTAAATAATGAAGAAACGAAATATAATATTTCTATTGTATACAATTGAAAAAATACAATTGAAAAAATAATTTCACGTTTATGTTAAGTTATACAAATAAATTAAATGTTGAATACGTGTTTTAATTAAAAAAAATTCTTTTGAAATTAATTAAAAAAATCAAGGTATTATTATTTATAAATAAAGTATATTAAATTGTCATATTTTAATTTATTTATTTGTATTAACTGTTTGAAAAAAGATATATATTTAATAAAATTACAAAGAAAATTTTATTTATATATATATATATATATATATATATATATATATATATAAATGTATATACTGTTCAAAGTAAAATATTGAATTTGAATTGAATATTAAAAATATAGTACATAATTTTTTGACATTTACTTAGCATTGTGTAAATTAAAATTAATTTTTAAAGAGCACAGATGTAAAACCCAATTCAAATAAAAATTAAAAGCTTTTACATTTGTTCAATAGCTACGTTTTTAATTAATATCATTCTGTAATCGTATTGTTTCCGAAATATTCTAAATGAAAGGACGGTAATCGGAATTTATTGCAAATAAACGCTAACAAGTGTATGTTGTTGCAACAAAACACTATAAAAGAACAAATAAAAATTTATTATCCTATTTTCGAAAATAGTTGTTTAATTTCGTAACGAATAAACGTGCGTGTTGGTTCTTTCTCTCTCTTGTTTACACATACACACACACAAATATATATATATATATATGTGTGTGTGTGTGTGTGTGTGTGTGATCATTAAAATCGCCATTATCAGCTTTTCTTTATCCACTGCTGTATGAAAGCCTTACCCAAAATTTTCCATTTGAACTAATTCAATACTTCCCTCCCGATCTATTGAATGATTTTTTTATATCTCTAATACATACATACATACATATATATAGTGTTTTTTTAAACGTGATAGAACTTTAAATTGAATCCCTATCATAAATTTTATCTAACCTTATAAAATATCTTTATATATAGACATGTCTGTATATCAATATGTAAATATATGATAAAGGGCGTTTTTAGATTAGATAGAACTTTTAATAGGGATTGAATTTAAAGTTTATATATTTATATATATATATATATATATATATATATATATATATATATATATATATGAAATCAAATTTCTCGAAACGAAATTATCAAATATTATTATATTATTTAATAATATCTCTTTGAATTATAAAATAATCAGATTAAGTGTTATACTCTTTAATAAATTGAAAATTTCAGAAAAATATATACAAAGAAATATCAGATATTTAATAAATTCTTTATTTCAATAGTATAAATATTTATTGTAAATAGTTATACAATTTCGAAATATACAATGAAGTGTATTTAAAAATGTTGTATGAAATGTTAATACCATATTAAAAAGTTCACTTACAGAACAAATTGAATCTAAACAAATAAATATTACTGTAATTGATTTTTTGAAATAAATATATGTACATTTGTTAAACCAAAAAATATATAAATAAATAAATTTCAAATCATCAGTATAAAATACAATTTGAAAGTATTTCATTCAATCTATTGAATCTCCTTCAATAGATAGTGAGTCCATCAATAGAAAATGACAAGCACACGTATTTATCACACATTGACATTTTACTATTTAACAAAATGTTCAACGCACAAATACAGAGTGATGTTATCTTAGGGTAAAAACTTGTTCAGATATGTACCCATCGAATTATTCACTTTTAAAGAAGTGCGAACAACTTTTTGATAAAGCATTGAATGTTATCTGAATGTAAGTATTATTTTGTTCGAATCATGTACTTATCTCTCTACACGACAGTGCATTGTAAAAATGATATTCTTTTTTATACTTGTTTCTTCAGGTTTTTTTAAAAAATTTGATAACGTGTTGAAAATATGTTATAAATTATTATTACATTGACACTTCAAAAATTTGATAATATTACTTTAAGTTTTTATTGATTTATTAAATAATTCTTTTCAAACATAAAAAAAATATATTAATTTTTAATACATTATTTTCGAAATATGATTTATACTGAAAATAATAAAAAAATAATATAAAAACACATTACGATTCTACTTGTATGATTTAAAATTTGATTATAAATATACTTGTCAAATGATTTATTATTATTTTTGGGATTGATATTTATTTTTTTATTTTACTGTTAGATGAAAGCTTCTTTCAAAACTTTATACCTCGATTGATTCGATGGTTATATATATGTATATACATTGTATATATGTGTGTGTGTATGTACGTATGTATATATAAATATACCAATATTAATTCAAATTCAAAACGATTCATGCTATAAACAACCAACTGCGACTAAATTTTTTTTATCAGGTCAACCCCACTTTCTACATCTCAAATACCTGTATCGTTTACAGGTATGATCACATATATCCATACGAATGAGATCCATGGTGTAACCCAATCCTACAGCTTTTATACATATGTGTGTGTGTATCTCTGTACTATTCTCGCTTATTTCGCTGAAGCATGTATAGATTGTTAAATAGAACGTTATGATAATTTTATGACGGGCTTACCGTGCGCTACATTGGTCACATTGTATATTGTGACCCATTGTTATAGATCTTGTGCTATATGTTATTTTCATGTGAATTTTGAACGACATGGCCGTTAAAAAATTATACCACGCTACTGTATTCACGAACATATCGTTGCTTTTTTACTATTTTTTTAGATTGCATGCATTTGCATGCAGACTAGGACATTTTTATACAAATATATTGAATATTTATGCAGTCGAAAATTTATTATATGATTCTTCACATTATATATTTGTAGTAATAAAATAGAATAAAATATATTTAATCTATTCTAAGCCTATACAGAATATGCAGTTAGTATTGTTAAATATTTATTAAAATTTTATTATATATATATGAATATATGTATATAATGACTCTTATTATGTAAATTTAATTATAGTATAATAGATACACTCAATTGTAAATCAATTGTATTCACATTTAGGAGCATGCAAACTTTAAATTAATTTAACATAAAATAATATTTAAAAGAAATCCAAATAATTGACCAAAGCTAAAATATATTTTCTGTATCTTAAAATGTTTGATAAACCTATTAGTATACATATAAAATAAAAATCTTTAATATCATTGTTAAATCATTTTATAAGTCGTTTTTAAATCAAATTATCAGAAATTAATTGCTCAGTATACCAAAAGTAAATTAAAAAATACAAAAGAAAAATATAAAATGTTTACTTATTGTTATATGTAAAAATTTTATGAAAATAAATAAAATAAAAATAAATCATATATAATTTATTTTTAATAATTCTTATAAATTAGATTGAGATTTAATAAATTCGAAACTAATTTTTATGTCGACTTTTTGATTAAAATGAAATTATTGTACTATATAACATGTATTGGAAATTTTACAAGTCTCTTGAAAATTCGTCAAATTCTCAAATTGTATCTATTTTCAAGAAAGTAAAATGCAATAACTGCATAAATATGTCTAGCAAACGACATTTGCAAGGTTTATCAAACAATAGTAATCATTGTAGAAAATCTTTTATCAGAAGTAAAAATAAATTTTGTACCTACATTTTTGTAGTATTGCATATAAATAATTGAAAACATAAAAAATCATACAAAGAATTATCATCTCTAATACTACAAGTTTTAAAAAAATATTCAATAATTACACCATACCTAATCTATATAATGAGTAACAAGAAGAAAAGATATAATACTCTATTACATATTTTTAATATGTAAAAACATGTATGTAAATTTGTATTAAATGAAAGACAAAGACATTTAATCTCTTAAATTGGAAAGTTTGTATAAAATTTTATCCAATAGTGAATAGATGCTATAAATGATAACATATAAAATTCAGTTAGTTAAATATATTGAAAAAAGAACAATTAACATTTTTTTTAAAAAAATATATCTTAATAGTAGAATTTTTTTCAGTATTTATAGGAGAGATAATTTATTCATTGTCTTATTGTATAACAAAATATGCCAAAAAGTACTTAAATAAAATGTAGTTATATACTTAAACAAATATCTACATTATTATTTCTTTATTGCTCAAATACAAATTTATTTCTTAACTTTAGCCATCAATAACATTTAATTGAAAATGATACCATCTATTCAAGTTACATTAAGTTTTCTTTAACGAGTAATAATATCGTTCACTAGACGTTTTATATTACTAAAAGTATAATTTAAAGTTCATTATTGTTTTAATGTATTTTAGTTATATATATATATATATATATATATATATATTTGTTAAAAGTAATTACAATAATAATGAACGTAGATTATAATTAGTAATAAATGTGTCTAGTGTACGTAAATTTTGTGCACTATCAAAACAGTGTAGTTATACCAATTAGTTAATTTTATTCACTTGAGACAATAGTTTATTAACGTGTGTCTCCTACGAGAATAATAAATATAGTCTGTATTTACATAAACAAAACGTTGAAGGTTCTACAATCGCAATTAGTAGAATTACTGTTCTTACTTCTATATTTATAAATAGAAACGATTTGTATTATAATTATGTAAATATAAAGATAATCAAGAAAAGCATTAAAATAAAGTATTATATAAAGAAAACTGACAGAATTCATTTAATAATATCAAAAATGAAACAATATTATAAAACAGTATTATTTTCTTTTCTGGTATATTTTTTCAATATTTTTCTGAATAATTTCCATTTATATCCTTTAGCCATTCATAAATTATAGAAATTAAAAAAATGTTCAATAGTTTTTATAGTTAATAAAATACTAATAAAAATCAAAATTCTAAAAAATTTTCCAGATTTTATAATTTTTATTATTGATCTATATATTCTATTTCTTGATTTTCACTAGAAGATTGAATATTTTATTCTGAAAAGCAATTTTCTGTATATATAGTGAATTCATGAAAATATGTAAGTTTAAACATTCTGTACCTTTTAAGTCAAGGGTGTTATTTATTAGTTTGAAAATATCGTTTGTTCTTTGCACCATCAAACCTCTTCTTGAAATATTTTTGTATCAATAAGTGTATATCTTTTAAGATGGAATTAATTGTCGTTTAAACCTTTATCTTCAACCAAAAATTTTTAAAAGTCTCAATACTTATCAGAAAAAAAGTGAACAATATTGACTTGAACACTTTAATAAAATTTTGTGCTATTAGGGTGACTGATACAATTATGTTAAAATGAATTTTCCACCGTACAAAAATAAATAGTGAAAAGTGGCAGTGACTGATATATAATTTTAGTCTTTAAAGCTTTCTATAATTTTATGAATTATGTTTTAATCACTAGAAATTAGTATAAGTGGTATTTTTTGATACTGACTTTCTTTATTTAATATTATTTAAATTTTTTGCCTTTTAAAGGATTGAGTTTTGTTTTATGAAATAAAATGTATTTTTATGTAATTTTTATATAAAACTCAATACTTCAACTATGTTAAATATATTTTTATGATTAAACAAATAATAATAAATTTATATAAATTTAAAAAATAACATCATATATCTCGTTATTGTTACGAAAAATATTTTCCTTAGAAAATATTTTTTTTTTTAATTAAAACAAATCTATACTGGAGTTTTTATGAAACAATATTTTTAGTAAACAATATATATATATATATATATATATCCGTAAATAATTTACGAAAAGAAATAATAAACTAGACTATTCCATCAATGTATCTATATAAATTGGCACATATATTTCAAACATGACTCCACACATGTTGTTCACAATATTGAACAATAAAAATAGTTAATTGAAACTGGGAAAACTTGCCAATACTTTTTCATTACGGGTAGATAAGTTAATGCCATGCAATCAATAATTGTTGTATTACTTTTATAACTTAACATACATATTATGAAATGTATACAATAGAATCATTGAAATGTATATCTACAATTCAAAACATAATTTATACTTGATGGAAATACATATATTCATGTTCGTATTCTGCCAAGTTTGTGTATATTTAAATTATATATATATATATATATATATATATATATATATATATATACACATAAATTGTTAACTATCCTTCAGTAATTCAGTAATTTGGATCCTCCCATATATTTATTTCATAAGATTTAAAAAAAAATTATTAATTGTATCCATTTTTTAAATGCACTTTTGGATAATAAAAAAAAATTGTTGTGATTATCTAAATTACTTTTCAACACCAAAAAAATTTATAAAAGTGTTCAATAACCATTGATTGTATACTTTTCGCTAAAACGTATATCGATTATCATTCAGTACGTGACATTCAAGAATATTTAAATTTTATTTTAAAATTTTCTACCCGGAAATAACCGCATTTTCAATTTTCACCAAAATACTTACTGTGTGGATAAAAAAATAATTATTATTGAACATTGTTCTAAAACCTTGTAGTGGAAAGATTTTTTCTCAAAACGTCAATTATTTACTGTGCTGTTATAAATCATTTATGATAAGTTATCGTTTTTTTTAAAAGATTAAAATATTATATATATATATATATATATATATGTGTGTGTGTATGTATGTATATACATCTGGGTCTGTTTTTGTGCGGATTATTTTAATGCGATTTTGAAGTATTACGATTCATATTTCTTCTTAGTATCTTTTTATACGAATTTTTTTTAAGAAATCCTTTAAGCGGTTATTTAATTCAACGAAAAGCTCTTCAGTTTTATGAACAAATGAAGGAATCAGAGCCATTTACTTCCGCTTCTCAAACTGAAAATAATTAATTAAAAAATAAAAAAAGTAATATGGGAAATATCGCCGGCAGGATGAAAAATATCGCCGGTAGGATGGGGAAATATCGCCGGTAGGATGAAAATTATCACTATATTTTCTGATGTATAAGCATATACATCAGAAAAAAAAGAATTGTGAGCTTTATAACAAAAATAGAAATTTTAAAATAAAAATGAGCCAGTCATGTAGCAAGAAAAAAAGATTATGGATGGACAAGATAAATTATTGATTAAAATTTTACGTATTTGAAAAGATTCAGGAAGAGACCCATAAATAGATAGGACAGAGTTATAAAAAATCATCGAAATATACTGGAAGATAAAAGTATTGAATCAATCAAAGTGGAAAATTTTTAAAAAGGCCTTCATCTAGCGATGGATAAAGAAAGGCTGATAATAATAATTATATATATATATATATATATATATATATGCTATTAAAAAAAATATTTAAAAAAATTACTTTAATGTTATTTAAAAAATCTGAAAATTACAAAAGTAATATTTGAACACTGAATGTTGATCACGGCATTTTTTCGGAGCACTTATAGTTGCAGACGAGTCCAAAATCGCGTCTGTTTTCATTTTCCACCCTCACCTCCGGCTACACTGCGACGCCCGTCGCTCACGTGTACGCACAGATAAATAGGCGAGCTTATCAGAAGCACAGAGATAGCGCAGGTACACGCAGCCAACGAGCCAACCCGTACCGCACAATTTGCTACTGCATGCTAACAATACACGTACATACATACATGTGTATACATACGACATACATATATAAATAAACACACTCACACACCTACATTCACACCATACATATAGCTACATACATCGTTTGTAAGGCCAAAGCTTTGTTGCGGACGCTCTGATATTAGATTTAAGTGCAATGTTAATGGGCAAACTAACTTTAAATAACAGAATATAAGCTCTTACAGTACATATAGCATTAGACCAAAATATATCTATTGTAATAAATCTTGAATCTAGATAAATTTAGAATATTTCGACGTTTATTCACTGAAGTTCTAAACATTAACAACAAAGATCACAAAAAGGGGTTAATATACTTTTATACAAATAAAATTATTATAATACATAAAATATCATTTTTATTGAATTATTTGAAATTTACGATTTTGATGACGTAATGAATAAATTATCAGTATATCAAGACGTTTTTTTCATTTTAAATACTCATCTAAAATACTTGATTTAAAATTGGATTTTAATTGACTATCTATCTTGTTATTCATTTTTGATTAGAGTTTATAAAATGTTGTCTTTGAAAATAACTCAAGTAATTTTTTATATGAATACAAATTAGGTAATAATGTGTCTAAGACAACCTACGACATTTATTTTTTATCCGATGAAAGAATAGTTAATGAACACAAGATTCGACATTGGTATGAAAAGTTTCATTCAAACGATGAAAACATTTAAAATAAATTTCATCAAAGACCAGACTGTCATTTTAGAATTATTTCCGAGCTTATCTTTTTAAAACTCTAAAAATTAATATAATTTTAAAAGTGTATATAAATGTGTTTTTTTTTTAAAAAAAATGTATAAACTCTATGATGTATAAAAATTACATAAACTACTTAAAAAAAGATATTTTTACTCGAGAAAGTATTTAATTAAAAAATCAAGTATCTTAAAAAATTCATTAAAATCGATCGTTATAAAAGTTGTTATTAATTAAAATTAAAAAAGAAAACTCTCGGTTTTTATTTTAAATACTACCCTTAACATACCATTTATTTCCACCTTTACATTTTTATCTTTATTATACATACATACATTCATCTCACGACCGTGCAATATTTACCTCGAGTTTTGTTAAAATTTTGATTTTATTTGTAAAGGCTCCTTTGTTTATTAAGTAGGGAATAATTAATGTGTTTTAGACGAGAGATAATATATTTCGCATTTCTGTATTTTACGGAAGAAGAAGTACGATCAAATTGTAGATTTCGTTCGTTAAATATTCGGTTCGTAATCTCGTACGCGAATGCACACAGTATGTAATTATATTAAGAGAGAAAGTTGAATAAGTTGAACAGAAACAGAATATTAGTTTATATAAATAAAACGGAATCGGGTTTTTGGAAAATTAATGAAACATCTTTGAATAATGAGATTAATTTCTGATTAAGATTTTTAACTATCGATTCAATTCTATGAATATCATTTATAATATTATTAATAAACATTTAAAAATTGTATTGTTTTCATTTATAATTAAGATTTCGAATATATTTTTTGATTAATATAATTGATTGTAATTAATTAACTATCAATAATAATATTTTACTTAAAAAAATGTTAGGAGAATAAAATTATCAATTAATAAAAATATTATTTATATACATCTAAATAATTCGAAAAATCATTCGTTCATTACAAATACAATATTATCTTGGAAACTATATTTATAAAATATTTTATTACATTATAAACGTTTTCTATACACAAACATAATTCATCTAATATAATTTTAAGAAGAATCTGATAACAAAAAATTAACATCTCAACCTATGTCAATTCTTTAACAGCAGTTAATGTCACACGTTTACTACTCTCCATTAAAGCTTCACCTTCCGGATCAGCAATTATACTCTTCTTCATCTTCATATGTTGTTTATACTCTCTCCTCTGTTTCTCCGGATACGAAAATTTCAACGGCTTAGGAAAACTTTCTTCGGTCGTAATTGATAAACAGAAAAACATAGTAACAGAAAATACGAACGGTAAATTGTACATCAAAATCACACTTCCTTCAAAAACAATATTCAATACATGTTGTAGTAAAGTTGCAAATATTATTGCAAACACTGTAGCAACACTTGTTTGAAGCGTGACGATAAATCCGAGTTCGACAGTTGCAGCTCCGGTTAGAAAACCGTTGTAGCCCCAAATCCCGGAATATACGTTATCGTAAACGCCATTCGAGTACGGTATACCGACGATAGTGCCAATAAAAGCGCCGAGAAATGCAAATCCAGCCATTGTTGGGGAATATATGAGGAGTGAGAGGTATATAAGAGAAGCCATTGGTACATTTTCGACTCCTAAAACGTGTGATGATGATGTTATCATGCCGGAGAAAATCTATAAAAATAATATTATATATCATTCATGGAAATATTTTGTTGGAAAATATATTGTTAACTAGATGGCATTCGAATTATGTTCTCGTATATTATTATATTGAATAATTTAGAAATAAAATGTCCCATTAAATGTCAATCTTTCATTTTAGGGACACTGGAAGTATAATATAAGCTTTCTTAGGGGCCTAACAATAATAGTAATTGTCGTTGTGTAGATATCATTTCCACAGATCATTTCTACATTGTATAAAACCCTAAATAATATTTACGAATGATATTATACATAATTTCCTATTGAAAAAGTGATAAACACTTAAAAATACTTAAGATTTTATAAAAAAATTGTTAACAAAAAGAAATGATAGATCTCTTGTATTATAAGCATTTGATAGAGATCATTATCCAGTAATGGATTAATAATGACTATTTTTGTTGATTATACGTTTTGGAAAAATATTTCATTTTACAGTAGATATAAATAGGCTGATTATGATAATAATCTCTCCCCCCCCCCATCCTCACCCTTCTCTCTCTCTCTCTCTCTCTCTCTCTCTCTCTATATATATATATATATATATATATATATATATATATTTGGTCATCCAAATGTGACGCCTAGATTTGTGTTTTATTAAAAAAAAAACTATACACATGTTTCTTTTCAAGAAAACACAAATCTAGGCACCATATATGGATTGCCCTATATATATGTGTGTGTGTGTGTGTGTATGTGAGGGTATAAATTGTTAGCGTATTTTTATTTCAATATATTTTCACGTAAAATATTTTTATTTTTATTTTATTTTAAATATACAAATTTAATTAGATTTTAGAGTTTACATATAAATATTATATATTTCACTCTCTCTCTCTCTCTCTATATATATATATATATATATATATATATATATATATATATATATATATATAGCACCTCTTGTTTCATTAAATAAGTTTATTTTCTCGCCCATTTCATTCACTTCATTCATTTGAAAATTCTCCATAAAATACGCTCTATTTTTTACAAAAAAGTCACCGCCAGCACGGTGTTCATTTTAACAAACTTTCAGAAATAACTTTCCCGCTGAATACAGAGAATGTACATTTTATACGTCAAGAATGACGTGTGTTAAAATAGAATTTTTTATATATGTCGGCTCTTTTCTCCTCTTTCTTGTATTATTCATTTTTTTAATATCTACAACGCCCTGATAGATATTGAATGTACGATTATCGAAAATATTTGAACATACACACATTATATATATATATATATATATATATAAAATCAATACTTACTAATCTAGATATTACGTTTCATGGATAAATTCCAACAAATATATATTTACACATTACACACACAAACATATATATGCCTGTATATATATCTATATATATAAAGTCATATTAATAATTGCAACAGTAAGCACTCTTATATTTAAGTTAATTTCATTTTAATCAAATAAATTTTAATTTAAATCCTTCTCAGATAGAGTAGATAAATTTATTTTAGCTATATTTCTAATTAATTTGCAATTATTGAATCAATTAAATAATTAAATTATTTTTTTACATTATAGATATTATAAAAGATAGTAAAATTATGTTTTCAATGTTTAAATTACTTTTTTTTGTGAAATCATTTATTCTAATAATATTCATATTTAAATTATTTAATGACTATAAATATTTCTGAAAGTATGTTTGTTACGAATTTAATTTATTTTAAGCAAACATAGTATTTACTATATGTTTTAGCACTTGACAAATTCATTTTAATATAAATGAATCATTAATTCCAATTTCACAAAATTTTATATATGTTCAATAATTATTTATTCGCTGATGTGCATTTCAATAGACATGCTAATAACTTCAAAGTCATACTTATTAAAATGTTCATCAATTGCAATAATTAAGTATTGAATATTTTAATAAAATCTTGTGATATTAGAATTAATGTTTTATTTGTGTTAATACATTTTTTAATTTAAAAAATACAACTCTATTTAATAATGATTATTTTTACATAAATAAACTATCACTTCAACACCATAAAATATTAAAAAAATGTTAAATAATTATTTATTGTTCACTTTATTGAACTTTTTCAATATTCTGTGATGTTAGTGTATGAGTTTATTTGTTCGAATGTGAATTTGTCATAATTTCAAAACAACCAATCATTATATTATTTAAATTAGGTTATGATATTTAAATTAATTAATTATTTATTAATATTTAAAAAAAAATTTAATCGGTTTAAAATGAACAAGATTTTAAATTATCATAAATAATAATATAAAATGTTATTGGTATGATAATTTGGATTTTAATATATTTTATAATCAATTATTTTTAAATGAAAAGCATTTATATACTTATATTAATTTTCCAAGTAAATGGATTAATAATTTGCATTATTCCGATAAAATAATTTTCTTTATATTTGCTCAATATAGTCGAATGATTTGAGTAAAAACATAAAGAAATCATTTTTGTCTAACATCTCTTCTACTTGATTTATGTTATAACGTCGATATATATTTTTTGTCGTTTAAACTCGATTAACATATCAAAAATCAACATTAGACACAGCACACGAAACTGTCATCCATTTTTTCACGTCGATATATTTATAAAAGTAACGATGCGAATGTCGTTTCAAATTCGTTATATTAACATAGACGTCCGATAGAATCTATGCTGGTGTTCGAACGTAACAGCTACAAAAGCGACGAAAATGATTTATTAAGTGATGCCCGCGTTCTCGAAAACCACAAATTGTTTGCAGTACCGTAAAAATGATGCACTTGATTTCTGACTAACGAGTATTATTTATGATTCTCGCTCATTCGCTATGTACAAAAAAGTGACATTGGAAAGACTGTACAGAAAATCATTAATCTTATACATTGAACGACCGTTAGATATTTAGATTTTTCAAATGGTGTGATTTACGACAAGGATTTCTATTTGTAATAAACGAAGGCTATTTGAATGTTTATAAACTACTTTGGATATTTTTCATAAAAAATGACAGTAATATTGATAATAATTGTAAACACATACAATTTATTTTTGTCCTATAAATTTTATTATTTTTTAACAAATAAACTTTATAATCACTATTTATTAATCTAACCAGTCAGATATGTAAAATAATAGAACAAATAATTAAGTCTTGTTTGTTTATTACATGTAGAATATTTTGTATAAAAATAAACATGGATTTATATCTCAGTACTATTGTAAATTTCAGCTTAGAAGTCCAGTTCAAGATTTGACAAAGGTTCATGGTAAAATGTTTTTTCAGATTTTTATCAGTGTGTATATAGAGAGGGAAGGGTAAATATTGATTAAATGTATGAATGTTTTAAAATTTTTTACTGAACATAGTAAAACTTTGTTTAATAAATATGTTAACTGTAATAAATCACAACAATTTCATACACAAAAGATGTATAAGCTTGAGATATGAATTTTGTAAATCAATACGAATTCGTAATGAAAATTTAATATGAATTCAATATATAACACAAAAGCAAACAGAATAAACTATCCACTCATAGACGGTGCGAAAAACCACTTCACAAAGTACTTGACATCTCCAACTATAACAAGAGCTTCTTTTGTCACATACACAAGGAAATGAAGTGTCAGCTTGTACTCGTCGTCTTTGTGGTTATATTATACTCTCTTTCATCTATACACATGTATTTATTTTATGAAATTCACGACAGACCCTAAACAAAGATATACCTCAGTAATGCAAAGCACTGTACGGATATCTTACTGTAGATGTGTCGTGTAATTGTTTAATAAGTATGTATTGATGTTTAGATGCAAATAAAAAAATATTTTTGTTTAAAATTACATTTTTTTTAATATGTCATTTTATAATAAATCTTTACTTACATCGACATTAATCAATAAAAAGAAATTACATTTTTTTTAATATGTCATTTTATAATAAATCTTTACTTACATCGACATTAATCAATAAAAAGAATAAAAAAATATATTGGAAACGGATAGAAAAATATAAATTCAATAAAATACTTTCAGTTAACAAAGTAAAACATTTTTTATTCTAAAAACATTTCTTTCATTTGTATTGTAAATATATATATATATATATATATATATATATATATATATATATATAAATCACCATCAAAAAAGCCTCTATTAACCTATTATTGCACTAAAGCTTTATCGAATATCATTAGATCATTTAATTTTTTTTCCAAAATTCTTTTATTATTTCATATTCTCAGCTAATTTCATCTAACTCTAACCTAACTCATATATAATTTTCATATCTGCAATGAAAATGCATATTTAATCAAATTTCTTAATAATTTTTCAAATACATGATCGATCCATTCACAATACAGAAAAATTGACAAATATTTTAAATACTATAAGATCCAAATCCATATAGAAAAAAATCAAACCCAGCTTTAAATCTAGTCAAAATCTGTCAAAACGCTGTAAGAAAACTCCAAGTTTTTTGTATCGCTATCGGGAATGTTTTCATTCGCGCCGCATAATATTTAGATAAATCTTTACATTACAGAGGAGCACATGTTCCGAATGTGTACCCTTTCTTCTTTAATATAAGCGATCTTTGCTACGCGATTATAGAATACGTGTTTTCAATGATAACATATTTCTTTTTTTGTACACGATTCTAGAATCGTACTCCAGTCTGTATAAAAGAACCCCTTTCAGTGAAATACTGTGAATGCCTGATATAAAGTGGCTCATTATAACACGAGTTCGAATACCTAATGCTCAATTTATATTCGGTCTGACATTTATGTTCGTTTTTCGTCGACGATTATTGTTCTATATCAGATTGTTGTTGAAATGTGAAAGAATAATAAAATTTTACATGAGTGTTTTAATTATATTTTAAAATAATCAATTTATAAAATCTGAATTCAATGAAATTATACTTTTTTTAAAAAAAATCAATACTATTTTATATTTTATCAAAAGAGGCCGATAATATTACATATTGTTTTATAATTTTCATTTAAATGGTAATTTAAACTTTCCAGTATTACATTTAAATGTGTTCAATATATTTTTTTTAAATAAATAATTAGTTTTCATATCTGTGACTCTATTGATTATATATTCTTCTCTATTTAAAAATAAAAGTTTGTTATCAATATATTTATATGTTTCCACCTATAGTAATAAAATATGAGTCTTGAATGTCAAAATCATTTAGCAGCTCTAGACAACATAAAAAGCATGGAAAAGTTCATGTCAGGAATAATGAAAAAAGATAAAAAGAAAACTCGATTGATTAGAAATTAAAATGGTCATATAACAAGAAAAGAAGACCATCAATGGACAAAAAGATTATTGATTGCAACCCTAGATATATAAAGAGACCCAAAAAAAAAATTCATGGATAGATAAGACAGAAGTATTTGAAAATTCATCAGAATGATCTGGATGAAAAAAGTATAAAATCGGTTGAAATGGAAAGTTTAGAAAGAGATCTTCATCCAGGAATGGATAGATGATGACTATATATATTAAAAACAAATTAGAGAAAAATACATTTAAGAAAAAATATTTAAATTATTAGAATGAAAAAAATTGAATTTTACATGTCATGATTCAAAGAAATTTTAAAATCATATAATCTCCAATGTACCATTTTCTTAGCCACTGTTTTATTTACTGTTAAGTATTGTATAAATAAATAATAAAAAATATATTGATGAATAATATATTTTCTTTGATTAAATATGAAATTTGAGTTTTTGAAAAGAAATTGTATTTTTTAAATATCTTTTTAACAACAACGTCTAAGATATATTCATATATTTCTCTAAAATTTTATTATAAAAATGTTAATTAAAATACAATTAAATTTCAATACTGAATAAAATCATTTAAGCATTATTGAGTTTTATTTCCTATTTTTGTTAATTTAATTAAACTGAAAATGTGATATAACTGTGTATTTATAATAATATAAAAAATAATATTTGCATGAAAAATATAAAAATTCAAAAATATAATAAAATATCATTTGTGCAGTGAAAAAAAACTCGTATTGATCAACTAAGCTCTAAGATTTTCGCACCGATCGCATGTTTCAATAACGACGTACGATAAATAAAAATTCAATTTTACTCACTTTGCCCCAAATCAGTTTTTCCGGCGTTTTTTTCACATGATGAATATCGTCAGAGTGAAAATCATTGCCAATAGGAATTCCTTCTACATTGATATGTTTTCGATCACTTGTTGCTTCGTACACCGACGACGACGTATTTGTTATCAACGTAGAGATGGGTACAGAGAGATCCATTGAGTTCGCCGGTTTCATAGGTAATATACTCTCCGTGATCTAAACCAATAAATGCTATTTTTATTCTTTCATCTATCCTAATCTGCCAATGAACAATATAAAAGATTTATCGCGTAAGCTTCTTTTGATCTGATATAAAGAAGCGATAGAATTCTCAGTGAAATTCTTTAAAGAGAAAGTAATAAAGTGTTCCAGTACTCATAAAAAATATTTAAAGTATTGTCACAATATATATACTACTTGACCGTAATATTCAACACTAGAAAGTTCAGAAAAATTTCTGTAAAAATCTGAATAAATATTTATTTAAAGTCTATTTTTTTATTTAATAAGAATTACAAGATAAAATATTACTTAATTTTTTCAATTAAAAGAAATGTTTTAAAATAAAAGTGTTATATCATATATACATTAAAGAAAAGTATTTATCATTTGAAAAATTATAAAATAAAAATTCGATAAATATTAAAATTAATTAAATTTAATATGCAGTTAATTTTTTTTTCGTTTAATTACATTTTGTAAATAATTTTACAGGTAGTAGACTAATTTGCTATACTTTCAACACAATGTTCATTTTCACACACATGAATTATCATCTGTACATCAAAAATATTATTCAATAATTACTTATTAAAATTTTTTTATAAATTTATATATTAAAATATTTTTATAAATTTTTTTAATTTTTTTATAAAAACGATAAGCTGATGCAGATTTCGATAGTAAATCTATTATCAGAGCACTGCGTTATAAAATGTAAAATCTACCACTAAATGTCAACCACTAATTGAAGATCTGTTGAATAAAGATAAAAATAACACATATATAATATATAAATATTTTTTTAAATAATATATATATATATATATATATATATGTTTTTTTATCTCAAATAAAAGTTAATAATAAAGAAATAAATCCAAATAATAAATAGGAAATATTTAACAATAATACATTTTCAAATAATCTTTTATAAATATATAATTCTTTCGACTGAAATATTTTTTTAAAGGAAATAATATTTACATTTCATTTCAAGTGATTAAGATTAAGAAAGTCATTCCGTGAAAATATTTTAAATTAGTACAGTAAAGAGCAGATGAGAGATCAGTGTTAAAGCGGATTTCGTATTTCTCGTAGTTATGTTTTAAAGGGAAACGAGATAGCGAATTAAATTTTCCGACATTTAGAGAAAAGGTCAAAACTAGATGTTTAGCTGTTCATGTCAGAAACACAATTTATGTATTTAAATTAAATTAAATTCTATTTTTATTATTTTATTCGTCTTTTATAAAATTATGTATTATTTTTTCAATGTACATTTACTCCTCTTTACTCTTTATATACTCTTATGATATTATCCACATATTTAACAATTTCATATTCATATAATTTACTGAATAAATTCGTCTAGAAATATTTTCTCGTTTTAAATTTTTTACTTTATTATACTAAAAGAGTTCATAATGGAAAAAAATGATTTTCGTAACAACCAAGATATAACGTTTAATTATTTTATAAACTAAATAATGATTAAAGTCGACATTAACATATATAAATAAAATACAAATTTTTAACTTTATAAATGTGTAAAAAATATATATATTAGAATTTATTTTTTTATACGATAAATATTTATTTTATTCTATAATTCTACAAATGTATCTTCTTTCCAAATATCTAAAAAAAATAATTATCAATATGTTCAAATTTTTATGTATCATTTTTAATGATAATTCATTTATTTAATATATGAAAAGTTAATTTAGCACATGCATTTTGTGTAGAAAAATGAAACTGTAAAAATTGTTATAATTTATTAAAATATTAAATGAATCATTTGAT
The DNA here is from genome assembly GCA_029203775.1 of Neoneuromus ignobilis. Taxonomy (NCBI): domain Eukaryota; kingdom Metazoa; phylum Arthropoda; class Insecta; order Megaloptera; family Corydalidae; genus Neoneuromus; species Neoneuromus ignobilis. The sequence continues at coordinate 22,125,954 of CP092096.1, read as the reverse complement.
CAATTTAAGTTTTGATTCTTTCCATTATTCATTATAATACTAAATGAAATTCTTTATCACATAAATAAATCACTCACTTCAACTTCATAATATTTTATAAGAATGTTCAATAATTCTTAAATATTCACTTTATTAGCTGATTCATTTTCAATGATTATACCGTCATCGTTAGAATACTATATTATAAAATCTGTCCTTTGGAAAGAAAATTATAAAAATTAATATCAACAAATTAACTTTAAAATAAGAGTTTAACACTTTTATAAAATGTTAGGATGTTCATTTGTAATTCCTTGAAAAGTTTTATCTGTTTTTAAGTAAAAAATAATATTTTTTTACACTGATTATTAATATTTAGTTAATAATGTAATTTCCATTAATATTAACTTCTTTCCATTTTAATGGAAGCTTGTAAATTCCTTTCTGATAATATGACTCGTCTTTGGAAACTAAAAATTCTTTAGTGTCTTTTCACATTTTTTTAATTTTTAAAAAAAATTAAAAGCTAATATTAAATGGAAATCAGAATATGTGAAGAATATTTTCTGTTTTTCTTAAATAATTGAGTATTAAGAGGATAAAATTTTTCAGTAGACTTAATATATTCTTTATAATTTGACAAGTAAAAAAATTATTTAAAAAAAATATTATGAAAGAATTATATAAAAAAATGATTGTGACTAATTTCTAATTGATTTTTTTATTAAAAACCCTATTTTGTAAAAAGTAATGTTAAAATTCGCCCACTGTAAAAGTATATTATTTAATAATGTAGTTGATAAAATATTAAAGTCCCTGTTTGGATGTGTATAGATGAACATTACTAAAAATATAAATGAAAATTAGAACAAATTATTTCCCATTATGGTACATAATACACCAACCATCAACAACAATAATAATGATAATGATGATGATGATGGCATCGGTGATGTTGAAAATTGAATTATCTAGAAGAATATTGTTCATAGGATGGATAGACTACACAATATGAAAAAATATGTTTGTATACAAAGTGGTATGTGTCGGATATTCAATCTCACGTAACATGTAAATACACGTTCGTTTCATTGTAATGGATATACTTACATTAGTGTAGTTCGGCGCTGTTTGTAGAACGGGAACGACGGGCCTATCGACACCCCGCGTTCCAAATGACATGCTCGTAATGCCATTCGGGTGCACTATACTCAACACGAAGAGATATTCGACGAGGATAAATGGTAGAGTAAAACATGGAACGTTCCATTTCGACAACAAGCCGGATAAGGCGGATGTCGCGTATACACTGGAACATGTTGAAACGTTATACGAAAATTGTGTATTTCGATTCTGGTCTACTTATTTATTAATTTTTTTTTATTTGGTACATACATTTTTTCATATATCGTTTAAAATTTCAACAATAAGACTCGTTGATTAAATCGTCTAATAATAAATGTATTTCACAAATAAAAATAGATATAAAGGTAGTCAAATTATTATAATCACTAAAATGAGTTGCAATTTCTATCAAATAAACGTAAGTTTTATAATAAAGAAAAAGTATTATTTTAAAATATATGTAGAAAAAAATTAAGTAATTCGATGGATTCAAATATAGCTTCTAAATAGGAATCAAAAGAGTTAAAACTGAAAACTGCTGTCAGATGACAAATCAATAACTTTAAAGATAACCCCTTAGATACTGTAATTGGTCATTTTCTGTTTATCATTGTTATAAATGATATTTTTTCATTATGAGATCTTATTGTAATTTATCTTGGTACAGTACATCAAGATAAACAATTATAAAATTTTAAAATTCCAAAAATTGAATCTTATACATTTTTTCATGATAATAAAAAGAATTACAGGAATAGAAGCAAGTATATTATTATATAAAAAAATTTAATCAACATTTTTCCTTAGCAGGTAAAATTTAATGGTTTAATAACAGTATAGATTTTTTGGAAACTAAGAAAAAATATTAACTATATTTTAATTATGAAATCAAAGTAGTAACCCCCTAACAACTATTCTAGATAAATAACCGGTTGGTTGGTTTCAATTTTTCTAGATAAATATTTGTATTGTCTTTGGTTAAAATTTATTTTCATTTCAAATTCTGACATTAAAAATTAACAGAGTTAACCTAAGAAATTAAACTTTTTTTTAATATTTTTCTTTTTTCAAAATTCTGAGCATATATAAGTGTACATATATTATTTTCTAATACAATATTTACTACAATTGGACGATTTTTCATTCTCACATGAACAATTTTTATTGACTAAACTAATTTTCAAACTATTAAACTAACAAGTTAGATATGTAGAGATAGAACATATAATTAACATTTATTTAAGAAAATATTACGTTATTTAAGACAACAACGTTTATTTACATATTATTTTGTTCAAATATCAACAAAGGTTCAAATCAATGGATTCAATATATACAAGCAAATCTCTGTGGTGTTAGAATGTTAATTCATTTGTGTGAAATTATTTTTATCGATTTTTCAATTAATTATGATCTATTTTTTAGTGATTGAAATAGAGATAGTAACTTAAAAGGGGAATAATCTAATCAAAAACATATTCATCTAATTTCTCAAATATTGGTTTGAACTACATAAACAATAATCCAAATATTACTTTAATTATACTAAATGCTATTGTGATAATTCCAACAAATACTATTTTGCATTGTGGATTCAACATTTTCAGGGTGTAATTTTCCATATACGATAAAATAATGCTGAATGAACACTAATTTGTTTAATAAAAACGATTATAACTTATGTTCAGAACAGAATTTAGCGATAAGTAGAAATTTGCGTACTGAATTTAAAATTTAATGCAGGGTGTAATTTATATGTAATGATTCTCTACGCACTTTATATATAAATATATATATATATATATATATATATATATATATATGTATGTATGTATGTATATATTCGAAAAAATATTGGAATAATTAAAATCACAAATATTAACTTTTTAATTCTTTATGAAAAATATTCATCAGACACTTTTTACATTATATTTGTGTATGTGTTTAATATCACAAAAAAAAACACCAAATCATTATTAATATTAATTTTTTTAAATATGCTTTTCATTTGAATTTTACATATATTTTTTGTTAAAAATGTAGATTTTTAATTTATTGAATTATATTTGTCAATATTTTTTATTTAACTAAATATGTATACAAATGTAAAAAAAAATGTTTGGTAAAATATTTTTACTTAACGAAGTAAAAACTATTTATTTATAAAAATGATAATTGAGCCAATACTTTTCTCGATCTTTATAAATATGTATATATAGGAACACCCAAATGAGACTAAAGGATTTAGACATATATTTACTTATTTACTATCCTTCAATCTCATTTGAGCTACCCTATATTTTATTTATCAACTCGAAATAATAACACCCTAACATTTATTTTAAATAAATGATCATATTATATGTATATATATATATATATATATATATATATATATATATATATATATATATATATATATATGAGAAATATAAAGAATAAAAAAGTTGCCCAAAAATAATATAAAATTATAACTCTCACCATAATAAAGAACCGAATATGATAGCTGCCCAATGGCAGAAAGAGGCTAACTCGAAAATTTCTGGTAATGCTTTCACAACGAAGTTACCAAATAATATTGGATTGAATGTGGTCTCGCCTGCACATATCAAGTGCGAACTTTGACCTATAACCTGGAAAAGTTATACTTTACAATTACCTGTACATGTCAGCTTTTTTATTCCTAAACACTGTCATGTCACAAAGTGTATATCAATATATATGTACAAAATTTACAGATACATGTTTTCTTTGCATATGACATATTTAACTGAATTCATTAAAATATTTTTTTTCTTTTGTAATATCCATTCATATATACATAACAGATTTATAAATACATATATATATATATATATATATATATATATATATATATATATATATATATTTATTTTTTTAGATTATTTCAAATCATTATCTTAACTATTTAATATTATATAATTATTTTACTAAGTAAAAATTTCATAATTGTAATAATCTAAAATGTTTCATTTAGAATGTTTTATCGTTGATAATTTTTTGATAACATATTTGAAGTTGGGAATGATTACAATGTATTTGTATGTGTAAATGTGTGTGAATATATATATATATATATATATATATATATATATATATATATATATATATAGTTACCTTAAACTAATTGATTTAGATCTATGAAACTTACTGCAGACCACATAAGACCAATTGATCCAGCGAAAAGACTCATTAACGCCTGTAGAGGCGATCCTATACAAAGTCCCAGTAGAATTACAAATCCGCTCAAGGGATTATTTGAAAAATAAACCTTTAATTAAATATGTGCATTATTTTCTTTTTCATTAATTTCTACATATTATTACATTATATCTTACAAAAAAAATAAACATAAAAAGTTTATTTATATGCTATTTTATAATTAAAATATTTTTTTAAGTATTAGATATAATTTTCTGTTAAATTAAACGATATCATTCTTATCATTGCAATTTAAAAGTTATTTATCATATCATTGAAATATTTATAAAGTTAAATCAATAAAAACCTATATTTAATTATTACTAATCGAATATTTTTTTAAGAAAATAATTCGTTTATCAGTGAAATATTATCAATACAGATATATTTTACAAACCTGTCCAAAGCCTCGTAAAAGAGCGTCGGCAAATTTGACACAAATCCATGGCGAATTCGTTTTCTGCTCATCGAGGAATTTAGCAAAGTTTTCACAATCTCCGGTAAAACTAGGCCACACTCTCTTGTTCTTTTCCAAATAAAAATATCAATTTTTTTATGATTATTAATTATCAGTTTCATTTAAAAAAAATATTTATTTTATACTTGACAATTATTTTTATAAGAAGTAATCAGAAACTACAAAATTATTGATATTTTTACGAATCTTTTACTGTTATTTATTTTCTAATACATTTTATGTATCATGTTTTTATCAATAGTTAATAATATAAGTAGATCAATAGTTAACAGTATTTATTTAATGAGACATATTTTTAACTAATTAATGACGATTTAAATTTTAATTATTTACAAAAAATGAAACATAAATGTGATTTATTATATTTTTTTTAATAGGGTTTAAAAATTATTGGGTGATCGATTTTACAAATTAAAACATATATGACAGATTTTATACACACACACACAGATATATATATATATATATATATATATATATATATATATATATATAAATTTGTGTGTGTATTAAAGCGAGTAAAAAGAGAGAATGTATGTATGTATGCAAATAAAAATATAATTTACTTACTGAGCACATTGTAATTATAAAATCGAGTAAATTAAAAAATCACTATTTTTATTTATCACAGAAGTACATCTACTTTATTTTTAAAAAACGTATTTTAATATAATTAAACTATTCAAATCAGTATGCTCTCAGTATTGTCATCATACAAGACTTAAACTAAGTCACAGATAATCTGTTTACAAATAAAATCAACATTATGTAATGTACAACACATGTATTAATACTATTTATATATTTCACATATTTGTTTTAAATTCGTTTAAACATTGAAGTAATAAAAATTACAATCAAACAACACGTGATAGATATCTGATAACAAATAATAACTTGCTTTAAAACAGATAGAAAACACTTCTTCATATTTATATAAGGAGAAACTTAATATAACTTCAGGTGGGGATACAAATACTCATTTGATTTCAATTCCATTGAGACAAACGAATACGAGCAGAGAAAGATTTTTTTAAAATTAATATACGTATACATAAATTGAAAAATATTGGCACTGTTAAGATTTTTACAAATAAATATTTTTACTTCATTTACTCGAAACATATTACTAAAAATTGTTATATTTTATATTTTTATTTATTTGATTAGAAATAAATTATCGACAATTATAATTCAATAAATCCAAAAAAAAATAACTAAAAAAAATATTTTTCACGAAAAATATATAGTGCCAATTCAAATTAATTTTAAATTAATAAATAAAATATTCAGAAAATATAAAAATTAATAATGATTTAATAAAATTTTTCTTTTAATCACTTCTTTCTCCCTAATTGACATCGACAAAAATAATTACTTTGTTATCCCACACCTGTTTTCTCATTCATCTAAAATTAGTCCTTTTAATATAACTTCATATTATTTAAAATATAACTAAATTCAATTCTTTTATCGAATATATGTTGTAGATGTTTGATGGGATTTAAAAAAATGTGTAATATCCTTATCTAGACCATATGCATTGTACCTTGCAATTATTGTCTCTTCCAAAAATTGAAATGGTTTGCAAGATTTAATTTTTTCATAAACAAAATTTACAAATGGTTTCGTCAAATATAACGATACAAATAAAAGAATATTTCTACAAAAATAACTTTAAAATAGTATAAAATATTGTTTGTAACGCTGATTATAATACCAGAGTACGAAGAAAAGATAACAGACTACAAGAAATTAGTGTTGCAAAGAAACATCTAAATAGCAATTCTATCTTTGATAACAATATTATTTTCAAATAAAATTAAAGTTAATATATTTCGTTTTCATACCTGAATAATACTATAATATAATAAAATCCCGATACTAAGTAAATAAAAATGATTCGCTATATATATTAATGGAGGTGAGATCATTGTGTGGGATCGTATGGCATTGACTAGTATTTGAAAGGTCATATTTATTAATAAATGCATGGATAACAAGGTTTACATAAATCTTGAAAAAGAAATTAAAAAAAATTGTTAATAAGTTTGATCTTGTTGATGACTTCTGATAATTACCTCAAACATGCCGTATATAAGATCCAAAAATTGTAAGAAAATTCAACAGAATGGACTTGGGAAGAAAGGCATTGGATCAGTCAAAGTCAAATGTTTTACGAGAAATTTTCATCCAATAATAGATAGAAAGAGGATAATTATATATATATATATATATATATATATATATATATATATATATATCATACGTTGATATTTAAAATTCAACATATTTTCACAAAAACATCAAAAATCAAGTCAGTAAAAGAAAATACTTCGTACAATAAATCAAATTGGTACTGTTGTATTAACGCGCGTAAAGTTATTTTTCTACTAAGAGTTAAACTAATAACATATTTTTTTCAAATTAATAATATTTTTTTATAATAAAAGCATTTCCGCGTTTCAATACATTTTATTTTTTAATATTTGATAATGTAACAATAATAGCATGACTATCGAAACGCGCGTGAGTAAATAAAGCGAAGAATAAGAGATTATTAAACACCTTTGTAAATATTTGTTTTAGGGTACATAATTTATTTGTAATAAAATAATTTTATATTTTAAATTGCAATATTTGAGAATAATGATTTTTATGAAATAGTATCATTCATGGTTTCAAAAAATCTAAATAAATAAATATATTTTTGTCGGAAATCTTTAAATGTTTTCAATTAGTTTAAAACCTAATGCAACCTTTTAACACTACATTATACATTTAATTAAATTATTTTCAAAGACGTAAAATGTTTCAAATTATTAATATTATCCTCTTCTAAAATAACCAAATATTTTTATCACGTACATATGTGTACATGAATCTATAAACGCAATATTTGTAAATTACACATAATTCAATTTATATTTCCAAGAAATAATTGTTTCTTCTGTTGATTCAGTAGCCTATATTTGAATACATATATTACATAAGTTAATGACTATTATATTAATTAACACTTGTTACTTAATTGAATTAACAAAATTAATACATCTATAAGACTATAGACACCAAATATTGAACTCAGAAATTACTATATAATTATAAGAAATGCATCCTGTTAATAAAAGTACTAATTTATATTAATGTTAAAATAACTTCTTCAATTAATTTTTACTAAATTGAAAGGCTTTATATATATATTGAATATATCATATAATTAAATATTAAATTTCTTATTAATTTATTTTTTAAAACAAATATTAATATTTATAGAGTATTCTTTTAATAATTATTTATAATTCCTTTTTTGTGTTCAGTTATCATGTTAATGTTACACAAAATACAAAAATAAGAATAAAAATGTCTTTATACATTTATTCACAAACTTTATTTAAAAAATAGAAAGTACAAAATTAAATACTTTTTCAGTATTTTTTTATTACATATACATATTCAAAGCAACTGCAGTGTTACAAATACCAAATTATTTTTTTATATTATTTACACTAATGAACTGTTATAATCCATATTTGATATTTTAGTTATAAAACTAGGATCATTATATCAAAATCAAAATAATATATGTACATGTTTTATCACAATATCTATTCAAAGTATTATGTTTTAATTACTTTACATAAAAACTAAATAACTTAAGCATCAATAACATAATTTGGATGTACAACTAATAAAGGATCATCTTCTCCTTCCTCTTCACTGGATTGTATTTCTGTGAGTGGAATAATAACTTGATCCTGAAAGGTGATTTTTTTACATTGACAAACTCCATGTGAAATAAATCTACAACAATTTTTTTTATACTTACATGAAAAATTAATCGATCGATCACTTTTTCCACTAATGCTTTCCGTTCTAAAAGTTCATCTTCTGTCTCAATTTGTTCATCAAAATAATTCAAATACCATCCAACAACATCACTTCTTTTACATCCAGTTTGTTCTATAAAAAAGAAAAAAATATTTTTAGAAAAAAAATCATTAAAATATTTATATTATAAATTACCTCCTTCTTCAGCTTTCAATTCTTCATTCCTCATATGTAAAACTAACATATTACTGAGATTTTTGTATTCTTCAAATGTTAATGTTAACTTCTTTTTTGATCCTGTCTGTTCTTCTGTAGTAGCATTACTATTAGAAATATTTTTATTTGATACATCATCTGATTGTGCTATGGGTTCATCATCATCATCTTCATCTAAATGAATATCAGGTTGTTCGACACGAATTATTGATTTATTCAATAAACGATAAGCTTCCTTAACATGTTTTGCTTGCACGAAATCTGCACATTCCATCTTTGCCATCGCTTCTGCTAATCTAATCATACTTTCTAGTTGTCGTACTGTAATACGCCAAGTTGACTTTGCTGAACTAACACTGTCACGTTGTCTTAAATGATTGTATTGTTCAACAAGTAGTTCAGTTGCTTCCTATTGAAAAATAAAAATAATTCAGACTATAAATAATTGTTTTCAATAAATTTTACTATAACAGAAATATAGTAGAAATTACTAAATTAAAAACTGCAAAATCATTTTATACTTACTTCATCAATCACAGGTTTAAATTGTTTAGCAAATGTGATATATCGTAATACTTCTTCTCGACTGTATTGATGCTCAACAGTCTCTTCAATATTGCTATGAAGATCAACAATTTTCCTAGCAATAGCATAATCCACAACCTCATTACATTCATCCACAAGAATAAAAAACAAATCAAACCTAGACATGATAGGTGCTGATAAGGCAATATTTTGTTGAAGAGATTTAGCTCTGTCATAACGACCACCTATTGGATTTGCTGCAGCTAATATTGATGTTCTAGCATTTAATGTAGCTCGTACACCGGCCTGTAATTATAATTCCTATTATATTAATTCATACAGAGAATATTTTTAATAAAAAAAAAAAAATTTAAGCAACTACTAGACACCTTTGCAATTGAAATAGTTTGCTGTTCCATTGCTTCATGTATAGATACTTGATCCTTTGGATCCATTTTATCAAATTCATCAATGCAACAAACTCCATTATCAGCTAACATTAAAGCACCTGCTTCAATAACAAAATCAAATGATTCCTCATCTCTCACAACAGCAGCTGTTAAACCAGCAGCTGATGAAGCTTTTCCAGACGTATAGACTGCTCTAGGTGAAAATTCTGAAACTTGCTTTAAAAACTGTGACTTTGCTGTACTCGGGTCACCAACTACACAACAGTTTATATCACCACGTAACGTTGTTCCTTCTATTGTAGTTTTTGATACACCACCAAAAAGCATCAACAAAATTCCTCTCTTCACTTCATCATTTCCATGTATACTAGGGAAAAGACTTCTAATTAAGTTCTGGTATAATTTTTTATCACGGTTCATTTCATATATCTTATTCCATTCCATATCTGTCATTTGTTTTTTCATCATTTCTGCTGTTACTTCTTCCATCGGCAAATCACTACCACCAAATCTAGACGTTGTTGCTTGGACACTACATGCTAAGAAAGCCATTCGGTAATGGAGATCACGAACTCCAAGTGCTTTTAAACCTCTAATACCTTTAAAAACATAATTTAATTTTTAATTCAATTATTAAATGTTTATGTACTCTTTGATATTTAAACAATTTTCTTAGAGAAATCATACTAACTACATAAATCATATTACCTTCTGCAATGGCATCACCTCCCTTATGTCGTGATCCAATTTCTGCTTGAACTCCTGGTGTAGATAATACACTCACATCTGGTACTACTATCAATGTACCAGTGAAATCATATCTGTCACCTGCTTGAACTAATTCTACATTCTCTCCTCTTAATATAATTTCCAAACTACGAGGTATACAACCTCTTGGTAACTCGGACTGAGTTTCTTGTACCCGAATTTTTTGAAAATCAATAAAAACAGACTGATCTACATCTAACATAAATCTCCGACGATTGGTACAAACAGGATTCCGGCAAATAGTAGGATTAGTAAACTGAAGCAATAAAATTTTTTTAGTTTAACTTCAAAAAGATTTGTAACTATTAATATTTTACTTTTATCAACACGCATTACCTTAAACTGTTGTTCCACATCTCTAATAATTGTTTGACATTCCAAACATACAAATGTTCCAGATACCAATTCAGGATGAACAGGATGAGTACGAACAACCTGTCCAGATATACGAATCAAAGTACCAATTTTTGCTGTAGTTAGCTCACGTACTTTATGCCTCGTGGGTACTTCTGTCAAACTAACATAACATTCTTTATCTTTTTTCTCTTCGCCATGATCTTTCACGAAATTTCTCACTGCTTGACACAAAAACGGATATATACGATAATATTCCTCGATAACCGTTGTAGCCAAGTTCTGATTATATTTTTCAAGATCTTCAAAACTCACTTCTAGAGTACATTTCTCAGGACTTGCCAGTTCTTTTGACAAATGTAAATATTTTTTAATTCCTTCCTCTTCAAACCTAAAAGATATTGGCATTAATATACTTTTTATCATATTTTATAGATATAGTTTACTTACTCTTCTAAAAAATCTTGAAATAATTTTTGACATCTTATCCCTACTTCATCCTTAACTCTAACTTGGCCAATATGAATATCAGCTACATCCATTATAAATATTTAAAATATACTTTCTTGGTTTTAAAAAATTCACACAACCAAAAATAAAATTAGCGGGAAATATCTTAAATCAAATTATAAATGAAGCTATAGATGTCTCTATGAGTACTATTTGAAAATGTATAATAGACTTCTATTTAACTTTTAATACATGTTTATAAGATAATGTGTCAGTATATTTTTTGCCATCAGAGTAATTTGTTACTTTACTTAATATCCAAGATATCATTTATAGAAAATTACATTGATTTTTAATTTGTTACATCTTTAAGTATCATATATTTCTTGAAGTTTCGATATCAAAAAGTAAAGTAAGTCTGTGTTTTTTGTATCAAAGTGCAAATAAAAACAAATATAACATCAAATACAATATTAATATTTAATTATCATAATGTCAATTGAAATTGAAAGTGATTTGATGAAAACCATAATTAAATGTATTAATTTTGCTGCTGTTAAACATCGAAATCAACGAAGATTAGACCCACAAAGAACGCCATTCATAAATCATCCAATTGGTACGAATCAAACGTAATTACAGTACAAATTTCAAGATTACTAAATTATCATTTTTAGGTGTTGCATATATACTAACAGAAGCAGGAGTAACTGATCCTGTAGTTATACAAAGTGCAATTCTTCATGATACAGTAGAAGATACAGATACTACATTTGAAGAAATTGAAAAAGAATTTGGTATTGAAGTAAGTAAAGTAGTTGCTGAAGTTACGGACGATAAAAGTTTACCAAAAGAAGAAAGAAAACGATTACAAATAGTGCACAGTGTTGATTGCAGCCCAGAAGCAAAACTTGTTAAATTAGCTGATAAATTATATAATCTTCGTGATTTAAACAGAGCAGTTCCAACTGGATGGAGTAAAGAGAGAATAACAGAATATTTTGAATGGAGTCTTAAAGTAGTAAATGGTCTCAGAGGCTCAAATGAACAAATAGAAGATACACTCGATTTATTGTTTATAGAGAGAGATCTCTTATAATTTTTTTTCAATTTGTAACTAACATATTAAAGATATAATTATTTATATCAAAAAAAATCTTAAATGTTTATAATAATAGATATCAATATGATATTTCTTAAATAAAATATTATTATTTAACATACAATTACAAAATATAATTTAAAATAAATAATTTATTCTAATGTTCATTTTCTTGTTGAAACTTCTTCATAAAATTAACTAAATATTGAACATCATCCATTGAAACAGCATTATACAAGGAAGCACGTATACCTCCCACAGTCCTGAAATATATATAATTTTATTTTTGTACAATTTTTCTCATGTCAATATTTTACCTATGTCCTTTCAACTGATGCATTCCTATTACTTCTGCTTCTATGAGAAATTTTTTCTCGAGTGCTTCATTTCCATTAAGTCCACCTACTCTGAATGGAATATTAACTCTACTTTGAGAATTTTTTTTCACAGGGCAAGTATAAAAGTTATTAGATCCTTCAATAGCATTATATAAAACTTGACTTTTCTGTATAGCTTGTTTTTCCATTTCTTCTACACCTCCATTTTTTTTAATCCATTGAAATACTTTTTCCATCACATAAACACTATAAAGATATTAATAGATTGTAATTTGTTATACCGATTTATTTTTTATAAAACTTACGCAAAAACAGAAGGTGTATTATAGATTGAATTGTCTTTTACTTGTAAGGTGAAATTCCATATTGAGGGACAAATTGTCATTGCCTTTCCTAATAAATCTTCTCTAACAATGACTACTGTTGCTCCTGCTGGACCAATATTTTTTTGTGCCCCACCAAATATAACTCCGAACTAAAAAATGAAAACAATGTTTTATAATTTAAATTGTATCTTATGAATTATCAAAAACAATTAGAAATAACGAATAAATATAATTAAACGAATTATTCAAATATAAATTTATAGAATAACTACAATTGTTCAATACACACAAAGAGAAAAATAACAAACCTTAGAAATATCAATAGGTCTAGTCATTATATTCGAAGACATGTCTGTAACAATCGGAATACCGTTAGTTTCAGGTACAGATTGAAATTCTACACCATCCACCGTTTCATTGGCACAATAGTATACATAAGAAGCATCTGAACTCAATTTCCAAGTGGATTTATCTGGTATTTCTTGATATTTGTCTAGTTTTGGTAAAACTAAATTCACTTTTCCATATTTTTCACCTTCTTTCGCGGCTTTTGCGGACCATGTACCTTTATAAATAAATTGTACATTTAAATTGTTTCATTTATTAAAATAAAAAAATATATATTTACCAGTAACAAAATAATCTGCTGTTCCTGTAACTCCCATTAAGTTCATTGCAACTGCTGCAAACAATCCCGATCCTCCTCCTTGCAAAAACATTATTTTATAATTATCTGGAACTTTTCTGTAATTTAAACATAAATCAACATTTGTTAATATAAAAAAGAATATTTATAAAACAAATTTAAAATGTGGTAATAATTTAAACTTACAGTAATTCTCTTACTGCTTTCTGAGCATTGTTATTTATATTGAGATATTCAGGGGATCTATGGCTCATTTCCATAATACTCATTGTAGAATCTCCATAAAAAATTAATTCTCGTTGTACATCTCTTAACACCTAAAAAATATCAATAAAATGTTGTATAAAAATAATCATTATTAATTAAAGTAATTTCAATTTTTTCAATATTATAAAATCATTTTCTACTATTATATTTGATATTTTTAAAATCAAATTCGATTTAGTTGTTAATTAATCATTTCACTTTCGACGATTATTAAATTTTCTCTTTTTTTTGCTATACAAAAGCAGCTTTCTCCTTTATAATCACGTAAGATTGCACTAAGAAAATAAATTGTTAGTTTTAGATACATTAAGGCCCATAAATACTTCCTCATTACAATCACGTACAAATATATTTTTATGTTATGAAATATCGTGATTATAAATTTTTAAAAAGAATTTAGAATTTTTAAAAACAACATCTAAGAAAAATATTCCTTGCTCTTATCTAATATATTATTTTTTTTTATTTCGTTACAAAAATACAAAATATAATATAGCAAATATGATTTTAATTTCATTAATCAATTATTACAAAAAAAAAAAAAAAACACACGTTAATGGTTGTGTTATAAATTAATTATTCGATGGTATTTAATAAATGAAAATTATTTCTTAAATATAAAATACATTTTTTAAAAATAAAGAAATACATATTTTATTTATTTATAAAAATATAATTTATATATATATATATATATATATATATAAACGTAAAATGAACATAATTCGTACAAAAAGTTATCGTTTTTTATGAAATATCCAACAATATACTTTCTAGTCTTAAAAAATGTAATTAAAATACTTTTACGCAAGAACTTTGGTAATCATTTTTATTAGTTCATAAAATATCAGTTCGTGTACAAAAACAAATCACTATTAAATCAAATAAAATTAATATTTATTATTTTGTCACTCATAAAATTTAATAATATGCAAAAAATACAGTTAAAGATGTATATTATTAATATTTCGAGATGTTTAATAAAGAAAACCGTGTCACTTTATCTAAATCAGTAATGAAATTATTAAAAAAACTGTCTTTTATCTAAATAATAATTTATTTCACATTGTTTTATATATGAAATTAATTTGTACTCTAATTTAATAATCTCCTAAAATTAATATTAAATTTATGAAAAGATAATATCTCTGTTTATAATCGGTGATAATCTCAGTTTTTTTTTAAAAAAAAATAACATAATTAGAATTTTTTACTTAAACTGAAATTACCAAAATAATATATAAAAAAATGAGTTAATAAAAAAATACCTCTAACGGTAATTTCGCAGGTCCTGCACCGAAATTTTTGGCCGGTTCTCGATCCATTTTTCCAATATAAATAAATAAATATTTTAAATTACTCCGCAGTAATAATTTTTATAATTAAATAAAAAAAATAAATTAACACTTCACTTGCAAAATTGTTCCACGTTACCATCCACACACATTCGATCACAGGTTTGAAGTAGATCGTCTTACAATTTATACTTAATCATTAAAAACAAACCCCCTCCATAGCCCTATGTCAAACTGAAGATCAGACTATAGCAGCGCAACAACATGAAAATATATGTGCATACTCAAGTGATTTTCCACGTAATCATTAAACCTATACAGACGTTTGTATATACAGTCGATAATGACCAAATGATTACTTTATCTTTATGCTCCATTGAAGTCACTACAATATTCAATAACCGTTAGGAATTAATAGTTAACTGATATTGTTCTTGGAATAACTATTATAATTCATTTTCCTAAGCCTAGCTGTTTACATTCTTATCCTCTATGATAAAAACTGACCTGATAGCATGTTTGTGAAGAAAGCATCATAGGAGAATCCGTACATTCAAAGTTCAAATAAGTTTTTTTTTCTTCATTATATTAACACAAGTGATTCCCGTAATCAACATATTAATATATAAATTCATTAGTTGAAAATTTATTATGTAAATAACTAGAAATATTCTTTAAATACAATATTAAAAATTTGATAAATTTACTTGTATTGCTAATTTCAAAACATTATCAATATATTGGACATATCGTTTCATATACAGCTTATTTGATTATAAAGATTATTGCATCAGCTGCTTTAAAATCATTTCGATTCACTATAAAATAATTGAGTGGTTTAATGTATATAGTAGTTTTAATCACTTTTTTTATTTCAACATATTTAAATTTAAACAAGTATTTTACACTTGATCGCTTAGATATTTATTAATATCTGTCAAAAATGAAATTAATAAATTCTTATTTAAATATGTAAAAAAATCAACATTGACTTAATATAAATATATTTATTTTTGTTTACTTTTATTTAATTTTCATATAAATAAAGTAGTTAGTGTAAAATATGTTTTAAATAGATTACTGTTTTTTATTTCAATTTTTTTTATAAAAACTGATTTTTGTTATAATAAATTATCCTTTGTATTTCAAATTGCTTTTCTTTTTATTATTTGTACCAAATAACATTGATAAAATAATCTTATGAATGTCTTAAACCTTTACTTTCATTTTATTTCATTTCACATTTAATTTTAATTGATCAAAGTACATTTTAAATTTATGGAAATTTATTATGAATTTATATATATATATATATATATATATATATATATATATATATATATATATAACTCCTTTCAGTCTCTTGCTGAATAAAGGTCTTTCTCAAAAGTTTCCACTTGAACCGAACCAACAATTTCCTCTTCCAGTCCATTCCCGACCAATTTCCTGTCTCACCAATCTACCTATTCTCACTTGTGGTAGTGAAACATGGGTCTTAAACTTCATAATGATTCATTAACTTCAGATTACAAAAAGAAATGTAGAAAGATGCATATTGGAAATAATACGTAGAAACCG
This sequence comes from Neoneuromus ignobilis, assembly GCA_029203775.1. Classification (NCBI taxonomy): domain Eukaryota; kingdom Metazoa; phylum Arthropoda; class Insecta; order Megaloptera; family Corydalidae; genus Neoneuromus; species Neoneuromus ignobilis. The sequence continues at coordinate 22,109,044 of CP092096.1, read as the reverse complement.
AAAAAGAAACGAGTGATCAGAAAGAACACCAAAGATATGTAATAACAAAACTGAGGAGTTTAAAATAAAAATAGTACAGGCATATCTCAAAAAAAAGATCATCAATGGAAATGAAAAGTTATTAATTGGGAACCCAGAGTTATAAAAAGGTAAAAAGAGACCTCAATGAGCAAAAACCTAAGAACATTCGTTAAAATGAAATAAAAAAAAATACTTCGAATTTCTTTCTGTCTACTTTTGGATAAAAGTATTTCCCAAAAGTTTCCATTTCGACCAATCCGATGTTTTTCTCTTTCAGTCCATTTCAAATTTTCTTACATCTCTCTCTCATATTTCCTTGGTTCTCTTGTGCTTTTTTGTATATCTTGATTTCTAATTAACAATTTCATTTGCGATTTGGTGATCTTCTCTTCTTGCTATATAATTATTCCATTTACAATTCAAACTCTCGATTTTTCCATAAAATTCATAACATTTTTCTTTCTGATCCACTCTGTTCCCTTTCCATCTCTACATGTTATTCTTAACATACGTTTTTTCATGCTTCTTTATATATATATATATATATATATATATATATATATATATATATATATATATATATATATATATATATATATATATATATATATATATAAGCTCATATGTAATGATGTAACATTGACCTTTTCAGATTAAGGAGGTCACATATCTTTGGACAGTATTAATGAAAGTGATATGTCACATTTATGTCTAAAATAACATAATAGTAATCCTTTTGTAGTAAATCTAACATTTTTGTTTAAAAAGGCAAGTTTTTATCAACTATTTGTTGTGTCTCGAAAAAAACATCATGAGAATTGCGATAAAAAATATAAAATTGAATGTTGGGTCTCTGACCTCAATTGTGTGGAAGAACGTGAAAGTGGAGACTGTTTATTATAATTATAATTGTCTACATATTTTTTTAAAAAAATGTTAATACTAATTCGATATATATGTAAATTTTATTTTATTAAAAATATCTTACATGAATATTTATATAAATATTTGTATTTATTGAATATTTTTTTGTAATATTTTTCTTTCATAAAATAAATAATTTATGTAAACATCCATTCGTACTCATAAAATATATTTTGATTTCAATAATATATTTGTTATATATTTTAAAGGAAATATGTTCACATGTTATTATTATTTACATAAATATGAAAAACATGTTATTCCACAATTCGTATGAAAATGTAATAATATACGTCATTTAATTCACATAAAATATGTTGTTAAAATATAGATTTTCTATTAATATTTGATGTCATATATTTCAAATGAATTTCATTTAGAAATAAACAATATTTTATCTTAAATAAATATATTCATCATACATATTTAAAAAAAAAATTGTAATGATAATCTAATATTTGATATATTCTCATTTTTTGTAAAAATTTAAGATAATTTAGTTTATTTGTAATTTAAATGAGAAAATAATGTTTTTGATAAAATATTCAACATTTTTGACTATTCTAAACAATAAAACATATTTTAGATTAAACAGTATTAAATATACTTATATTATTTTTCGTGTACCTAAAATTATTTTATTTTATTAATATATCAATCGTTTGATAATAATAATTTACTTTTCTATATGAAGTATAGGTATTTTAATTCGAATTACATAAATTACTACTTTTTGTGTAAATATTCCCCATTTATTCTAAGACCTTTATTTCCAAAATTTGCCTTTCTTATAACTTTAGAATTACATTAAATAATTTGGGCGACAAACTGTCTCCGTGTCTGATTCCTTTCTCTAGTCTGATTTTTACCTGTGAGATTTGGCATTCTGATTTAAACTGTTTTTTATACATCTCTTCTAATAGTTCCAGATAATGTTTATTTATTCCTTAATCTTTCAGAAAAAAATGATGTAATATCTACTGAATTACACTTTTTTAAAATCCATAAATGCCTAACATAACGGTTGTTCATATTCGTTGTATCTTTCATATATATATATATATATATATATATATATATATATATATATATATATATATATATATATATATAATTATATTTATTTATTAAAACTAGAACGATTTTAAAATCATAATGTACAAAGATATATATGCAATGGATAGCAAATAATTAATTATATATTATTACAAGATCATTTTACAAATACTATTATCTTGGGGCCACATGTCAGGTCAACTATTCCGAAAATATATCCAGATTGAACTGGTAAATGTTCCAATTAATTGAGTATTTAATGATACGTAAAAAAAATAAAATTAAATTTTGTTTGTAAATATAAAAATGCGTGTCACTTTATCATGGAATTTGTTCATGTGCTCAGTTATTATTAGATTAATAGACAAATAATATAATGAAGATACATACAGAATATTGATCCAAAAATACTGTGAAATAATTAATATAGTCTCTGATTTTTTGTGATCATTTGTTAAAGAGAAATGTTTAAAAATCTTGTTAATAATCTCTTTACAGTTAAATAAAAAATGTATGATTTGAAATAACAAGTTTTTCTGTTTTTATGAATAAATAGAAAAAAGCATTGATAACTATTAATTATATAGTATATAAATATAAGTATTAGCGTTTTAAAACAAGTATTCAAATATTTTTAGACAAAGATTAGATTAAATTGAAAGTTTTATTCTAAATATGATATTTAAATATGAATTAAAATTTAAGATATATGATATAATAATAATAATACGTTTCGAAGAAATATGTAAACATATGTTCAAATGCCTCGAGTTACTTTTTTATTATTCTCGATCTCGGCGAAGCAGTGTCTCGTTCCAAATAAGTTGCGAGACAAGAATTTTTTTTCATTTACAATTAAACCCTACCAGACACGAAAAATGTTCGTATCTGAAGAACTAGGCTACGGCAATGATCGTGTTCAAGGGTATTCGTTCATGCAGAATTTTATGCACTTTTGACGTTAACATCGTCAATATTGAATAGAAATGTTTTATGTAGCGTTAATTGTGTTCGTATTTGTGCAATTGTTATATGTCTAGAAATAAATATTGTATTCAGGTAATAAATAAAAAAATTAATGATTCGGTGAATTGTATCGAAGTTTGTATGTTTTGTAACAGAATTAGATTTTGATAAATACAAATTATTTATTTTTTTAAAAAGAATTTAACACTAGATTGATGGAGCGAGTCAATTTGAATTATTTAAGATTTTATTGCTATATATAATATATATATAGAGAGAGAAAAACTTAAATATTGTTTTTAAAATATATTTTTAAAATACATTATTTCATATTGTAATTAAAAACTAACATGTTTCTTTAAAAAAATATTTACGTTTTTCTATATAATAATGTAATTAAAAACCAACATATGTTTTTTTAAAAAAATATTTTAGTTTTTCTATATAATAATGTAATTAAAAACCAACATATGTTTTTTTTTAAAAAAAATATTTAAATTGTTCTATATATATTATAGCAATAAAATCTTAAATGAGTCAAATTGACTCGTTCAGTCAATCTAATGTTAAATGACATATTTTTTCATAAAGTTTTCATATATTACTTTCCATACTTTCCCATAGAGTCTATCATATACATTTATACATAAAATAAGTATATAAATCGAATATTTAAAATCTAAATACATATGATTTTATACTTTAAATTATGTATAAATTTATTTTTACAATATTCATTTATAAATAACTCAAGTTTCAAAGTAAATTGTTGTATATACGATAAAATATATTATTTGTTAACATTCTATCTGAAAAACTTAAATTATTTCATCAAATAAGTCAACCAAAAACTTGAGATATAATTTTTATTAAAATTTTACTGAAAATCAATTTTTGAAAGTATGTTTCAATTGACAAACAATAATTATTTTCTTATAAATAATTGACAATATGTTTAATAAAAGCATTTTTTAATACATTATATCTATTTCTAATCAAACAACAGTTTACAATAAATAAAATTGTTTTTTTTTTCAAAAATACTTTTAATGATTATAATTAAAATAATAATAATAAACTATAATAGTTTTACTATCATATTTCATTGTCATATTTGTTTATTTATTTATGCACATTCTAGGTTTTTGTTTATAAACAAGCATTATGTAAATTACTATTAGGTGCATTCAATGCCATTTACTTTCTTATATATCGGAAAATGCAAGGCGATAAGGAGATTTTTTGTGTTTATAAACGAAGGTTATTATGTATACACTAAATTATGATTATAAATACATTCATATATATATATATATATATATATATATATATATATATATATATATTACCCACTGCTGGATGAAAACCACTACTTTTCTTTTTAAACATAGAGGAATAATCGATTTTTTAATATGTAAATTTCTTCAGAACTTACATCATACCATTTTTACTATCCTGTTTACTCTATCTATAAATGTTTTTTTAATGTGAATAAGTTGTCACAAATATATATATATATATATATATATATATATATGTATGTATGTATGTATGTATGTATGTATGTATGTATCAAATATCAATAAATACGAAAATACATTACAAGCTAAACTTCGCAAACAACATGTTTTGAAAGCAATATTTTTTTATACAAACACATGTCTCCTTAGTAACAAATAAAATACCACAATGAGAGAATTCTTTTTATAAAATAATAATTGTACGTCATATTTTATCGTACGATGAAATGACTGAATAAGGGCGAGTCGACAACGTTCAATAATCATTTATGTTAGTAGTTATATCTAGTACAATTACCGATATGCGATTGCAGTAAATAGATCATACGTATACAAAGTTCATTTTTATAACATTTCGATTTAATGCAAATATGTATAAATAGTTTGATAACCTTTCCGCATGAATTGTTTCTTTAAACAAAATTTGCATTGGCAATTACCACACGTGTACTATATTTTTAGTCTTTTGTGTTTTAGTGTAAAATTTATTAAAAAATATATGAATTCAAAAATATTTCAAATTATACAAAATATACAAATATTTTACACATTTTATTATAAAAGTTACCCAATTGAGACTGAAGGGTTTAAAAATACATTTACTTGATTACTATTATTTACTTTTTTTTTATTATGCTCTAGTCTCATTTGGACCACTATATATATTAGATGTATCCATAAGTAAGGTCGTTTTACAAAATTCCCTTTTTGTAAAATGAAGGTAATTTTGAAGTTAAATATTCTTTGAGTGCAGTTTTGACACTGAAAAAACGACATTACTTATGAGTATATCTAATATATATATATATATATATATATATATATATATATATATATATATATATATATATATCAAAAATTATTCAAAAAATAAAATCTACGTCATTCTTCATTGATTATTAATAGAACATTTATAATTTCAATATTTAAACTAACATTTTATTTCGTCACAAATGTGAAAATAACCGTATAGTTTACTATACTAAAACATTTCATCATACTGATTAAAGAAAAAAATAATAATAAACGTCATTAAGTTTGATAAAGTAGCGATAATAATACATATAATAGCATAAGAAGATAAGATTTATCAGTATAATTGTTATTTTACATATTGTTAAAATATAAAAAATTGAATTTAAAAACCATCTATTTTGATAATAAAATAACATTGAAAAATATAATATATAATATCATTTCCAATAAAAAACTCAATATTCATTTACTGAAAAAATTAGTTATATATATATATATATATATATATATATATATATATATATATATATATATATATATATTAGCGAATAAAGTAAATTAATAAGAGATTATTGAATACTATTATAAAATCAAACGTTAATAGTAAATATACCATCGTAACAAACCAGGTTACTTAATAAGTTTACTAAAACTAATGTATTTTTTACATATTTAATTTTTTAAAAATTTGAAGACCGATTTTTTTTAATAGAGCTTAACCCAATTTCCACGATATTTTACCATATAAATGAAAGTATATCTTTCTTTAATAATACTAACACGAGCAATGTATATAGTCATAAATAAATATAAACATTAATTTTTTAGAAAATTGTTATAAAGAAATAAATTTATTTATGTTTCATTGCTTCAAAAAGTTAATATTTTTATTTAACTTTTAAGCATACGAATAAATACATTTTTGTTAAAATCGTATTTTAAAAATTCAATTTCTTGTATCTATTACTTTCATTATGTTTAAATAACATAAATATATTATTTCATTTTTTTAAAAAAAATCTTAAGTATGAAAACCAATCAAGTTTTAATTAAAGCAGTTAAAAAGTAGTAACATATTTTTAGTTGATGAAATATTTACTTGTTAAAATCTCAAGTTTCAATTCGTTTCATTCTCAATGTATACTTTAAATTAATTGTAATAAATAAGAAAAGAATCAACATTTAAACGTGTTTGTGTAAATACATAACAAGTGTTTATATCTAAAAGAATTGTTTGTTAGAATTAATATGAATTATTAAATTTTATAGTTAAACATAATAAATTATTTGGGAATAAATTAACAAAATCAATAATCGATTCAAAAATTATTAATATTTAAAATAAAAATAGTATTACAAAAAAATATTTTAAATTTATATAAAAAATAGTATATTATAGCATTGTATTATAAAAATAGCATATTTGATAATATTCTTATATATGCTCACTTGCAAATAAATATATTTTTCTCCTAAAACATATATAAAAACCATTTACAATGCATGCAAAAATTATCGCAAATTTTAATACTAATACAACGTAAGAGATGTCGCAACTTGTACGTTTTCTATAACTCGAAATAAATCAATCTTTTATTATAATTAAATACAATACTTATCAAAATTGTTATATTGCATAATAAATGGTTTATTAAAAAGGTTACATGTCACTATAGATAAATATTCACAGATATTTGTTTATTTAATATACTATATTTGTATATACTAATTCAGTAATCAATTATAACTGTAATAATGTTTTTAGTTTAGAATATTTTATTGTGCCATAAAACAAATTTGCTTATTGTAATGCCATTTTTATTACCACATTTATTATTTTTAACAACTATTATTACCAATAAAGCTCCAGTTACTATTAATATGTCTTTATCTATTTACAAAATTATTTAATGCTTATTTATATATTCAAACAATAGTAAATTTCATAGATAAGAATATTCTTCTGCGATTTTAAATTACACAAATATGTATTATGCATATACACATAGAATGGAAAATTATTGTTATATTTAAAATTTTCACAAATAAATACTTTTGTTTCGTTTAATGGAAATAATTTATCAAACTTTTTTTTATATTTTTTAATATATTATTTATTTAATGACACAAATATTATCTATGATTATAATTCAACTGAAAAGATGTCATCAAATAAAAACATTTTTTTCGAGAAAAACCATTGACGTAATTCAAATTAATTGTAAATATTGAAATATTTGACAATCATTTTCTTTCAATCACTTCTTTCTCTTTGTTCGATGATAAAAAAATATTTTTTTCTATCATTTGCGATGTTATGTTATCCTGTTAATCTGCAGATACTACATTTAATTAATTTAACTTTATTAAATTTAATCATTTATCCGCTTATATCCTAGATAAGATTGCAATCAAAAGATTGAAAGGGGGTATTTATACTATGAAAAATATGTTTAATAAACCATTTTTATACCATATATACAGTGTTTTATCAACATTGTTAGGTATACAAAATTGAATTATGTTATATTAGAAATTTATGTTCTGTTGTATTTATTTGTACCTTTTTTAAAAAAAATCTGTATAAATTTATATAATATATAAATTTATAAGAATGACACAATGGGTAATTTAAAACTATAAAATAAATGAGGCAAGGCGATGCCATATCACCAGAACTATTTACATTTATGTTAGAAAAAATATTTAAGAGACTAAATTAAGAATCTCCTCTCTCTGTATATGTGTTTGTATATCATTATCATCAAACCTTCCAATCCACTACTGAATGGAAGGCAAAATTTTCCAATTCGACCTATTTAATGCCTTACTTTTTTAGTCAATTTTGACAAATTTCTTTCTTTTTCTGTGCCATTTATTCATTGGTGTCTTCCTGGGCCTTTTTATATATGTACCTGAGTTCTCAATATATATACTGATAAATAAATAGATTCCAATATTAAATTAATGACTTTAATTTTATATTCTTGTAAAACATCTTAGACTTTTGTTAAAGTTTAGGAGTTTTTGAAATTCAAATTCTTTTAAGCTATTTTTATTTTCTATTTTTTGTATTTGATAATTTAATTTATAGCTTTCTTAAATGTCTCTTGATTCTCATTTTTATCTTTGTTAATTAAAAAAAATACTTTTGTTATATATTGTGCTAATGATATGTAAATTGGTAAAAAAGAAAAAATTCACAAGAGCAATAATGTTTAATAATTATTTTTTAAACTCATTTATGTCTTATTATAGATATTTTAAAAATTGTATAGTAGATTAACATTATTAAAATTTTAATATCGTTTTATAAAACAACATTTATCTTCTTGTGAATTAAATTCTTTCATTTTAAAAGTATTTCTTTTTAATATCCACAAGTCATTTTATTCTGTATCCTTGTCAATACTATTAAATAATTAGCACCTTCGATATGTACATGAGTAACGTCTTGACCTGCGATAAATACTAACAATATAATGCATAATAAATAATATATGCCACGTATATGTATGTGAATTGATTATTTACACAAATCACATATGCATTCTTATTGAAAAACGTGTTTCTACACAGAACTTACCGATAAGATACCGATCACGTGACATAAATAACTACACAAGAATACGACGAAGGCGCAACACAGTTTGGAATAAGACTTCTTTTCGAGTCGTTTGGGTCGAAGAGTGCATGTTGTCTGTGATCACGAAGTATTCTGCCTATAGTATTTTTTTTACTGTGTCTATTAGTGAAGTAGTGTCAAAATGAAGGCCATAGACCGAAAAAGTACGATGGTGAGTATATAAAAATATTTTAATAACTACGTGTAATTTATTATTTTACCTGACTAATGATTTTTTACATATTTTATTCTATGACTAATAAGCGTAAAATTAAAGAAGCATACGATTCATTTTCTGTTTAAATATTTATTATAGAGATTCGGTTTTATACTTAGATTAGTTGTATAGGTATAAAAAATATTTTTCATTATTAAAAGTAATTTTATCAGAATTGTATTTTAATGATAAATTATATACTACGTATTTGTATGTTTTTGAATTTAATTATTGTTTACATATATATATATTTTATAACATTGTTTTTCAAAATATAATTGCTTGAAAATGTTTAATTAGTCATTTTAATTAATTTATTGTTTAATTTTAGATATGATTTAAGATCATATCAAATAATTCAAACATTAATTTTCAAATAATATATTTAATAATAATGTAAATTATATATAACTTGTATCTGTTCAAATTTCCCGCGAATAAAAATAATTAACGGTTTTCTAATTATTGAAATAACACTAAATAACAATTAAAAACTATAAAATATTTATTTTTACTGGATCATTCCATTCTTTTCATTATTAATAAATGTAAGAATTATTTAAAATGGAATGAACTTTATAAAATGTTTTGATTATTGTGCTGTTACAAATATAGTTATTTCTTCAAAACGAGTTTTGTGTACGTGACGACTGATGGGTTATTTTATTTCTTAGAAATGACACCAGTTCAACTAGTTTGATCGGTAGAGTACAAATAAAAAATTAAAAAATATTGATTTACAATGTGTTCACAATTGACATATGTCCTCTTAAATGAAGATAAAAGTCATATATATATATATATATATATATATATATATATATATATATATATAAAATAACCAATTGACTTTTATTTTCATTTAGAGGACACATGCTAATTCCAGATTTCATTGTATATCAGTATTATTTAATTTGTTATCTGCATTCCACCAATCAAACTATTGAATAATTGGTAATTAAAACATAAACATTAATTAAGAAATTATTAATTAGTTTAAAAGTTTTATTCGCAATTAAATAGAAAAAAATATATCATTGAATGGGCGTATTGCAAACATTCCCAATTTTTAACACTTTTCCAAACATTTCTTATAAAACATTAAAACATTAGCTGATAAATTGTCATTAATGATCTTGTATTATAATTCAAATCATGAACATAAAATTACTATTTTAAATAAACTCACAAAACACAGTCTAGTGTTTTAAAATCAGATGATCCTCGCAGGTCGTAGTATGTCTCTGAATCTGAAAATACGGAAATTTAGGAAAGATCTGTTGAAATCATTATATATGGGCGGGGTATCATCATCTTATTGTAGTCATATTTCGAATATATTCAATTCTTGCAGCTGGTTTATCAAAAAATCGAATCATATCTATATAAAGATTGTTAGTAATGGGGAAATTAATTCAAATTTGTTTTAAATATTTGTAGATTCTATAATTTTCCATCATCAAACAAGATGAAATTTGTATCATATACAGTTTTAATTAAATCATTTAGAGAAATAGTTTTCTACGTATGAAAATAATATATAATTTCAATATATTATTAATTTATAGAATTAAGGACGTTAATAAATGACTGATTTTAATTCACTTGTAATGATAGTAGGTTGTTCAACTAGATTTTTTTAATATTTTAAAAATTTTAATTATGATAATGCTGAATGATTTGATAACTTATCACATTTTCTCATTCTTACACTTTATATACATACAAACATATATACATATATATATATATATATATATATATATATATATATATATATATATATATATATATATATATATCATTGCTATGTGATGAGCCCATTTTAATTTCTTACTCCTCACTTTTACTATAACTTCGTAACTTTTATTTTCTTTATCGTTCACTCGGTTCTCTTTTCATTCGATCGTGTAATATGAAATGTCGGATTATTGATAATGAGCCCATTTATTACACGACCCAATTTTTTCACATACTCCATCACTTTTACTATAATTATTCTAGCATTCAGACATAAGTAACTTTTTTTTAACATAGTATTAATATAGTGAATTAACAACATTTGATCTATAAATGTTCTTTTAGTGTTAATTAGTTACTCCAGATATAGGTAGTTTTCGATTTCTTTTACTTTTTTTCTTTTTAGTTGTTTCTTATTTCTTCGTTGTTCTGAAAATGCATTGAATGTTATTTTTAATCAGAATAATTTTTAACTTACCAATTTTTAACTTATCCAATTCTTCTATTTTTCGAGTTCATCTGGATTTGTTGAGAAAGTTATATTGTCGTTAGCAAATCTTCAGTGACTAACCACTCTCTACTTACGTTTACCCCTTTAAATTACTATTTTCTGTCTTAAATACTTCTTCTAACGCGGATGTAAATAATTTTGGTGATACCGCATAACTCTGTTTCATTTCTTTTATAATTTTTAATCCATTTATATATATATATATATATATATATATATATATATATATATATGTATGTATGTATGTATATATTTAAAATAATGAATTTAATTCATTGATTAATTATCGCAATTACATAAATTATGAATAATGATGTACTTTAATGTAAATATCGTCTATTTTTATAGCTTCCTAATTACGATCTTGACCATAACCTGTCTAATATCTACTGACCTTCAAGAGAAGAAAAACATATTTAAAAAAATAACATTTTGTAATCTATATCTAGTATAAATTGAGGCCGTTTACATTGTAATCTGCGGCAGTATAATTACTTATAATCACTTAAAATTCTTTCACGTGAAAATTGTATAATTCTAATTAAATTTCTATATTTATTTAACTGTTTTTGTTTAACGGTTGATATTTATGAATGAAAATATTTTGAAGATATTTTTGATTATAGTTTGTGCAAATTTATCATATTTTTTTTAAACTGTCTAATTAAATCTTGTTGTTAAACTATATTTTTAAAATATTAAGAGGATTTTATACACTTTTATAACAATGAATATTTTTTTCAAAAAATAATGTATAGCATGTACACGTATATGTTTGTAGTTGTGAACAATAAAGATAACAACAGAAGAATGAAAATCAGTGAGTGGAAATAATTTCCAACAAAGTCAAGGTTATCCATTCTTGAATTATTCTAACCAGTTTTTAAAGAAGAAATATCAAAGACGTATTAAGTTCGTCGTATATTTATTGGCATACAATTTACGAATAAATTTTTGATACTATAAATAGTCCTGCTGTTTATTACATCATACACGATGGATATTTGTAATAGTTATTTTTAAAGCAAGGTCGTTTGTATACAAAACCATTATGGTTTAGTACATTTGAGATAAGATCTTTTATACCATTTTAATACAAACTCTTTCAAATATACTTTTTAATTTTCAGTTGTATTATTTCGTATTATACGTTTGACAATGCACGTATATAAATGAAATATTTAGACATAATTTTTGAAATAAATTGTTTATTACAGATTTTTTATTTACATTTGTTCTTATCTTTATTTCCTAGAAAGCAAAACACTTAAAGCATATTTTTCATATTGATTCATACATTCATGTATGAAATTCATACACCTGAGAAGTAAATTTTAATTAATACAGAGAATCTAACTACAGCAATAACATATTAATTTTGTGTTTGATACTGCCAACAACTATCAATATTTCTACTAAATTATTAAATCTCATCAGTTCAAATTCAAACTTTCAAATCTAGTTCAGGATTTGTTAGACGTTCTGGATAGGGGAAATTAAATAAGTATTTTCAAAATCTCGCTTTTCTCAGTTAAGGAGTTCTAAAAATCAGATTAAAACAGTTAAAATGTAATGTAAAGACTGTTTGAAAATTATTACTCCTGCTATTATTATTAATAATATTAAATTAGTATCTTTTATTGCGATAAATGTTATTGCATCAATTAAAATCTCAAGTATGAACGATTGTACATACATATATCAACAGTTTATAAGATTATTTCTTAAAAATGGAACGAAAACTTTCCTTATACTGTAATCTAATTCAATATTATCAATAAAACATGTTTCATAGATATAAATAATACTGTTTCACAATTGTATTTAATCACTAATGATTTTTTAACAATTTAATGAGATTTAAATAAGGATACTTTATTATACATAATTCAAGTATATGAATAATAAGATCTTTTTTGTACTAATAACTTAATCTGTTTCAATATATGGATTTTTAATATAATTACAACAGATTTAATAAATGAACTTTTTTACATTAATCTCATTAAGATAATATTTTTTATTTCATTTCGATTGGTGTTGAAATTGAGATTATATTTGAAATTATGTTGAAAGGACAATATTTAAAGAATGATTGTGTGTTAATATTATCAAGTGTATATTAATTTTATTAAATTGCATTATTAACTTTTTATAGTTATATATGTATATATTGATGGACAAAAATGCTGCTGGGAAAATGATTAAACATGTCTATAGAAACTAAAAGTGTAGAGTAATTCAAAAACGATGTTTTTACTGTTTGTTTCATACTGTAGCAAATTTATTTGAACACAAATTAATTATTGCCTCGAATCAATGATATTACAGTGTTCAAATGTAATTATAAGTTGTTGCACATTTCGATGATCGTTTTATCATAATCAGAACGTTATAATGTAACAGAATGAAATAAAGAGATATAATACATATTTTTCAATTTCATTTTTGAAACTAACAGTTTTAGAGAATAGATTTAATAAACTTACAGAATTTCACTTTCAATAAATCATAAGTTATAAATGAGTTTTATACAGATAAGAAAACGATGAGTAAGGTATTTATGGAAATATTTATCAAATTTATATATCTTATCGTGGCATGTGTATAAATGATAAAGTTATTTATTTTCAATTATCGAGCATTTATAGTGTAGTAAAAAAGTAATAAAGTTCTGAATGGGATTAGATGTGTAGTGTAAAATCATATGATTTGGATATTTATTGATAATCGAAAGTGAAAATATTGTTGTAGAGGTGATTATTATTTTAATATATAAATACATAAGTATGAATGCATATATGCATGCATGTGTGAATTGTATATATTTTATTTAATGCATATGTGTGTATGGATGTGGATATCAGTGTGTATGCTTGTTGTAATGTATATATGAATGTGTGTTTAAATATGTTTATATGTATATATAAAATTTCGGTTTCATTTAATTCGATCACTTTCGATTGATTCTTGTATAAGGTTATGTTGTAACTTAGTGGGCAGGTGTCAGACTCCAGTTAAAGCGATGACGTAGCTCAGCTACAAACCGTCTAACAAAGGAAGTTATTGTCTGACCTTTCGTGTCCTTTCAATGTTTGCCGGCAGTTTGTATTCAGTAGTTTAGTGTAGTGTCTGTGTTTCTTTTTTGCAGTACATTACATATACCAAAGGTACAGATATTATGCAATTGATTTAAATATTTTTCTAAATTTAAGAACAATTGTTCGAGTATATAGATGCACAATATATATTTTTTTCATAATTTAGTTATAGCAATTCAATTTGTTAATTAGTGATATTCGATTAGTCTTATCAGTAATTCGTATTAATTTAATCTTCATGTATGCATTTCTATATTATTAAAAAAAATATTAATCTTTATTTGGTTAATAAAAGGGATATAAGTGTTTATGCAAATAACACATGTTCACGTGTTGAATGCATGTTGTCATAATACGCAGATGTTATTTAATTCCATTACTTAATCTAGTTCTCAATTTATTTTTTTTAATTAAATTGCTAATTAATCACAAGATTTGAAAACTTCTAACAAAAAAAATTATCTTTACATAAAACAAACAAATTTAAATATTAAACAGAATCAACTTTTTAAAAAAATAAACAGATGTTTTATACACAGTATCATGAAAATATTTATTGTAATTATAGGATAATTACATAAAAACGATATGATCTAAAACTATAAATAATAAACTTTACTCTTAACCATTGTTAACTCGTATAAAAAACCGTATCGTTACTTTTTAGAAACATGTAATATGTTTTTAATAATCTTTTTACATTAGGCTTATGTATATAATACGAGCTAATTATAGATTTTATTTCGTATGCACTTGACCTTGAACTAAATTGAAGTGTACTGAACTGTTAATATTTGCAATTGTAATTCATTGAACATATTTTGTAATGTTTTATTTATTTATTTAGTGATATATATATATATATATATATATATATATATATATATATATATATATATATATATATATAAATCGAAATTTGAGTTTGAGTAGAATTTCAATTACATGAATCGAATATATCATTCGGAACAATCGAGTAGAATTACACATATGATCTCATAGGATTGAATCATACAAGGCGTGTTGGTATTTTAATTCATTAATAATTATACGAACGTTTTTTTTTCAAATAAAATATAAAACTGAATAATTAAGATAATTTATTTACAGTTTAAAACGGTTTAATAATTATTCTTGTTTGAAAAATAAATAAAATTATATAATAATAAGCAGATATAATATTTTACAGTGAAAATTATACCTGCTAAAATATTTTTGTTCAAAAAGTATTATGAAAAACAAGTAATTTACAAGAATAAATCTCAAGATTTTTTTGTACATATAGTTCATTATAATATGTACAGCTGCTCACAAAAACATGGAATGTATAAAAACTGTTATACATTTTATTGAATTTAAATTAATTTAGGAAATTAAAATATATTTTAATTAGAACATTTATTAATAAGCTTTAAAATATAAATTTAAATCGAAAGTAATAAAGATTAAAAGAAAAAAAAGTTGCAATTCGATAATATGAATATTAGTAGAAGGTATTGGCCCACGATATGGTGTAAAGAAAAGTTTAAAAAATTAAATTCAATATTTTAATGGGTAGCTTTGTGTTTAAAATATTTTTTAATATATATGACAAGGAATGAATGAATTTTGTAGTAAAATAATTTTCTTTTGACATATTCTTCCTGTAAATATTTTTTCAACAAATTCTTATTGGAAGTAAGATGTTTAGTTAATGATAGTCCTTTTTCCCATAAATTTTCAGTGACTTATCGAATTCTTAACCCGATTTTCTCCACGAGTGAATTTTTGGTATGAATTAAATATTTCAAATTTTGATCGTAAAATAGAACGCTTCCCCTAAAAAATTTCACCCTATGTGCATATTTATTGACGAATTCAAATCGTTTTATCTCTTTTCACTTTATAAACAGGTTTTTCGAATAATACAACCATTAAAATTCCTTTTTATTATTCTTCGAATAATTTAATAATTTATATTTTTCTTGATTGATTTTTGTACTTCTCTACAAATTTATTTTGCATTCACATTATAATAATCTCTTATGCATTTTGCAATTTATCATTTACTATTCTCATTTAAATGTTTTGGACGCCTTATACATGGCGTACTAATTAAACTATTACTAGTTTTGTCTTTTTTTATAATGTTTTTCGCAAAATTGCGTAGTATTTCCATTTCAATTTTCCTTTGCGAATATATTTTCTTGATAAAAAAAACATCTTTAAGTATCTTATTAGAATAGTAATTCAAAAGATTTATTTTACATCATCGATCTGCTATATAAAACTATATATTCACAAGTCGATTTTTTTATAATTAGTACCGGATTTACCTACATATATGATTGGCAGACTGAATTAGGGTAATAATTATTTTCACTCTGCAATTTTTTTATGATTGTAATTATTTTGAAAAAATAATTATGCTTGTATCAATATTTTTTTAACGTGTATCTAACTTTAATCATTTTAATTAATAAATAGATTTGTAACAAATGTTGTTTCAGCATTCTTTAATACATTACATGTTATCTTTTATCATAATGTTTTATTAATACAACATAATTAAGTTTAATGTTATATTAAATCATAATTATAAACTTAAATTCTTGTTTGAAAAGAATACAACAGAATGTTTCTACTTAGTAATTGTATATTAAATAGAACTATTTTGTTTAATATTTATAATAAATAATAATTATTGTATAATAAATATTTATTATTAAAATGTTATTACGGTGTATTGAAAAATAATCCCCCAATATCTGATAAGAAACTATTCACTGATAAAAGATAAATTTTGTAATTATAATTATTTTTATCTTCTTTCTTTATTTACTGTAATTAATAATTTTCACTAAAAAAAATCATGTCCCAAATAAAAGATTTAAGTAAATTTGACTAAGACTACTAAAAAACATTCAAAGTTTAGAAGTTCACTAAATAGATTAATTTATAGTACTGACTGGTGTTTGTTATTGTTTACTATTTGGAGTTTCAGTTATAATTTAACTAAATTACAAATAATATAGGGTAATTCCAAATAAATTAAAAATCTTATGCTTTTTGTATAACGAAAACATTTAAATATCGTTATAATTATGATAATTGAAAATACAAATAACAGTTTAAATAAATTGTTGAAAAAAGGTATATTTATTTTACCTTACTTATATATCAATACTTTTTTAAATTATAATTAATAAAATCAATTAGATTTAAATTTAAAATCTCCTTTCATCCTTATTTATATTTTATATATGTACATACAAATTTTTCAATTTTCGGAAATATAATTTGAAATTAAAGAGTTTTTTTTAAAATGGTGGTTCAGGTAATAATCGATTTTTTAATAGTATTTTTTGTAATACTAAAATAATATCAAGAATATAATTTTAAGTACGTGTACATTTTTAATTAATTTATTTTAATCGTATATTCCATTTCAAATTAAAAATGGTATCTGTTAATTTTATTTTCAAAGTCAATCATTTCTACTGCATTATGTGTATTTAAAGCTATATTCTAAGAAACAATTATTGTATATATAAAAAGTATCTAAAAATAAGTATCAAGGTACATTTAATAGTACTATAAACTGTTATTGAAATGTTTATACATTTTATAACACGATTTAAATATATACAATTGATTTCACTAAGTGAAAGATCTTTTTTGAATTCAAAACATGTAAATACTTCATTTTATATCACAACCAGTACTGTTTATGGTTGTGGTTTGTAATCGAGTTTAGGAATTCCTGTTTGGTTTTAATAATTAATGTGATTTAAATATATATACTTTTTAAAATTAATTATAATTTAGTATCAATGTGATTTTTATACATTATTTGCCTTTTTACGTATCATTTTATGCATATATTTGTCAATATATTTTTTTGCCGATTTAGTAATTCATAATACAGTGCTTTCGTGATGGATTGATTGGTAGAAAATAGCTCATAATTAGTAATTCTATCCATATCTTATCAAACCCATAACATATTTTTTTGGTCAGAGTCCTCCTTTCGGATTTTAGATGTTGATGGATCGTTAAATGGGTTGATTGGAACACATAAATACTGTTCATTAATGTTTCTATTATATTTTTCATAACATATATATACACTGCCGACCATAAATTTGAATCAGACAGTAAAATAAAATAGTTTAGTTGCTTGTATGAAACATGCTACAAATAAAAAGCCTCGTTGGAATGCATTATAAAATGTATGGAATGTGATAGATGATTATCTTGAAAGATTAGTGTAATAATTGTGCCTCGTATTCGTCAATAATCAATAAAGAAGTGGGTTACTTGAATGAAATCAAAATTTAATCAATACTGTTATTTAATCATAATTTTTATGTAAACTGCTTTATTAATATGTAAGCTTATTTTTAAAACAAAATTTGCTTAAAACCAACTTACCTATTTTATTTTATTGTTCATTTATACTTTTTTGTGATACGATTAAATTTATTAAAGGTAGTGTGTGTGTGTGTGTCTATATATATATATATATATATATATATATATATATATATATATATATATATATATATATATATATATATATGTATATATATACACACTCTTTAACACATTTGTTTAATAAATTGTTCACTAGCTAGTTTTTTTAAAAAATATATAAAGGGAGATGTTCGATTTTTTAATTTTTATATTTTTATGAACATCACATTTTTTTTAAATAATTCATAAATCATTTTATAAAATATGTCATTTCCTGTATCATTAACAATTGTATGTAATAGTATGTAATATAGCACGGTCTTTTTTTTATATTACGGACATTCATTAGCGAAAATATTTTCATTATTATGAAGAACAAGGTCGTAATTATTCCTGTGATTTCTTTAATTGGATGTGAAATTATCCGAAATTTATGTAATTCATATGACCTTTCAGTTTGTAATTCATACGTTTAGTTTAAGCTACATTGTATATATATATATATATATATATATATATATATATATATATATATATATATATATATATATATATATATATATATATATATATATATATATATATATATATATATATATATATATATATATATATACATATGTACATACATACATACACACACACACACACGTGTGTGTGTATGTATATACTTGTATAACATTTCAGTGTTCTGTTAATATCGTCATTTTTCTCTTTGAACATGCAGTATAGCACTTGTATTTATTAATAATAGTTTTAGGTGTTGTAATTTTTATCAGCCCGTAATTTATTTATACTTGAAACATTTATTTTATCAGTATATTTTTTAGTGTAACATACCGCCATATCGACGCGGACGTCGCGACGCGGCTTGGCGAATGAATCGATTTCTATTTTGGTAACATGTGAAAATAAATGGAAAGGAAAATATATCTCACATTACGAAAGATTTCAATTTCGAATTGTTACCTTTATGTAATATAATTATTTTAATATCGAATACGATCCGTCCTATTTTAATTTAGATGAAACTCGTTACACTCGTTTATTATAATTATCACGTGAACCGTGCTTACAAATGAAAATCGGGGGTTGTGAAGTGTGAATCGCGAATGCGACTGTGCTGGATTCTCG
The DNA here is from genome assembly GCA_029203775.1 of Neoneuromus ignobilis. NCBI lineage: Eukaryota > Metazoa > Arthropoda > Insecta > Megaloptera > Corydalidae > Neoneuromus > Neoneuromus ignobilis. The sequence goes on along the minus strand of CP092096.1, from coordinate 22,089,018 downwards.
GGCATGCGATTTGCTTTTCAAGAATATACAAGGGCACCCTGATACGTACTTTTCATCTGTTATCGGTCAAATCAACAAGCCAGTTTTGTTTGAACCGCGGCTCTTTTTTGAATATTATATTTAGGCCACTTTCATATTACGCAAAAATGGTTTGGGTGACAAAATGTGATGATCCGGAGGTGTATTTTTATTTTATTAAATTAAAATTTCAATATTTTCTTTTACTATATGTATATATGTGTTTGTATATATATATATATATATATATATATATATATATATATATATATATATATATATAGTAATTTTTTGTCAAAAATCGAAATATTTTTTTTAATAGATGGAAGCAGCGGCTTGTCCAGAAGATCAAATGTTGGGAAAAACACAAAATCATCCCGTTTCACACTTAGATCATATGTGTTCTTTGGACATAACATCTAAAGCATCATACATTCGTTTGTCTGGAATTATTTGTACCATTGGTATGTAATTTTTCGTGTATATATCGTATATTTCGTATATTTATGTATATATATACATATATATATATATATATATGTATATATATATATATATATATATATATATATATATATATATATATATATATATATATATATATATATATATATATATATATATTTTTTTTAAGAAATATTTATTACTTTTCATTTAATAGTCATTCAAAACGTTCTAATATTTTATGTTTAAAACATTTCAGTTTATACATCTAATATCTTATTATATAGATGGTCCAAATAAGATTGAAGGATTTATACATACATTTACTTGCGTATTATCATTTACTATTTTTTATTCTTATTTGGGCTACCAGATATATATATATATATATATATATATATATATATATATATATATTACATTGATTTTTTTGTTAATTTAATAGTTATTTTCAGACACTTACATATATAGAAAAAGATAGTGAAATTTATTGATCTTTTTTTAGATATTTTTAAATGTAGCTATTATAACTTTTGTAAAGTGATTTTCTAAAAAATAAATTTTTATATTATAAAAACAAAGTAATATATATATATATATATATATATATATATATATATATATATATATATATATATATACACATATACATATGCTGAAAGTTAAATTTCAATGAAATTTATTAATTTCTAATTGATTTCAATAGATATAAACGAAATAAGAGTAATTTTTAAGTTTATTGTTTCAAGTCAATTATTCTAATAGGATTGGAGTATACATTACATATTTATATATAAACATACTCACACACGGCCCGCATACATATATTATGGATTGGTAAATTAAGCAATAGTTAGTCAAGAATACGTTTACATAACATTGTTTTTATTGTAATAAAACGTTTATTTGTTTAATTATTAATTTAGATAATGATTAGTTGATTGTGTTTATGTATGCTCGCGCGTGTCAAAAATAAAATTTCAATGAAAATCAAATTTGTTTTTTAATTATTAATTATTTCAATAATGATTATTGTTTTGAAAAAAGTCCTTATATTTTACTTATGTTTTATTTCTATCCTTCATTTATGAAATAATGTAATACATTATTGTTTATAAAAGATATATTTTTTGAAAAGGAAAATAATTCCATTTGTACGTGTATAATTTAGGACCTGCATCCTGTAGTGTTGAGATGTTGGAAAAAATGATGGAGACAGGCATGAACATTGCTCGTCTCAATTTTTCTCATGGTAGTCATGAATATCATGCTAATACAATTAAAAATATTCGTGAAGCTGTTGAAAACCACAGCCAAAAAATTGGTATGCGTTACCCTCTAGCAATTGCATTAGATACGAAAGGTCCAGAAATTCGTACTGGGTTATTAGAAGGGGTAAATATTTCTTACTGTTTTCTTTATCCCATGTTTAAATATTAATTTAATTATTCATTGTCTTAGGGAGGTTCGGCTGAAGTTGAACTGAAGAAAGGTGATACGATCAAACTTTCAATTGATAAGTCATATGAAGATAAAGGAAACGCTTCATGTATTTTTGTTGACTATGAAAATATTTTGAAAGTGATTAAGGTTGGAAACAGAATATTTGTTGACGATGGTTTGATGTCTTTGATTTGCACGAATGTTAGTAGTAATGCATTGACGTGCACTATTGAAAATGGAGGCATGCTTGGTAGTCGTAAAGGTGTTAATTTACCAGGTGTTCCGGTCGATTTACCAGCAGTATCAGAAAAAGATAAATCTGATCTTTTGTTTGGTGTTGAACAAGAAGTCGACATCATTTTTGCATCATTCATTCGTAATGCTGCAGCTTTGTCAGAAATTCGTTCCATTTTGGGTGAAAAAGGAAAGAAAATTATGATAATGTCAAAGATTGAAAACCAACAAGGTATGCAAAATTTGGATGAAATTATTGAAGCTTCTGATGGTATTATGGTTGCAAGAGGAGATCTTGGTATTGAAATTCCACCTGAAAAAGTATTCTTGGCACAGAAGTCTATAATAGCCCGTTGTAACAAAGTGGGAAAACCGGTCATTTGTGCTACTCAGATGTTAGAGTCTATGATTAAAAAACCAAGATCGACTCGAGCTGAAGGTTCTGATGTTGCCAATGCAGTATTAGATGGTGCTGATTGTGTTATGTTGTCTGGTGAAACTGCTAAAGGAGATTATCCTCTTGAATGTGTACATACTATGGCTAATATTTGTAAAGAAGCAGAAGCTGCTATTTGCCAAGGACAATTGTTTATTGATCTTAACAGTAAGGTATTATCTGAAATATGTATAAATGATATGAATGTTGTTATAAAAATTATAATCATATTCAGGCTATTCCTCCAATTGATGGAACCCATACAGTTGCCATAGCTGCTGTAGAAGCATCTGCTAAATGTTTAGCTGCGGCGATTATCGTCGTTACTACTTCGGGTCGGTCGGCTCATCTTATTTCTAAATATAGACCACGTTGCCCGATTATTGCTGTGACGAGGTATGGACAAACAGCTCGTCAGGCTCATCTGTTCAGAGGAATCTTACCTATTCAATATGAGGGTATTTATAATTATATTGAATAAAATAAGTAAATGTGTTTTTCACAACTCTTGAATATATGTACTCATTTATGTTTGAAAATTTAATTGTAGCCCCGGCATTATCAGATTGGATAAAAGATGTTGATGTCAGAGTACAATTTGGTTTACAATTTGGAAAAGCTAAAGGTTTTATCAGTGCTTCAGATCCAGTTATTGTTGTAACTGGATGGCGTCAAGGCTCTGGATTTACCAACACTCTGCGTATTGTGTATGTAAAAGATTAAAACTGATGAAAGTTAACAAAATTTTCATTGCATGTATTTATTTCATTATTTAATATTGGTTTGTTTCATAAAAGTTGAATTGCCAATTTACATAATGTGAAGTAAATAATTATTGTCAGTTTTATTGATGAATATATTTATAATTTAAGTAAATTTTAAATTTAATTTTATATTTACCATATATTTATACAATTGCATATTTATTATATATATATATATATATATATATATATATATATATATATATATATATATATATATATATGTATATATATATATATAAATGTTAATTTTCGTAAGTTGAAAGAATATATTCATCATGTATAGTTATTTTATTTATAATTTATGATTATAGCATTATAAGAGCAATTTTAAAAAAAAATTATTCTTTATTAATAAATGTAAAAGAAAATAGTTTGTGTAAGTTTATATACTATTTGATTTGTTGTCAAATATTAGTCATTTTATTTTTCTAGTGAACAGGTTAGACACTGTAAATGTGGTCCATGTGTTCATAAATAATTCTTCACAAGAAATCCCTATATGGCATGGTTTATTAGTAATAGGTACTTATGACCAATCAATCAATTTTTAAAACGGTATTGATAACTATCTTTTTTTACTTTTATTTTCAGTTAAAATTGGTTTCTGAAAAATTTGTAATAAAGAAGTGTCACTTATATTTCTTCCTTTGTTTTATTCGTTTATTATTTATTATTGAATATTTTTTGAAGAATGAATCTCAGAAACAAGAAATTGATAAAATACAAATTTTTTCAGTAAAATACAATTTCTATATAAATGTACTATTAAATTTATTCAATAAATTACAGTGAAATAAATAATCTTTGTTTGAATGTAATTAAAGTTAAATATTAACTATATATATAAAATTTATAAAGTGATTAATAAATATAATGTGGTATTTCATTATTTTTAAGTGTGTGTGTGTGTGTGTGTGTGTATATATATATATATATATATATATATATATATATATATATATATATATATATATATATATATATATGCATACACACACACATACATATTAAACATTGTATGTTATGAAACAAATATTTTTTATTAGAATATTTATAATTCTTTATTCATATTATAAATTGGCAGTTCAATGTTGAGAAATAATTTTAAATATGGGACACTGTATTTTAGTTTAGTGTTGTAAATTGTGTTAATTAAGTCATTTAATTTTTATTTTGCATGCTTATTTGTTATTTATAACTAAACAAATATTGATTTGCTACAGCACAACTTATTTTACAATTAATTTATTCAATAATTTACATTATTGAATGTATCAATCAATTTTCTAATTGTTTCTTCTGGGAACAGCAATACTTTTTAAGACAGGTATTTGGGAAATAATGCATGTTACATAATTTTTGTAATACGTTATTATGTTGTAACTTATGATTGTATTAATATATATTTACGTGTACACATATATTAATATATTATATATAATCTGACATATATATATATCTATATAAAATTTGCTATAAGTTATATCTTAAATGTTCAATTTATTTTCAGTAATGCTGATTAAGCAAAACTTTCTCTTCTCACATGGTATCACGTATCTTGGCAGTTAAATGCAGTAGTGAGTGCATTTAATCTTATAAAGCTAAGTGCAAAATAATATGTATTCAAAATTTTTATTTGTTTATGATTTATATATATTATTAATTTATTCACTATTTTCCTTAAGTTAAACTAAAATGTTATAACTTATTCAATTTATCAATGTTCATCATTGTTAACAAAAATAATAAATATTGTAAACAATTTTATTTCATTTTTATTTATACCTTTTAAAATCTGTAATATTTAATGTACGTATTAATGTATATTAGTCAAATATTGTAATAAAGTTAATGTAATAAATTTATAGGTTTATTTATTTATTGTATTAATTATTTATAAGTTAATATAAGAAAAAAATGTTAATGTAATAATTTTTCTCAATAGATTTAAATCGCTTCAGTAGATAATCTAGTCTATTCTATAAAAAAAAAAATTATTAAATTCAAAAATCTTAGTTGGCTTTATTTGTATTTTTGGGTGACATTTGACTATTAATTTTTATAATTGTACAAAATTGTAAAATATATTAATTTTTTGCTCAATTCTTATATTAAAATCTTCTTGTTATAATGCAGTTCCATCAACAATGTAATTTATTTCCTCAGGTATATGTTATTTATAGAAATATGAAAACATAGGATAATTTTCAATTTTTCATTAGCGTACAAGTGGTTCACGTTTTGTCGATCCTTTTTCAAAACAAGAATTAAGTCCGTTATTTAATACCAAACTCACTTCAATTATTTGTACTTTAGGTATATTTTCTTTTAAAAAACGTTAATGAATAATTTGAACATAATATTACAATTTACTAGGCCCGTCGAGTTGTGAAGCTGATATTATCGAAAAAATGTTGACTCTAGGAATGAATGTAGCATGTTTAGATTTATCTTTCGGTACAAGAGAATTTCATAAACGAATGTTAGCAAATACTCGTATCGCTGCTAGTAGTTATAGTAGAAAAATTGGCACTGTGTATCCAGCAGCTATTGCTTTGCAATTAAAGGGTCCAGAAGTTCAAACAGGAATACTAAAAAAAGTATGTTATTTTTCGATAATGTAACTTTATTTTCATGACTTTTACATTAGGAAGTTGGTCCTGAAATTGAAATACATACAGGCGATTTGCTAAAATTAACTACAATGTCAGATTACGCAGATGTTTGTGATCATGATATAGTTTACGTTAACTATGAAAGTATGAATAAAGTTATCAACAAAGGAGACAAAATAATTATAGATCATGGAAAAATTATTCTCGAAGTAACGGATCCCGGTAACAAAAACGATAAGTAGATTTTAGAATCGTTTATAATTTTTAACGTACGTAGGCGATACCTTCATAACTTGCGACGTAACGCGTGGAGGCAGATTAGGAAATCAAAAATCTATTAATTTACCCGGTATACCTATCGACTTACCTCCGTTATTAAAAGAAGACGTAGATGATATAATTTGGGGAATAGGACAAGAAATTGATTTTATTATCGCACCGTTTGTGAGAAATGTAGAATGTATTAAGGATATTCGAAATATTCTAGGTCTGTATTGTAGTAAAAACAATATATTCATTGATATTCATTTATTAATAAATAAATAGGAATACAAGGAAATAGTATACTTATTTTATCAAGAATTGAAAACTTACAAGGAATCGAAAACATAGATGAAATTATTAAAGAGTCTGATGGAATAATGTTTTCAAGAGGAGATTTAGGCTTTGAAATACCTTTAGAAAAGATGTTTTTAATACAAAAAGAAATTATTTCAAAATGTAATAAGGTGAAATAATTATTTACATATGATCATTTGATGAAAGTTTAATATTTTTCCTTTCTAAAGAAATTGAAATCGGTATGTATGTACATTTCATAAATTAAATTTACTAGGTAGGAAAACCGTTTATATGTGCTGCCCAACTGCTCTTATCAATGGTAAATGAACCAGAACCGACACAAGCAGAAATTACTGATGTTGCTAATGCTGTACTAGATGGTACAGACAGTGTTATGTTAATGGAAGAAACAAGTTTTGGCTATTATCCATCTGAAGCGATTACAATTATTGCTAAGATATGCAAAGAGGCTGAAATTTCTCGATGGCAAAGCCCATTCTTCTATGATAAGATTTGGAAAATATCACCTCCTCTTGAACCGACACATGCTTTAGCTATAGCTGCTGTAGAAGCAGCTGTTAAAGTTAATGCACCGATCATTATATCTATGACGACATCGGGAAGATCGGCGAAATTATTGTCTCAATATAGACCACAATCTATTATTCTTGCAATAACAAGATATGGACATGTAGCAAGACAATTAATGTTATGGCCATGCATCGAACCAATACATTATATTAGTAAGTGCATTGTATGTTTAAATACTAACTATAAGCAACTTTCACAACTTGTCAGGATGGCCGAGCGGTCTAAGGCGCTGCGTTCAGGTCGCAGTCCACTTCTGTGGGCGTGGGTTCGAATCCCACTTCTGACAGCTTCATTTTATATTGACACTAGATTAATTTTTATAAGACATTTTAATTATTTTAAACTATTTTAGACATACGTATATGTATGTGAATATACATATATATTAAACACTAAAGATATTTTTATATTAAAAAAATATTATTATGAAAACTTGTTTTCAGATATTATATTTGTTTTATTTTTGTTAAATATTGATTTGTTAAATATTTTTTTAGTTTATAATATATATATATATACGAGGGTCGTTTGATAAGTATGGTAAAAAAGTAAGAAAAACTAAATTGAAAAAATTAATTAATTAAATTAAACAATAAATAAATTTACTATACTTATCAAACGACTCTCGTAAATGTACATATTGTTCAGACGTATTATAAATACTTTTATATTATATATATGACGTTATATTGTCATACAATACATAAGTAATTTTATATGAAATGTTAAGTCAGTTACTCTCGCAGTGAATAAGCTACGTAAGCGCTTTAACAAGATGTGAATTGCTCGAAAACGACAAGATCATACTTCACAGGATCATTTCTGTAGTATATCTTCACATTCTCTTCACACAAACGAAGAGTTAACACAGCCATGATGACGAGATGTAGCAACATTCTCTGAGCGTGAGGACAGGATAATATTTGTTTTTAACAAATATTTTTCATCGATGACCGTTCGCTGGACAGCAATGTTCGGTTAAGAGAGTGCTGCATTCTGAGTGGTTGTTTTTTTTATCTATTAACTAAAAACATATATAAAGCTTGTTTTTTAAACACTTATTTAATTTTGAATTAATTTTTCACTCACCATTTCTTTATCAATTTGTTTGTCCTTTTGTTATCCTGTGTTATATAATTTCATTCTATTTTTTTTATTAATACTTTATGGAAAATCCATTCTTGTTGTTATTCATTTTTTCGTTAGTGACGGATTTTTTTAGCAAAATTTAAAATAATTTTGTTCATATTTATTTACATTATTTATAATTAATTTAATTAATTATATATATATATATATATATATATATATATATATATATATATATATATATATATATATATATATATTTATATATATATATAATTTATACACACAATAACAAATAATGTGATATATCATGATAAACAGTACTACACTGAATTGTTTTTTAAATTATTTAATTAAGAAATATTTCAGATCAACCCCTTTCTGATTGGGGAAAAGATATCGAAAGAAGAATGCAATTTGGGATAACCCTTGCAAAACGTAAAGGATATCTAAATGCAGGTGATCCGATTGTAATTTTAAGCTCTTGGAGAACAGGTTCTGGGTTTTCAAATAATATACGAATTGTTTACGCTTCAGGAATTGATACTTTACCACTTTTAACTATACCCACATAGTTGCTAATTGGAATTTTGTTTGATTGCCCTTATTTGTTTACTTGTTTTTGTATGTATATAAATTCTTTTAAAAAATATTAATTTTTGTATGATTTTATTCTATGTATTATTTTTTTTGCTGCTGAATATATTTACTACAATAAAATAATAAATATGTTTTTTGTACATATGCCAGGTGCAGGGACCAATTACTTCAAAAGTATGTACATTTATTGTAAGGGTGACTAAGCATTAAAAAGAGAATGTAAGGCCACTAAATTCGACGAATTTATGGTGCGAATCTTACGATTTGCTACCTTATATTAACTGGTGATATATATATATATATATATATATATATATATATATATATATATATATATATATATATATATATATATATATATATATTAATGAAAATATATTCGATTAGTACGAATTACTTAGCGAACAGTACTCGTAGTGAAAGTCATTGCAAGAAATCAAGAACAAATGTAAAATAGGATCGAATTAATTACTCTGTCTAAAGATCAAAATGATATTGTTAATTTATTTACTATATTTTTTGATTGATCTAATAAATTACAGTTAGTATATACATCCTCTATGAATATTTCAAACAGTTTTAAATAAAATTCATAAATGTTTTTTTGAAGAAAATTAATTTAGACATTTAGGCCAAGTGTGTTGATTCGCCGCGGAGACGTTGCAACGTGCCTGCGCCAAATAAGTTTCGGTATTTTCCCCACTCAAACATCACTTATTTTTCGCTATTGAACTACATTTATTGATACTTTCTGGATAATTATAGTTAATATATATCCTTTTTAATAATTTCTAATACTTGAATATGGAATTAATAAAAATTTCTTTCTATAAAATCAATTTGGATATTTAGATTAAACTCAGTCTATCAATATAAGTTGTTTTAGCGTGACAGTATCAAATAAATTTTCGATCTTTTTCCCCCATTCAAATATTTCACATTTTCTGATAACTGGGTTTTATATTTATTGATATTTCTGATCAATTATAGTTAATATGAGTATATTTTTATGTATCTGTTTCCAATATTTGTTGAAATATATTAATATTTCTTTGGTGAAAATGAATTTAGATATTTAATTCGAATGCATAATTATTGTGAGATGTTACTAGATATTTAAACAATTTTAGAAAACAGGATGTTCAGTGCACCCAAATTTTATTTTGCAGTGTAAATTATTCTTCAAATAATACATTTTTATCTTATCTATGATTCCAAAGTTTTTGAGTAATTGTAATAAATGAAATATTACATGCATAAGTAAATTTATGTTTGATATAGTAATAGAATAAGAAAATGTTTAAATTCCTTTATTGAATTTTTCTTCTTGTATATATATATATATATATATATATATATATATATATATATATATATATATATATATATATATATATATATATAAAATTTGTTTGAATGTTGTGTTACGTATGACACGTGTTATATAAGTACATCTGTGTTCTGATTTACCAATTATGTACCAGATTAAGAAAAAGTTACTTGTAAATGGATAATAGGACTGAAAGAATAAACGTCATTAGTTAGGTCATTAACTTTGACGGTATTTGCCGGTATATTTTTTATACTTATGTCTTTGCAATGAATTTTCATATTTTTTTGTGGTTTATAGTAAGTAATGTAGATATATTATTCATTTTATTTATAATTTATTTGTTTAATAATACAGTTTAAAATATATTACTGTTAAAATTTAAAATGTTATATTTGTTTAAAGGTTATTTTTAATTAAATATACGAGTTCATTGATTATTATTATAAATAATTCATTTATTTTATAATTTTTTAATATTTGTTACTATGTATAAATATGTTCAATTATTTTTATTATTTTGTGTTTTGTTCTCTTTGTAGGTTATATTGTGCCAAGTTCCTTATTACCTAGCCAAAATAAATGTACAAAAGAATGTCGTAGAAGATATTATTGAAATTAAGGAGTTTAAGAAACTGTTACGTACAAAAAACAATGTTCTTGTTTGTTTTACAAGTTCGACAAAACAATCCGCTCAGATAATAAAAGTATTTCGTGATGTTGCTGTGGTTATAAAGGGTCATGGGACTATGGTTTTAATAGATTGTTCATCGTATGTAAAAAAATTTTTTTTTATGCAATCAGTAATAATGTTTGTAGATTTATAAAACATATTGGTTTTGTAGGGAGGCCAAAAAGTTATGTAAGAAACTGAAAGTTAATCCTGAACCGTATATTTTAAAACATTATAAAGAGGGAGAATTTTACAAAGATTATGATCGTCGGGAAACCGTATCGTCTATGGTGAATTTCATGCGTGATCCGACTGGAGATATTCCTTGGGAAGAAGATTCAGGTGCTACAGATGTTGTTCATTTAGCAGATGCAGTGGTTAGTATAAACACATTTTAATTATTTTATTTTTTAATCTTTAAGTCTATAGACATTTTATGTAAATATCTATATTTTTAAAACTTTTCTAAAAACATATTTGATTCAGTAAAATTTATTTCTCAAATTATTCAGGGTTTGGCAAAAATTCTTAAAAAAGAAACAAAACCGATTCTTATAATGTTCTATGCTCCGTGGTGTGGATTCTGTAAATCTTTGAAACCTGAATATGCATCTGCAGCGACAGAGTTAAAGAATCAGTATATATTAGCAGCGATCGATGTAAATCGTCCAGAAAATGCAATACTTAGAACACGATATAATATAACAGGTTTTCCGACTTTATTATATTATGAGTAAGTATTTGAAAAAAATCATTTTCTGATAAGTTTTTTTAAACGATGAGTTTTATTTTAGAAACGGCCACATGAAGTATCAGTATGAGGGTGAAAATAATAAAAATGGTATCATTAATTTCATGAAGAATCCTCATCAGGCTCCTGTGAAGGTAAAAGATCCTGAATGGTCTGATACTGACAGTGATGTCGTACATTTAACCAGTGATAGCTTTGATCCAGTACTGAAAGAAGAAGCTTCCATGTTAGTAATGTTTTATGCACCATGGTGTGGTCATTGTAAACGTATGAAACCGGAATATGAAAAGGCTGCTGCTGAAATGAAAAATAAAAACGTAATTTTTCAAGACTGCCATTAAATATTATTTAAATTTATAACATTTATTTTGAATATAGATACCGGGAATGTTAGCTGCACTGGATGCAACAAAAGAAACAGCAATTGCTTCAAGATTTAATGTTAAAGGATATCCAACTGTGAAATATTTCACATATGGAGAATTTAAGTTTGATGTTAATGTTCGTGATACACAAAAAATTGTTGAATTTATGAAAGACCCAAAAGAACCACCACCTCCACCACCGCCTGAAAAACCTTGGTCTGATGAACCTTCTGAAGTTGTTCATTTAAATGATGATAATTTTAAATCATTTCTTAAGAAGAAAAAACATGTTTTAGTTATGTTTTATGCACCATGTAAGTAAAAGTTTATTTATTTTTTGTTATAGAAATATGTCTGAGTTATGATATTTATTTATTTAAAATATTTCTAAATTGAAGGGTGTGGGCATTGTAAGAAAGCAAAACCAGAATTTACTGCTGCAGCTGAAAAATTCAAAGATGATGCTAAAGTAGAATTTGCTGCTGTAGATTGTACTCAGTTTTCATCTGTATGTAGTACTAATGAAGTGAAGGGCTATCCTACAATTAAATATTTTAATTACTACAAAAATGTAAAACCTTACAGTGGTGGGAGACTTGTAAGTTATGTTTATTATTTTTTGATTATGTTAAAATGTCTGTTATTAATTTCATATATTTCAGGAATCTGACTTTGTTAGATTTATGTCTGATCCTGAAAATCCAAACCCCGAATCATCAACATCTGTGGCGGATGAGTGGGGAGATTATGTAGGATCTGATGAAGTTCTACAACTTACTGATCAGACATTTCAAAGTGCATTGAAGTCGAATGAAAATGTTTTAGTAATGTTTTACGCTCCATGTATGAAATATATTTTTAAATACTATTACACATCAACGTCGATGTATATTTTTTGTATTTATATTTATTTTTAGGGTGTGGTCATTGTAAAAGAATGAAACCGGATTATTCTCGCTTAGCATTAGAAGTGAAGAAGGAAAATTTCTCTACCAAAATAGCAGCATTGGATTGTACAGCGAATCCAAGCACATCTCAACAGTATAGTGTTTCTGGATTTCCAACAATAAAATATTTCAAAAATGGAAAGTTTGTGTCTGAGTATCAAGGAGAAAGAACTGTTGATGATATGAAAGCATTTCTAAAAAGTTCAGGCAAGAAAAAAGATGAACTCTAGCCAATAAATTTTTTCTTCAGATTATTATATTGTTCCTGTTGACTTTAAAATCTGTTTAATATATTAATAAGTTTAAAATCAATTAAATCTATTAAACAGTAAACACTGAGATGTTTTAAAATGGTTGTCTAGTATTTTTGTATTGCTTTATTATTTTAAAAATTAAATTTTTGATTGTGATTTTTTTTGATTATATTGAACACTAGTCTATTTATAAATTTTATTTCTTATACTAAATTGTTTATTTCATAATAATTATATTCATCAGATATTAATTTTATTTAAGATTGTTATAGTTTATAAATTTTATATTTCTAAGCTTTAATATAAAAAAAGTATCTGACAATATTGACTGAAAAATGTAAAAAGGATCAAAATTAATTTACATGTTTATTTTTATAAGTACTGTAATTGGAATGATAAATTTTCTGTATTTTGTTTCTTAAAGACTAATTGATTTTAAATAAAAGCACTGTACTTAACTACATAAGAAAGAAATTGATATATTAGACAAGAAATGTGTGTTTATTATCTATAATATACAATATTTAATTAAACCATTCCAACTGTTTCAAATTTCATTGAACTTTGTAATTTTTATATAATTGTTTTTTGATAAATATATATATATGAGAGTAAAAAATACATCTATAAAGTGTTATATGCAGTTATTCATTTACATTATATAAAATGCACAATAAATTATCATGTTGACCATTACTATGAAATACTTTACAAATAGTTTGTTTCATTTGGTATTGGTGTTGTTTCTTAACATTTTTATAAGTGATAACTGTTTGAATCATTCTTATTTAATAGTGTGTTATGGTTTCAAGTGGTAAAGGAGTGTGAAATATAGCAATGGCTATCGTGAGATTTCTTTTTAATTAAGTACATATCACTAGTTGATTAAAAGTTAGTTTTAGTTGAGCATAAACCTTAAGAAACTTATTTATAATAAACAAGATACGTTTACAGAATGCAGACATGTGCAGAGAAATGGTAAGTTGATTTAAATATATACTAATTATGTTAATTTTTTACTTTATAGATTAATATTTTCATGTTCATAAAGTATTTCAATAACCTACGCATACAATACTATCCTGTATGCAAATTTCCTGGATGCAGATCCGGTATTGACAATTTTTTATAAAAATATATAAAACATTTCTATTATATCATAAAGAAAACACGTACTAGATCATCGGACATGAATGTGTTAATATATGAGTATTTTACATATGGATAGTGTTATGATATGATTATTTTATTTTGTCTATTGATAAAAACTTTGTAAAACATTTTTAATTGATCTATTCTTAATAAATTAATGATTACTGAAGAGTTTAAATATGAAAAAAATTAAATGTTTGAATAAAATAAAAATATTTTGTATTGTTGCTAGGTGTGTATATACGAGCGTCTTAATAAATTTTTGTCTTAATAAAACACAAATCTAGGCGTCACATATGGATGACTCTATATCTGCTTATATCAGTGTATGTTGGGAGAAAATTTCATTGGATGTTATCATTCGCTGGTACTTGGTCATACTCACCATGTAGGTTTGAGTTTTTTTTTCTCATACTCATAGAGGTTTATGAGAATCTGTGTGTATGTATATATATATATATATTTGTGCCTAGTTTTGTTATAAAAGAAACCTGTGTATATAAACATATATATATATATATATATATATATATATATATATATATATATATATATATATATATATATATATATATCAGTGTATGTTGGGAATATCTCCATTCCGCCTTCTGGTCTTTCGCTTTCGCAGCTATGTACAAAAAAAAAATGTAGGAAGGGAGATACTTTTTTTAATCATATATATATATATATATATGATATATATATGTATATATATGTATATGTAAATTTTTCAGGTTACATTATTTCATCAATTTTTCTAGTAAAAAGAAACACCATTTTACATCTGAAAATTAATTTATTTTACCATTTATATTTTACATTACAGAATTGACTAACTCTATGTAGGTCACAATACACATTTTTTAACTGAAAATTTATACATAAATATTTTTTAACATTTTTTTTGTAATTGATGTTGTAGAGATTACAATCTACTTTATTGAAATTAAAGCAAGCACATATTATAATATAATAATAATAATAACAATATAATTAGCTATTAGATAATAGGAATAATAATAATAATAAATATAATAGTAAAATATATTTATATATCGAATAGTATTAACAATTGTGTGCCGAATCAAATATCGTAAATGAATTTAGATTTATTTGAAATGGTCAACACAAATGTTTCCACAATAAAATCATATTGCATTATTAAACCATGTTTGTATATTTTGATATTTTCTGTTTAAATAACAACTATTTATCAGTATTTTGTTTATTAATATCGTTTCTTGAAAATGCTTTTCATTGTTACAGTTGTAGAACGATGAAAATATACTGTTGTTTGTGGTTTTGCAGCGGGTAGACAGATGTTTAGTGGTGAAAACATCCTTAATTATCTGCTGGGTCACTCTCCAAGGACTGCGACATTAAATACGGTGATGCCTTTGTAAACAAAAATATATAACTTTAGTTTTAAGTCGATTATCGATTTGATTGTTAATGGGTTCTTGATATTTGATTTCATGGTATTATTTAATAAGGAAGAATATCATAGGGTTCAAATTGTGATTTAACAGAAAAGAATCACTTATTTCAACACTATAAGATTTATAAAAGTGTTAAATAATGTTTTATTTTGATTGCTGATGCGTACTTTGATAGCCTTGTCGAAAACGTTATATTATAACATGTATATTTTAGATAATTTATAAATTTTGGATTACAGATTACATTTTATGATTTAACATTTTGATGTTGATGGTATGGCTATTGAAATATGTGTCAGCAAATAAAAAGAATAAATAAGTGATTATTCAATAAAATATATCTTATGATATTGTATAATTTTGAATAAATCAAAAAATAGTATTTTTTAAATAAAATTCTAATAATATAAATTTTAATATTTCTAATTCAAACAATAACTAATATTGACGCACTTTTGGTAGTGTTATTTACATAATGTTAATTGATTTTAAATGTATAATAATTTTATTTCTTTTATAGTAAAATAAATAAGTATGATAAATTTTGAGTCTGTTAATTCTTATGAAGTTTATTGTGGATTTTCAATTATCATTTTTCTCAAAATGTCATCGTTAGACGTTGTTTACCAGAAGGGAATTTAACAATAAAGTCAAAATTATCAGAACGGATTTTTTTGCATCAAATTCAACATTGTGTTCAGTAATTGCATCACTTCCAAGTATATTGCATATATTTTTTGAACAATTTATCGTACTGACACGTTTTTTAAACACAACATTATGGAATGAAAACACATTGTATCAGATGCTATTTTTTCATTCTGCGAGGGTAAAACTAATACTATATGTTTAAAAATAAAAAGTTGTAAATATTCTACTAATAATCCCTCATCATAACACAATCCTCATTTGATGGCCAATATTTAATAAGTGTATTATACTGGTAGTATTACTTGACATGGGTAAAACTGAAAAGACTCCTACTAATCCAATATATATATATATATATATATATATATATATATATATATATATATATATATATATATATATATATATATATATATATAACATAAAGAATGTGATATTGAAAAAATAAAAAAACGATTGATTTCGTAAAAGCTAGTCTGCTATTTTTAAACTTATGAAAAGCGGTATTATTAGTATTTTTTACTAACAAAGTCTATTGATTTCCTAAATAATATTGCTGTGCAAAGAAATATCTACCTCATCGTAAAATTTCTCTTTTGTGAAATAAACAATACTTATATATATATATATATATATATATATATATATATATATATATATCCTGTTTGTATTGAAAGAACTTACTGGTAAAAGCGCGGGGTCAGCTCGACGTCCAAAACGTAAACGTAGTGATGGGGAACGATTGGATTTCCGGACCACCTGATGTTGTCCATCGTCTTTTCGAAGTAGTAGTTCTAGAATGTCGCGAAGACCTGCAACAGGTTTTTTGTTTTGTTATATATATATATATATATATATATATATATATATATATATATATATATATATATATATGAAATTTAGTAAAAATATTTTGTTATAAAAATATGTAAGAATAATTGTTTTTTATCAAATTATAAATATTTTAGTTTTTAATAAAATTTCTTGTATAGTTTAAATTAATTTGCTTTTCAATTACATATATATATTTCATATTTAGTTATATTATGTGAAAATATTATTATATTGTGATATATGTTTATATTATATTATAGATTTATATTTTGTAATGAAAGATTAATATATTTTCAACGATTGGTGACTTTGAAAGTAATTACAATGATTAATTAAAATACAAGTGTGAATTGTTTAAGTTCAATAAAAAATGAATTTTATTAAGAATACTTAATTAATTTGCATTTATGTAACATTAATGAAATTAATGAACTTATATATATATATATATATATATATATATATGTATATATATATATATATAACGCACAAAGAAGTTAAAAATAATGTATAAAAAAGGACACGAAAAATGTTTTAAGATGTAAAGGTTTAGTTTTACTTAAAAGTGTTAGTAAAGGTACTGGAATAATCGGATTATTCTTATTTGACAGAAGAACTTCCCTTTTATTTTTGTTTTAACGAAAATCCTTTAACATGCAGAGTAAATAAACGTGTTCTTTTTTTAAAGTAACATTTGATTTAAAATCACATGTCTGTTTAAAATTGGTATATTTTTTTTGTTTCAAAATCAATTGCTTAATATAAATTTCATCTTAAATTAATTAATTGTCATTGAAGAAATTCCAAACATCTATACAATGGAAAAAATAGTTTCATACAAAAGATATTATCTTTTAATATCTTATGATGTTGGCGTAGATAATTTATGTATATGAAAGTGAATTCGCCAGTTTCAAAATAAATAGTGGAAAATTAGTTATTTTTTAAAATAAATATTTCCAAAAAACTATAGTGTAAACATAAACAACCTCATCGTAATATATTTAGTAGGTACATGACGGTCACCCCCATTGACCTTTATCTTTTTTACATCGAATAGTCTACAAGATATTTTTTTACAATTCCTAGTATTATGAGCAGGGATGGAGTTATCAACTGCAAGAATGAGCGATATCATAATAACTCAGAGTTATATTTCTGGTTAGCCTTTCATTGAAATTTCACTTTGCCTGCGATTTTTTTATGGTCAAGAAATCTTACTAACTCATGAAGGATTTTAAATTAATTCATTGCATCTAGTAAGTTCTTCCTATTTATTTCGTCAAATAGAAGTCAGTGAATAGTATGTGCATATCAGTTTTATATTCTATGCATTTATCCATAATCTGTCTTTCGATAAATATTTGATAGAGATTATATATACTAATATATTTTCCTAACAGTATCGTGGAAAATATATCAAAGTTTTTAGAAAATAATTCGAAATGTGCTGTTAATAGCTTTTGATTTAAAGTTCGTTTTTTTCTCAAAATTATGTTTAGAATTACAACACGTTCAATTTTTGACTGTGATTATTGTGAATAATTATTCCAGGGTTTATAAATGCCAAATAATTTAAAGTTAATTTTGATACAACTTTTTTATGTTTAATTCCTTAAACATTTTAATTCAGTATGTTATTACTGATAAATGTAATTTTAAAGAACTAAATGCTAGTTGTATATATTAGTTTATTATCATATCTGAAAATATAATGCAAATAATATAATTAATAATATAGTCAGTTTAAGTATTATTTATAATTAAGTATAAAAATGTTCTTCTCAATAACAAAAAGGTTAACACAGTCCGTTAACAATACGTCGAAAGTGTTTATAAAAAGATAACGTTACATTATTTACAGTATTATTGATTTCTTTACAAAAATATAAATAAAAACTATGTACGAATTTCTCATATGTGATTTTAAATCAGTTTCGAGCGTAATATGTTTTTATTTGTTATCAAAATATTTTTAAATAAATAATACATAAGATATGTATTGGGTAAGTATCAACATTTTGCCATCGTTCGATATAAAAAGGTAAGTTTTGTTATTTTATGAAAATGATTTATTTATTTGAAATAATAGCTGTTTTATTTTTATATTTTCCATTTTTTGGTAGAATTTAAATGCTTCTATTAAAAAAACAACCTTGTAAATTTTTAAAATTTAAAAAGATTGTAACATTTTTCTATTTAAATTGATTTGCAAAAAAAACCTGACTAGAATATGGCTGTTGAACTTCGATTTGCAGAACTTTTACTGAATTATCATGGAAGTATATTGTTTAGTTTTGTAATGAAGGAATATAAAGTCGTTAATTTTTTTAAAAATTATACGATTTTCTTATCTTACTGTTTATTATTTGTCTAAAGTGGTCAATATTTTTATGAATTAATTGTTTCATTGATAGATCATAATATATTTTATCTTTATAAATACATTATACAAAGAGTGTTACATTCTAAGGATTTTTCTCTAATCGCTAAGCAATTTACAATAAAAATGATTAGATATTGAATATATTTAAAAAAATAAGGCGTTTAGACACTCTATAAATTTAATTTTTTTCTGTTAATAAATAACATACACAAATATCGAGCTTCTGGTGTAACTAAATTTTTTTAAACGCCAGAACGCATTCAGTTTATCAATAATTAGCTTCTTAGATTTTCTTGTAGAAATTCGTAGAAATTTTAATATTGATCAAATTCTGATATTGATGACATTTTCCACAATGTCATCAATATCAGAAGGTTGTTTAAAATATACTTTGTTATTGAGGTCGAATCACCGCGTTTAAATTTAACAAATTACCTTAGAAACTGAAATCGACAGCATTCTCTCTGAAAACATTACAAATATTTTTTAAGGTATTTCGAATATTTTTTCTTTCTCGAAATTTGTATATTATTATTTTCGACGTTAATTTTCAATTTTATTTAAAAATACAACTCACTCGAATCAAATCAGTTCATATTCTTTATTAACACCGACATAAATTAATGTTTGCTGATATTTTAATAAAACAACGTTGATTACAACATTTGTTGAAAACTCATCAAAACTTTTTCACATGATATAATAATTAATTACGAAAAATAATACATTTTATATATTTTCCTTATTATAATAATATGATAGGGTGTAGATACTGTAATACACACACAAACATATGAAGTAGATAATTATTTATAATAAAACTTTTATAAACAGTAATTTATTTAAATGGATTTAAACGTTAATTTCTTTACAAAGAAAAATATAACATGTATAATAGTAGAATATTTTTTTTACAATTAACATTAAATAGACTTAAAGAAAATCAAATACAACTGCAGAGTTCTGAACTTTTTCAATATGATTAAAAGTTTTTTATTTCAAAAAATATTCAGAATTTTTTAAAATGTAAATCAAGCAAAATCCTGTAATGTTTAATAATTACTACTCATGTTTATTCAGTTTAATTCAAATAAAATGTATAAATTTTGTTTGAGGTTAATAAATATTTAAATAATTCAATTATATATATATATATATATATATATATATATATATATATATATAAATCTGTAATATTTTAATTTTAATATATTTTAATGTAAAATATAAATATTAAATTCGTGACAGTTTTTTTTTAATTTAAATTTATTTTTGTGTAAACAATGTTGATTATAGAAAGTAATATAATGCTTTAATAATATAAATGTTATTAATATAAACGACTTGCTTTTATTACCTCTAAAAGAGTTCCTTAGGGAAAACTGAGAATAGTTGTGTACATACACATTGCAAACCACTTCGTAGTATACTTTTTCCACTTTATATTGTTTTCTCTTATAGTTATACTTTATATTGAAATATATTACCTTACACTTATATTAAATTTAAATTTATTATAAAGTACACAAAAAATCGAACTCTATAAAATACTAAAATCGTACTTAAATATTTTATTGTATATTTTTGTTATTGTACGTAAACTTCTCTCTCTCTCTATATATATCCATTTAATAGTGATATTTTATCATTTCAGTACCAAAATTTTCGAATTTTATTATCAATTTACTTATTCTATCTAACACATATCTCAAAACTTTTAAACAAAGTTTGACTAGAAGTTTCCGAGAACTTCTATAAAATTTTTATTTATTTCTGTTCTTTTTCTGCACATTTATGCAGAACAATATATCTATGTCTCTAACAGAGAAATTGGTTCAATGTTTCTGGAAATTATGATTTTCTTTCCTGATAAAAAATAAATGTGTGGAAATACTTTTATTTCAGAGAATTTCATTGCAAATTTACTGATCCTTTATTTAAAAATGTATGTGGATTGTGTAATGGCTTAATTTATTAATTATTGATGATAGTATTGTACAAAATTACTTTTAGCAAATTTTCATATTTATTTAATATTGAAATATCTTTCTATAATTTTTTTATAATAATATAGATGGTTCAAATGAAACTGAAGCATATAACTTTTAGTTACAGTTTATATCCTTCAGTCTCATTAAGGCCACCCTATATGTAATGATAAAATGATTCAATTTATTAACAACGAATTACAATGCTTTTCAAAATTGTTTGATATGAAATTATACCAGGTTATTAAAGAATCCATATGAGTTATTTAGAAATTGTTATTCAGGAACAATCAAAAGACGTTCCGGTATATTTATTTGATAATACAAAACTGAATATATTATTGAATTGAAAACAATAGACGAATTATGGATGCGTAAATTAGTGGCTTTAAGAGTAAAAGCGCGTTGTAGAATTAAATAGCGCTACGAATTGCGTTTCTGAAGTATTCCTTTGTAGGTTTATGGAATTAACTGTTTTTAATTATGTTCATTTAATCTTCGAATGGAATCTCTATTATTTCAATAAATTTAGGATTATTAATGTAATATACTGATTGAAAAATTGTATATTGTACTGAATTAAAAAGTAATATTTGATTTAATAGATTCCTTTGTATAGAGTAGGAATTATATTTATGTTTGTAATAAAGTATTATAGATTTGTAAAAAAATATTAGTTTTTAAAAAGAGCCGAAATAATTGTTATTTGAATAAAGGTATGATTTTATAAAGGATATAAAAATGTTTAATTATTAATTTTTTTAAAAATTAATTAATGATTATAAGTATTTTTTTGGCTTGTATTGTATATAGTGTTTTTTTTGAAAATTTGTAATTTATTTCATAAATTTAATTTTAGTAAAGAAACTTTAATACAAACGTATTATTATCTCAACACACAAGAAATTTTGAGTTCAGTGATCATTGATTGTTCATCTTACTTGTACAGGGTCATCTGATAAAATAATTTTTCGATTTGCATGAATTTATTGGATTATCCTGTAAGTAATGGAGTATATTTTAAAAATAGTTCAGAGTCATTCAAATGTGATGCCTAAATTTGTGTTTTATTAAAATAGAAACATGTGTATAGTTTCTTTTTAATAAAACACAAATCTAGGCGTCACATTTGGATGGCCCTATATATAATTTTATAAAGAATAAATTGAAATATAAATGATTTTTCAATACTTTTATATTTTTTTGGTAGTGTCGAGGTGATAACTTATTTGTGTTAAAATGAATTAACTATAGAATCAAAACAAATAATTGGAAATAAAATTTATATTATATATTCATGATTATTATAATTATTTTTTTATCAATACTTCGTTTTAAATTCTACTGGCATATAATTTGGAATTCAAAATTACAATTCAACTTTTGTAAAATTTTCTAATTAAATACAAAACAACATATGTAGCAAAGAAATGATGTCTATTCTAATTTATTCAGATATTTTTCCCTAGGTATACTCATGAGAAACATCACTATATCATTGTATATAATACAGAGTTGTGTTCGGATTTTGAACGATGTCAGTTTGCATACATAATACTCGAATTTCTATGAATAAGTAATATGGGATTAAGGATTCAATTTTATACATGTATATATATATATATATATATATATATATATATATAATAATTTTCTAATATTATTAATATCGTTAAATATTAGAGAAATAAGTTGAAAAATCTGTTAACTATATTGCAGTTGGAAAAACTTATAGAATGCATTAAAATAATATTTTAAATTTTTATTGTAAATTTAAAATCTCTCTCTTTCTCTATATATATAATTAGCCTTTTTCCATCCACTCTTTAAAACTTTCTACTTCTAAAGAATTAACAAGTTTTTTCCATTATATATTGAAAAATTTTCTTATCTCTCTTTTTGCGTTTATTTTTAGATTTCTTTTTAGGTCTTTTTATATCACTATGTTTTCAAACAATAATTTATCCATCAATAGTATTATATATATATATTAATCAATGTATTCTACATATTTTCACTGACGAGATTAAAACATGAGTTGAAATGCTAGAATAATTCAATGGCTCTAGACAATCGAAAGAAACATGGAAAGATATATGTTAGAAATAATATATAGAGATAGAAATATAATTGTGTGAATCAGAAATAGAAAAAAAGTTATAAATGTTATAGGAAAAGTAAGGATTTTGAAATGGAAATGAACTAGTTGTTTAACAAGAAGAGATCATCGATGGAAGTGAAATATTATCGATTGGGGGCCTAGATATATACACTAAAAAGGCTCAGGATAAGATTTATGGATAGATGTGATAAAGATATATGAAAATTCTTCAGAATTGACTGGAAGAGAAAGGCGTTGGATCGGTCAAAATGAAAAGTTTTGGAAGAGGTTTTTCTCCAACAGGGCATATAAAGAAGCTTATGCTGCTGAAATATATATATATATATATATATATATATATATATATATATATTATCGAAATACAATATTTTTTATATTTTTTGAAAACAAAACTTCCAAATAATCATTAATTTGCCTTGGAAAATATACAAGAATAATTTTTAAATTTAAAATATAATATCAATGAGATAATCATACTCATATATTTGTTAATAAAATAAAAAAAAAATTACAAGTATATCTTGTCAATATGATTGAAAATGATTTATTATTTAAAAACGTAACAATACTTTAATTACAGAAAACTGATATTTTTTTTCTAATTGTACGATTGGTTATTATATTTCTTTATTATTGTATATAGAATAATAAAAAAGTAACTTGATTTATATCAAGTTTTAATATTAAAACTTGATATAAATCAAGTTATATTAATAATTTTATAATTATTTTTTGTAATTAAAGAAAAAAATAATTATATAATTATTTTTTCTTTAATTACATAAAAACATGATACAAACAATGACGCCAAAAACATTAATAATCAATATTAGTCTTGCAATGGTTTAATATACGAAAGAGAAATTGAATAGAAGGTTCAATAAATATTTAATACATACTATAATTGTTCTCACTCAATAGAGTTCATTTATATGTAATATAATGAAAGTGCTTTTACGAAATGTATGAATTGTAATTTTAATGAGTTAATGAGCTTTAGAGTTTCTTGGTTTTAATTTTAATCGACATCTTTATAAATAAAATGTATTAATAAATAAATGTATATAACCATTATTGTATATATAATAATAATTGAATTTATAATTGGATTTATATTTATATAATTTCTTAATTATTAATATATAAATATATATAAAATGGTGTGCTTGAAAAAAAGCAGTAAAATAATTTAAATATATATTTTAAGAAATACATTGAATAAAACAAGATCGAATTTTTAAACTTTTTTATAAATTTAATTCAGATTATTAATAAAAATAAAATAAAATAAATTCATTTACAATAAAAATATAAGCAGTAATGAAAATCAAATATTTTTGTTGAAAGCGAATTGAAGAGGTAATTATTTTATATTTAAAATATAATTTTTACTGACTTTTTTTAAAGTTCTCTATTTTTACTATATACTTCTGATCGTACTTTTTAATGAATGATAAAGTACGTGATCAAACGTGGGAATCCATTCAATGATTTGAAAAAAATTTATAGGAGATTTAATATTTTAAGATGTACCAGTATTTTAAGTCGATCATTTAAAGAAGTTTCCATTGTTAGTTTGTATGATAAAATAATTAAATTAATTTATAATACTTGATGTTATACAGCTATATATTTTTATATTTCATGTTGAAAATCAGAAATCACATTTATATATAAAATATATATAGATATACAAACAAACACAATATTAACATGTTTTGAGTATGAGCATTTTTAAAAGGTTTGCGATTTTTGTTAAAAATAATATCGTCGACGTCCATCCCGAAACATACGTCAACGACCGCATCTTAATTACACATTTCGCGTGAAATGTACGTAGTGAGGAAAAAAGATACTGTATTAACATCACAAACCTCAGTAAGATACATATGAACTTTCCGTTATACAAACAAAAAAGAGTAACGAAACCGATAGGAGATGGACACTTCAGACGAGGAAGAAACGAGTGGCAAATTCTGTGATGTATTTAATTTAAGAACGAAATTGCGCGCACGTCACTTTTATGTTATTTCACCTCTCCTAACTCTACTTCTACCACCGACGTCGTAGCGTTTTTCCAACTTGTTCAGAAGCTTTGACCGCATATTCCATGTGGAAATAATCCGGTCAGCTGTACAGCACAGGCATTGAAACGAACCGTGACGAGAGTTGTTATCCTGACAAACGGCAACGTAATATACGCTGTCATAATGGATATAGATACATACATATATTGTTGTTCATGTATAAAAAGCCTTAAGTTAATATTAGAGCTAATTTTTGTATCAAAATATAAATATCATACAACTGTATTATCATCTAGATATCAAAATTTTGTTCCATTACTTTGATAAATAATTAATTAATATTTGAGATTTTTCTAACAAATTATTTTTATTTGTTTATTAAAAATTTGATTTTTATGTGATTAAATCATATTTATTTATTCATTTCATACAACAGATTTATACAAATACAATTTTTATAATAAATGTAAATATTAAATAATATATATTTAACAGAGAATATTATTTAGTATATATTTTTTTGTGAATTAGATATTTTACAAAATGATTCGATTATCAATATGTTCTAAATTTATAAATCGAATTCTTAGACAAGCCTATTTTCTTTATTTAAAGAAAAAATGATCACATCAGGTATTTTACAAATATTGTTTAATTAATTTAATTGGAAATGAAAATTAAATTATAAAATAATTAAATATTTTTTTGTATTCATTTCAAGAAAAAGTAATTTTTGAAAATGTAATATATTTTTTAAATCTACAAAATAAATGTTATTTTTAATTTCATAAAATTATATATTTAGTCGAAATATCATTTCACTAATCTAGAATTACTATTTTTTTAAAAAAAATATTCAAATTATTGATAAGAAAGTTGAATTGTTCATCTATTAGAAAATATTTTGATATTTTTTTTTCAAATTTTCATATCTATGGTGTTTCCATTTGTTAAAGTATAAGATATTTTTTTTAAAAACTCACTTGCTATTGAAAAATATTTCTATTAGTACGAACAATTGATTAAAATCAAATATTTGAACTGTTACAAAGAATTTAAAAATTTTATTTTTGTTGAAAAATCCATGAAATTACGAAAACACGGGTAAGTTTTAATTGAATGTTTAAATTTCCTTTGTCTAATTTATTTGAATATCGGTAAATACGTGCCCGTATATGTTCAGTGATACAAATTATATATTTATTGTAAATTCACGGCCACGTTATTATTTGATACGTTAATGTTCGAATTTTATAAATTTATGCTACATAAAACGAATCTCATAATGAATTCAAAACATGTTCTTGAAACTATTGCAAAATAATGTGAAAAATCATGAATGAATGTCTGTATAATATATATAAAAAGGAATCACATGATGTATAAAAATTTGGAAAAAGCACATTATACGTGAACATATCGAATATAAATGTTGAACGTGTTGAATTAAATTAATGATTGTTATTTATAAATTTTTCATTTCAATGTAAATGTATTTTTTACACTTCTTGCAACGATTGTATTTACAGTTTAAAAAATAATAAATTTAGCAATCAATTATATTAATTTGAATTTATGGCAAGAAACTTATTGTACTAGTATAAGTTTTTGAATGTAGATATTTTTAAAATATTATTTTTTATACAAAATTTGAATATGTAAAAGAAACTATTTGTTTTGATTATGATAAATTTATTTTAATATAAATAAATTTTTATTTAAATACCACAAGATGTTATAAAAGTATTCAATAATTATTTATTAATAACTTATTGTTTTGACAATGAAATTTGTATTAATTTATCAACAAATAAAGTAAGCAATAAGTAACTATTGAGTAATATTTTTTTGTAATATTTTATAGTGTTGCGATGATAATTAATTTTTGTTATTGTAAAATCAAATTTAATTTAGTATATGATTTTTGAAACATGATTAATTTATAATATTTTTAATCAGCTGATATAAAAATATAACAATTTTTTCCTTTGGTTCAGTACAGATATAATAAAAATTAAAATTTATAATAATAAAAAAAACATGGAAGATAATTGATAAAATTCAATTCAAGTAATATTTATAACTTTCTAAACACACCTGTGAATTTTAAGAGAAATTCTGTAGTTGAATTATTTTTTTTAGAAAATGAAATAAAATAATAATTAATTCATATAAATTAGAACAGACGTTCATTTACTCGTATTTTAAAAATAAATATACCTTATATTCGACGATATTCTCCATATAAAATATAGGTAATTGTGTGATGAAAAGAACTTATTCAATTAATAATTTTGTATAAGTACGAATACCGTTATAATTAAGGAATAAATTGAATTTTTGATAATTTCACTGATTTATGAGTGTTTCGTGAATCAGAGTGGATTAAAATTTTCTTATAATACATCTATAAAAAGA
Source organism: Neoneuromus ignobilis (assembly GCA_029203775.1). NCBI lineage: Eukaryota > Metazoa > Arthropoda > Insecta > Megaloptera > Corydalidae > Neoneuromus > Neoneuromus ignobilis. The sequence goes on along the minus strand of CP092096.1, from coordinate 22,060,883 downwards.
AATCGTGCAAAATAAACGAAATGTTGTCGAGATTTTATATTATATACATTAAATATAGCCGATTTCCGTAAAAAGGATATGAAGGATATTATTAAAAACAGTTAACTCAACAATGTTTTGTACATTACAGTAGACGGTAGAAGGAACATATTACGATTTACTGTAAAAAAATCTTTTAAATTTGCATATAATGTTACGAAGCAACTATGCAAAACAGAACGAATTCCTATTATCTGTCAGGACCAAATTTTATGTGTAAACGTGCTGATTCGGGTTTTTCGTATATTTGCTATTCTTTTTCTACTACCGAGTTTATATCTTCAGTGGAATAGGAATTACATAATTTTATGAAGTCGTTATGATTTTTTTTGTTTATTATTTGAATATTGATATAAAATTTTATTTAAAGGTTATTAAAGATTATATATTTTTTAAAAGAAGTATTTGTTAGTGTTCAAAAAATGTAATGTAAAATAAAATATTTTCTATTTATTTATATATATATATATATATATATATATATATGTAATGTATATAAAAAAATATCTTGAAAATTTATTAAAGTATGTTGTATTCCAGTGTAAAACTTATTTTAAAATGTAAATTAAAATCTATTTAATTTCAAATAACAAAATAATTTGAATTATAAATTATTAAAATAAATTTAATTATGTACTAAGTATTGTTTAATAACGAAAAATATCATACAATAATTATATTATTACCATTTTGAAATATTATTTATATTTTTGCTTATAATTCAAATCATTTTTGTACAAACGTATTAAATAAAAGTTATATATTTCGATGTACGTTTTTAATATCAGAAGTACTAATTTTCATTTAAAAAAATAATGTCAACTGAAATATTTTTTAATTTGTTTTTGAACATACACACACACATAAATATATATATATATATATATATATATATATATATATATATATATATATATATATATATATAGCATTTATCATCTTGTAAAATAAACTGTCAGGAGTAACATAAAAAAATTTAATCCGCCTGGTCAGCGTGGTGAATATGACCAAATACCAATGAATGTTAGCATATATATATATATATATATATATTTATGTGTGTATAATAATGTCAGTTAACATTTTTTAATTCGTTTTTAAACACACACACACACAAATATATATATATATATATATATGAAACAGAATTGTAGAGAATTAATGAAGTTCAGTGAAAGAAGACTGTATTACTAATTGTTTACTGATTCTACTAAAATTGAAACTGCATATGGTGATGAATATAACAATTAGGAAATCTATAAAAATAAGAGAAATGATTAAGAAAGAAAGTAAAAGACATTAGTTGGTCTGTTATGGATATATAAGAAAGAGGGATAATGAGTGACTACCAAAAGTAATGATGGAATTGATATTCTTAGGATAAAACAGAAGATAAGTTGAAAAAATAGAAAGACTTAAGAAAATTCTATATAACAAGAAACAAATTCTTAAAACCATTTCAAAAAAAATGAAATGAAATTAATTGTCAAATGGTTTTGAAAATAATATCAAATACACATTTACTGAAATATTTTTTAATAATTTAAAAAAATATTCAAATATCGATTTGTGTTACATACGGCTTAAAGGTGTTAAAAATTCAAATCTTTTATTAATAAACATATGAAATAAAATAGCACCTATATTTCATTTACAGTAAGTCTAATTGAAATTAATACAAATTTTATTATGTAATGCGATGATATTTCTTCAGATAAGTAATTAATTCACAATAATTTATTTTGTCGGACACAGTTCTCTTGGGATAAACTGTACACTAGTTAAATTAATATTCATTTCATGATGATGATACAGAATTAATATCTTTTACTATATAGGAATGGTTAATTAAATTTTTAAAGATATAACGGAATAAAACGTTACAATTACGAATATTTCTCTGTAATATTTTCATCGTACGTATATGAAATATTTAAAAGAATAGTTTTTAAATACTAATTACAAATAAAAATATTTAATTTCTTTTTTATAATAATAATTCAATTGAATTCTTCTATGTGATCTGTTTATAAATTCCTATCTCTTCACAGTAGTTGTGTATTTGAATCGATATTTTTTTATGAAGTAATTATATTGTAAACACTTTATTTTTATTTAAACACTGATAAAACGCAAATATTTAACGTTATTTGTTTTTGTCAATACTACAAGAATTAAAAATATTGTAATAATACATACGTGCAAAAATTTTGTATTAATGGGATTATGAAATATTATTAGAGATTATGAAAAGAGTAAACGTGTTTTTAAATGTATGATGTAAAATAAATGCTTGATAAAATATTCATTTATATATTATATACATGCATATATATGTATATTTTCTAAATACAGTTTATATTTTTCTTGCAACTTCAACAGAGTTATAATCAAGTTTAAATTCATAAAGTAAACATACAAATATTACACAGTTTTGCACATACATTTTGAAGAGTTGAAACTATATTTTAAATTACAGTGGAAACATTAAAATACAGTGATCAAATTGAACTAAGTTTAAATTTTGTTTCTCATTTAATATGTTCGATTTAATTAGTCATGTGATACATAAGCAATTCTTGGAATTATTGTATATTCAAAAAGATAAGACTTTTTGGTTATTTAATGAATATATATATATATATATATATATATATATATATATATATATATATCAGTTTACTTTTGAAAACTATAAAAATAAATTAAGGTTTTTCTAAAAACTAAATTACCATTTTTTAAAATTTCAATATATTTTCTAGGAAACGCAATACTACAAAATAATGATTAATGTTTTAGTGAGTAATAATATTAATGTATTAAAAAATTCCACTGCTCTTAGTTTAATTAATTTCTTATACTAATCTAAATTAATTAATTTAGTCATGTTTACATTATAATACAATATATTAAGTAACAGTTTATGTGTAATAATATTTAACAAATACATCTCATATATTTGATTAAAATAGTAATTGATTTTTTGTCACGTGAATTTGTATACTTAAATAGGATATAAAATTTTAAATAAAAGAAATTATGTTATAAAAAACTAAAACTATTTTGAATAAAATGTTTTTCATATATGACATTTTTATATTTTCAATATATTCTTATTTTTTAAACTTGATTTATTATTTATTGTATCACCAAATCTTTATAGATAGACTTAATAGGTTATTAGTTAATATTTATTAATTTGATGAGTAAATTACTTTAAGGTCTGTAGTTCAAACTGTAATTTGAATGATATGGCATGGAGTAAATTCTATTTAATTTTTATGTCATTTCAATAATAAAGATGGATTTGATCACTAAATAATTATGAATAGATAATATTTATTAAATTAATAGGTAAACTATTTTAAGTGTTCGAATTGATATTAATATTAAATTAATACAACAAACTTGGAATTATTATTATATTTGTTGTCAGAATTATTTAATTATTAAAATGCTAATCATTTAGATATTAACAAATAATTTGTATAAATATTTTTGATGAAAAATATTTGTAGAGTATAACACTCTATTGTGTAGTAACAAATTAAATATTTGATTTTTAAGCAGTTGAGAGTATAAGCCATTTTTTATGTCTCTTTTGACTACAATTGTTTTTATCTGGAGTTTGTAATTAAAATTCAATTTTAAATCAAATAAACTTTTTTTAAAAATTGTCTGTTTCATTATTTATTTTCAATCGTCATTTACTGTATGACATTTTGAAAGAAATTAAAGTAACTTTGTGCTTTTTCAATTATTTCAAGAATTATATAGAAATATTATAAGAATTCAATTATTTTTATTGAAATATAATTCAAGAATCATTTAACAATCTATTAACAAGTTTATCTGTATAAATATTCGAATAAATTTTAAAATTTAATTAATTAACTTGCAGTTAGGAAGTGAACACGTTCATAAGCCAGTATATCATTCTACACAATTTATGGCTTTCAGATTATTTAATCTTATTATTTGAACGGAGTGTTAATTACAAATCATTTAACTTGCGACTAGTAGTAAATAAATTAATTGCCTGTGCGCTTTGTCAAATTTTAATCTAATTAATACGTAAACTAACCTCATCCGTGAATATATCTACTAATATTGTCAATATACTCTATATATTATTCCGTAATGAGTTAGTTTCAATTAAGGGATTATGCCATGGATCTAAGTTTGTGGTAATTGCATAGTAAATATATTATTGTGAAGACTAATAGATTTATGTTTAAAATTAAAATACATTGATTTGAATTTAATAATTGATGCTCGGTATTGCCATTAAGGTATTTAAGTACTAGTCATAAGTTTTTCAATGAAAAGTTATTAAAATTTTAAATATTTTTGTTAAAGATTTTTTTAATGAGCCCTACTTTAATATAAATAAATCACTCAATTCCAATACCATAAGATTATAAAAGTCTTTAATAATCATTTATTTTTCACTTTATTGTTTAAAATTGATGTGCACTTCGATTACTTATCAATGTTATAGCACTGAATTATAAAATTTAGACAATCTTTCTATTGTATTTTATTTATATGTATATCTTCTTAGGTTTTGTCATTTTTACTCAATACATCTTTAATTAATAGTCGTTTCTTTCTTTTTTGATTACGTATATATTTATCAGACATATATTTAATTAAAAAGTGGATAATATTTCATATAAATGAGTTATCACTCCAACATTACAAAATATTGTAAAAGTATTCAATAGTTATTTATTGATCACTTTATTTATTTTTAAATTGTTGAATATTTCGACAATTCTGCTACTATCATTAGAGTAATGATGACAAGATAGTTATCGAAATCTGTATGGAGTTTTAAACAAATAAAGTGAACAATAAATAATTATTATTTATACTTCTTGTTAAAAGTAATGGAGATCGATAAATTTAGAATTTAAATAATATTGTACTTGATAATCATCATTTAATAATCTGATAATTTTTAAACTAGTATAAGAAAGTGTCAAGTCATTGATGTATATGTTTGTTAATTTGTAAAGTTACTTGATAAGCAAATTAATTTTCTTTGAATAGATACTTTATATTCCAGGTAATTTAAATAGTTTATTGAAAAAATTAATAGCACTTACTTTCATAATCAGAATATGGCGCTGCTGAACTGATTTCTGCTGCTATAACAAGTATACACAGAGCTACGCAGATACATTTCATGACTGGGAACCGTTGCATTATTATATTTTATCTGAAATAAAATACTCTTGTTAATATATGTAAAAGTAGGAAAGGTGTGAATAAATTTATATGCATGAATATTTATATATATATATATATATATATATATATATATATATTGTGAGGATGTTTGTATGATATAAAATAAATTTCGAGGTACAATTAAATATGTTTTATGCTCAGAATACATTTTGAGAATGTGCTATTATTTATATTAATGTTTGCTTTTCATATAGCTATTTTGAAATAAAATTATAAGCATTTTTAAAATAAACATTTAAAAAATATATGTTTTTGTTGAAATACTCTAAAACAAGTTTTGTATATTATTTTTAAATTCAGATAAACAATGTGTCAAGCTTTTTCAACCTATGCAGATTCTTTTTTTAATACTATTTATAGATGTAGAATGTTTTTTTAAAATTAAAATATATATTTTTATTTAAAAAGGTATTATTTATGAATTGAATGAATAAATATATCTTATAATTTTTTATGAATATAAAGATTTGTTTTTCTTTAAAATATATTTTTCTGGTAATATTTTATAAAAATATAATTTAGAATAAATAAATAAATATTATATATATAAATAAATAAATTTTTATCATTGTTCTTGAAAAAATATTTTTTTATTATAAAGTTATTTAATAATAAATTTTCTGTAGAAGTTATAATTATTTTAAATATCATATAAAATGCTGTTCCTCATTAAATATTTTTAAAAATTTATATCTTTTCTTTTCTTTTTATTTTATTATACGAAGAACACTGTACAATATAAATAGTTGAGTTGTAGAAAATAAAAGTAAAATAAAAAGAACATTAACATTTCCGTCGTATTTCGGAGACAGTGCTTTAGTCTCTGACAAATTTTGTCATGCAAATTGAACAATATACGTTGCTCTAAATTTTATAGTCAGTGAGGGTCATTAAATTTGTGGTTGTAGGTTTACTTCAATCAGGCGGAGTTGGAATGTCATTTTCATATTTCAAATTAATTCGCTGGAGATTGCAACCGTTCATAATTAAAACTTATTGATCACAATGAAGACTTTATGACGTACGGTATACAAAGTCGCTAGAAACATCCTGAGTGGTTTTATAAATGTCTAGACTTGCAATTTTTATTTGCTCTCTTCTTAGAGAGCATTAGTAATAATTCTTTTAAATATCTCAAATATAATTTATGAAATTGATAGAAAACGTTTAAATTTTTTCTCATATTCATCTTTATTATTATTATTTTTATTACGTTATTTAAAAGTTATAAACATATGTAACCATGAATTTATTAAATAATGATTTAGAAAATAATAGATACAAAAATTCAAAATTTAGCTTGAAAATATTCAACTGACATTCTCGTGAATAAATATTAAAACCATTTCAGATGAAATTAACTCTATGCATTTTTCATACTTCCTTCAAAGGTGAATTCTTAATTGTAGTCTGAAACGCAATAACAATCCATTATTAAATATCTTATTAGATCGTTTATCATAAAATATGTATTGTTATGTCGTCTATTTTCGTATTAAATGGAATTATGAGCTTTTGTGACTTCATGTTAGGAGTTTACAAGTAATTTAATTATATCTGAATATTTATTGTATATATTAATTTATTTGATTATCTATAATCAGTTCATATATAAATAGAATAACTCATTCAAGTAAATAATTTTAAATAATTAAAAAATTCAATTTTTATTCAAAGAAAGTTTTCAATCATATAAAATATTTCAATTTTACATTTGTTATCATAAATTTGAAATGAATTATTTTATTATTTACTAAAATTACTGAAAATTTTTCCATGTCAATTGTATTAAAGTAGAATATATTTAAAAAAGAATTCAAAACGATTGTATGTAATATACGTTTTTTTCTATTGTAAGTCACTGTACGATTTTATGCATTGCTGACTGTTTAATAGTTTCTATAAATAAAATAAAGCAAGTAAAAGTAAAACGTGATGCATTAAAGTACGTTTTACCAACATAAGTTTTTCTTTTAGTGCTTATTCTATGCTTTAATTTAGAAATAGTCGGAAGAAAGTTGTAAAACTAATTCTATACTTGTCATAAAATACAAACGAGCAATAATGTAAGCACGTTGAGTACCTTTAAGAACATTCCCTTTGTTTTTGTTTTTTTGTATTTCATGCTGAATGACTCCTATGGTACTGTTTGTTCCTCGTTTAACGTTGTATATATATATATATATATGTATATATATATATATATATATATATATATATATATATATATATGTATTTAATGTCTTTATATAGTTTCGATGATTCGATGTATTTTTTAATTATTGATATTGTTTTAAATATTTATTTTTATTTAAAATAATTTTATGTATAGAAAAATTGCTTCAATAAAAATAAAATTATTCATATATTCAAATTGTTTAAAATTCTTATTAATTATTTTAATTTTCATTAAGATAGTAGTTAAAAACATGTTGAATATATGGTATTGGAACGAATATTATATTATATATACAACACTCCTCACATTATAAACACTACCTCACGATTATCTAATTTAAATTCTAATGAATATTTGCGGAATATATTCGATAATAGGATTAGAAAGCATCATGTTGTCAATAAAGTTCACATTTTGTGATTGTAAATAAATGGGAAAATAGAGAATCGGAAGTGGTAGAAAAATTAATTTCGTCAATAATTAATAAATAGGGTAAATAAAGGATTGTTAAGTGTAATTATATTATTTTAATTGAGCTATACTACAATATATTCTAAAAATGTGATTTTAAATAATTAAAATGGTTGACAATTTTGTTAATAATAGAGGTGAAAACTATTGCAGATACCAAATTTAGTTATATATTTTATGCATTTATATTTGAAATATTGATATGGCATTTTAGATAGATATATAATATTTGAATTAAAAATATATATTTACTTATAAAAACGTATCTTTAATAAGTGCATATTTGAAATAATTTAACATAAACTTAACAATATAATATTTTATGTGTATAAAATAAAGCTGTGTAACAGAAATATTTCTTATAATATTCAACCGTTAAAGTTTCTTTGGAATTCTTTAGATAATTAGTAATTTCTATTAAAACATTTTGGTAAAAAAGATTTAATATTAACAATAATCCGATAAAGAGCTCACGTAATTATCAAACAATTTACATTGAGGAATTTGAAAGATCAATCAAAACATGCAAAGTGTATACAGTAAATATTTACATAATCCTCTGGCTTGAAACTATACGTATACAACATTGTATGGGTGAGGCTTTCAGTGTTAAGATGATACCGTATCAAATTTCATGTAGAATTATTATTGCCGATAATACTCTCTTAGTTACATTTTCGCTTAGAGAGTTTCTAACTAAGATGTATAATTTCTGTTGGAATAATGCATTGAATAAATTTATTTACCTGAGAGATAGGTGTTATAAAAATTAATCCTTTTTAGTAAATTACATGATTTACAATTTTTCATTTTTTGTTTAATTTCAAGGCAGAACATTGATTCGTTTACTTATAGAGAGTTATAATAATTATATTTTTTGAGTTAGTAGAAATGATAAACATTTAAATATCAAATTGAAGAATTAAATATTCTTTTTTTAGTATATTAAAATTATTTTAATATAAAAGAAACATTTAGAGATGAAGTGAACAAAAAAATAAAAATAGAATAGTGTCAATTTGAAAAAAATCTTGTCGAATATTTTTTTATGTTTAAACAGAAAATATTTCAATCAATACATACTACTTATTTTCATTTATGATAATCAAATATGGGTTTTAAATGTTACAATAATTCAGCAATTCTAGACAACATAAAGAAGCATGAAAAAGTATGTATTAGGAATAACATGTAGAAATATAAAAAGAATTGAGTGGATTAGAAAGAATACAGATTTTATTGACGTTGTATTGTAGTTTGAAATGAAAATGGATTTTGGTCATATAATGAGAAGAGGAATTTTTGATTTGAAATCTAATTATATAAAAAGATCCATAAAGAGTTTTATGGACAGATGGGATAGAATTGTAAGAAAATTTGTTGGAATGGATTGAAAGAGCAAAGTATTTGTTCTGTCGAAGTAGAAACTTTTGGGAGAGGTTTTAATTTACATTAGTGTTGTTATGTTACTCTATTATACTTATAGTAATTTGTCTCATAGGATTCATTAGTTACATGTTTTGTAAATAAAATTATTTACTATATTAAATTATAATAAAAAAAATATCTTTGAGAAATATATTAGATATGTATGTTGTATAATTTTTAAATTTAAATCAGTGTAATTTAAGATTTTAAAAAAATGAACATTTTCGAATTTTTCATAGTGACAACAGTTGTGTATAAGATATGTATTTAAAATTCGTATAAAAATAATATTTGTTTAAATGAATGTGTACATACAAATAATATAATTATTACAGTCGTTGCGTGTTGAAATGTTGTAAAATTCGATGTTGACATAAGTAGAGCGAAAAACGTTCTCTTATAACGAATTCAATACAATGTTCAGTAAATTACGTTTGAAGTATGTATTAATAAGCAGACGGAATCAACTCAAATATTGTTCTTAATCACGTCATTTGACGCGTATCAAAAACACTCTACATCTAATGAAAAGGTTACGGATCGTGTTTGGCGACAGTCGACATAATTCTGCAACAAGTGTTCCCGTGAGATGACAACCGGTGCTGTGTTTGTTTTGCGGCTTCTGCAAACGAAAACCACGTGCGGGCGTAAAGCGCACCACATGTGTCGTGCTGTAAATTAGTCGCTTAAATTACTTGCGGTACATGGATATGTAACGAGATGTATTCTTGCAACACTGGACGTACTCGGCAAGCTTGCAACATGATATTAATGCATATAAATATGTTTTATTCACCGTGACGAATACTTGACTATTTATAGGGAGCTTTATTTAAATTAAGCCATTTTACCTTGATTATATTACATTGAACTCACTTTGCACCAACAACAAAGTGCGAAAAGTGAAAATTTAAGATTTTTCAATCACGTGATTTTAAAAATAATTACAAACTTTATCATTATTGAAAATTATATACTTTTTAAATCAATTATTCTCTATTAATTAACTTCATATAAAATTATACACAAATGCCATTCAAATTTTAGAAAAAATATATTAATGCAATTGCATAATATCATTTATAAATAATAAAATATACATTAAATTTTGCATAAATGAAAAATTGACCGGCTTGTCAAGATCTAAATATTCATGATTTATATTAGAAGCTTCATAAAGTCCGTCATAGCATCCATTATTGTAATATGTATATAATGAATATTGCTATATATTACATCGAGCAATTGTCAACGAAGCAGACAATTTGCATAATACTCGTGGAATATTAACGGATTTATTTTTATAAAAAAAAACAGATTCAATCTCCTGGAAATGGGAAATGAAATTAGAGCTTCAATTTATACACCGTGTCTTTTGTTACATATATATATATATATATATATATATATATATATATATATATATATATATATATATGTATATATCACGGTAAATTTTTGATATATTTATATATTTGTATTGATGTAATGATGAATTTATTAAAAATGTGATATGTATAAATATTTTAAATAATCTATAACTAGATTAAAACGGTTTATAAATACATAAATTTCAGAAAGATTAAAATGATTAATATTGATTACTTAATTGTTTATTTACAAATAAAAATGAACTTATTGACGTTACGATAAAAATAATATTGTTTATTCAGTGTTTATTTTCTAAAAATAACAGGTGTATTAATTAATTGATATTTAACAAAAATTGTTTTTCATTCAATTATATATACGTTCCAATTAATCTACATGTATTGAATAATCTATTACTGGATATTAAATTGTAAATAAGACATTTTTAATTTTCTAAGATCATTAGTTAATAATTACTGGTGCATAAATATTAAAATATAGAATCTAGTTTTGTAGATCTATTATTCCTTTTATTTCATAGTTTCTTCTTTTTTATATACATCTATTATTTATTTTATTTCATCTTTTTTTTAAAAAATAGTAATTTTTTACTTTTTAAATAAAATCTCTTTCTCTCTCTTTTCTCTCTATATATATTAATACTTAGTAAAAAAAATTTAAATTAAGAAATTTTCCTTTTCACTATCTTCCACTGTTGGATAGAGGCCTTTCTTAAAACTTTTCTATCAGCTATGCAACGTTTTTCTATATTTTAGAAAAACATTAGTTTAGAAAAATATTTTATAGAATTTCATTTAAATATTAATAGTTATATATATATATATATATATATATATATATATATTTCATAAAGTTCTTAAGCAATTATCAAATTAAAAACTTTCATTGAACTTACAACTAATCAATTTAAATACGTATAATTAATTACTTGAAATTTCGATTAAATAACACACAATCCATTATTCTGTTAAACAGACCGATAAAGTTTATATACGTAGACTTATTTGAATTATCTTTGGTATGTAATGGTTTTAAATGATTTTTATAGCATAACGTGCACATTTTATGGTTACTGCCTATATAAAATTAACAATAATTGTTTTAGCTCATCGTTAAATTGTTTGTATTTCGGATGAGTTATATTAATCGTTACTATTTTAATCAGAAATTAAAATCGATTTCGTATCTATTTTTGTAGTTTTGTGTTACAAGTAGATGAACAAATATTTACAATATATATATATATATATAATAAGTGTGTTTGGAGATAAATTCTAGACAACAAAATACTTGTAATAAATCATTGAGAAACCGTCGTCTATAAAAAGAAAATTTGTAGACGATTTCAAACTGAAATTACATACCTAGACAAAAAGTTTACAAGTTGAGAAACGTCTTAACGTCTGTAACGACTTAATTAATGAACAGTTCGTTGACACGCGTAAAAAAATTATTCATTTGACGCAATGGAAAAAAATATGCGCAAACATCTAGAGCAATCCGTTTATTTTTCGTACACTCTCTTTCATAATTAATAAAACTCAACTCAAATATATCACTTTCAAAAATAGCATTTATTTTATTGTATCTACTCACGTCTAGATAGTTCCATAGGATACATTTTTTTTCATAAAAATCTACATGATTTATATGATTCATGAAGTATTCTCGTACATAGAATATATATATATATATATATATATATATATATATATATATATATACATATTATATTGTTATGTTTACGTCTATTGCTTAATATAAATTAGATCATAATAAAAAAAATAATTTTTTGTTCATTTAAATAAAAACACAAATGTTATTTCATATACAAATACTATTAAAAATTATTTGACATAAAATGAATGTATAAAATAAAATGTTTTTCAGTGAATTTGTATCTATTTTAATCGCATTTAAATATCCATTTTATTAAAATTTTATTTATCTTTAAACCCAACATAAAAAGAAATTATATAATTATTACGTTATTTATTTTTCAATATTTAATTATTTTTTTTTAATATTTTTATTGAATTTAAAATATGTCATAGATATAAAAATTATTAGTGAACAATTTTAAATCATTCTTACTTACAAACTTTAATAAAAATATTAACATTGTTATTGCAAAATTCCTTAATCGATACATAATATAGTATAAAGTAAAATATTTTATTTAAAAAAATTTAGACATAAGCAATTTGTCGAAATCTGAAAAATATATATATAAATAATTGTTATTTTTGATGATATTATAATGTATTTATTATATTTTGTTAAAAATTGTTATTCTTTAAAAACTAATTTTAATACAATTATACTTGGATTTTCATTAAATCTATAATGATTAGAATTTTTGGTTAAAATCATCTTGAGATTAGTAGGGTGTGATTTTAAGTGAAATTCATTATATAGAATGTTTTTTTAAGCGTGATAGAACTTTAAATTGAATTCATATAGAAAGTTCTATCTAATCTAAAACACCTTTCACTTATATACATATATCTGTGTGTGTGTTTCTATATATATATATATATATATATATATATATATATATATATATAAAGGTATGTTAAAGAGTATTTTTTTTAGGTTTGATATAACTTTCAATAAGGATTTAATTTAAAGTTCTATCACATTTAAAAACACCTATATATATATATATATATATATATGTGTGTGTGTGTGTGTGTGTGTGTGTATAATTAAATGTAAATTTTATAAAATTGATGATAAATACTTTCCAGAAAAATCTAAAACACAGTTCGAACTAATTTATATTCAGATTCAGTTTTAATATTTATATATCAATCACATTTTCTATTTTATAACTCCTATTTTTAAAAAATATAAACACTTGAGATTTTCATAAAAATGTCGAGTTTAAAAAGACATACAAACTATTCGAAAATAACCAGATATTAAAGTATTTTATATGTAAAAATAAATTCCATTGCACTTAAAAAACATATAACTTTTATGTAAAACGCTCATATAAGTGTATTCAAACAAATGTTGAAAAGTTATCTGATATGCATTGACAGAATTCAAATAAAAATACATAAACTTTTTGTTCAATATAACATTTTATAACATTCAAACAATATCGTTATATTGTCGTTGTGATCAAATATTGACTTATTATCTTTCTTTTTCCGATTGTAATATTTTGATCGTATTGCTTTCTTGTATTTACATTCGAGAAGAAAGATTTCTATTAACTTTTTATCCTTTCGGCGAGTTCGTTAATTATAAAATGTAATAATAACTTGTCATTTAAATTAATATCGTGTGAATATTCAAAGCTGTTTCAATTAAATACTTATCAATGTTAATTAACTTGTAAATGGATATTTTACAATATTGTTTAATAAATTGGTTTATTTTCAATTGGTAATAAATCAGTTATTTATTAGTATTACTGTTCTGTTTGACAGTTTAGTATTAGAAATTATATTTTGCATTGAAAAAATCATTTTTGAATATTGTTTATTGTTATTATTTTGTACTTTTAAATAAAGTACAAACTTGTAATTATTGAAACTCTTAAGAAAAAAATCCCTTCAATCTGTTTGTGTTAAATGTGAAATGTCGAGTAAGTGAAATAGGTGTGAAAAATAAATCTGTGAAACGAAACCGTTTATAAATTTAATTTATCAGATAAAAGATTCGGATTTGTTGTGATTAATTGTTGATTATAAAAATTGGTTTTTCAATTTTTGATATTTTTAAGCTTAATTTTTCTCTTTTTCTAGATGAATAAGAAAAATGGTTTTAAATCGACTGAATAATTTGTTTTTAAAAGTTCATCGGTATAATATAATATTTTTTGATAAGATAGTACAAATTTTGATTTTCTAATAAAAATATAATGAATTTTAAGAAAATATTTTCATTAAGGTAATTTAAAAAATATTTCACATATGCAAAGCATTTTTATTTTGTATATATATGACAGTTATATTACATTAAAATTTGTCTCACATAATTGAACTTTAAAATAATTTAATAGTAATTTTACGTATTCATTTACTTAACTCCATTAAAACATTTTACATTAATTATTTTAAATGAAGAGAAAATTATTTAATACATATATATGTAACTTTACAAAATTTTAAGACTATATCAATTAGTTATAATGTCGACTGTTGAAATAGAATTTCAAAACTCAATTACTAGTGAAGTTATAAGTTCAAGTTCAATTATATATTTACAGGAGAATAAAAATGGGATGATGCTAGTACGGAAGAAATTTTCGTATTATGAAGTCAGATATTCATCTATGTTTAAGATTTTTTTATCGATGTTTGATACTTGTTCTCACTTATGGCAGTGTAATATATGTCTTAAATACTAAAATAATTCAATATAAAGAAACATGGAAAGATGTACGTTAGGAAAAATATGTAGAGATAGAAAAAGAGAAATTGAAATAAATAAGTAAATTGTTAAGGAATTGTTATTAAGAAATTAATAACAATAGGAAATCAGAATGTAATTTCCAAATCAATTTTCTGTTTAATATTCTCTCTACACAAATTTTACAATTCAATTAATTTAAAATGTGTAAATATTTTTCATGAAAAATTAAATTGTTAATTGAGATATTTTTAAAATTTCTGTCACGAAATATAGAATATATTTAAATAAATTTAATTTATTGTTTATTTCTTCAACTACATATTGAAAAAAGTATTTTGAATATTTTATTATTTATTTGTTATAAAATATTACAAATGATACACACTTGTTATTCAGTCGGTTTCATAAAATTTGTTATGAACGCACAGACTGACCTTATGAAGTATGTTCAACAAGTGTCAGAGACTTTTTTACTTTCCTATTGAAATATTTTCAGACATATAAAGTAGAATGGGAGGTGAACTTGAATTTTATTAATATAAGTTGTACTTATATTAAAAAATTATAATTTTATTGTTTAATATCTGTATAAATTTATTATCATATAAGTGTCAAGATATTTTTATTTTAATAAAAGATTATTTATATGTATTTTTTAATTTGATACTTTTAGTAAAAATACTGCTATTAGTTTTATTTATATCGTTGGAAATAAAAAAAAGGTTATTAATAATTAATTAAAACATTTTCCATGTTGAGAATTTGCAATAAAATTGTATTATTTATTATCGAATTTGATTTATAAACATGAGATAATTTTATATGAATAAATGATAGTATTGAGATGATTTAAATGTTATTTTAGGAATAAATGTGTATAAATATAACAATAGAAAATAATCATTCAATTAATTTCAATATTCATTTAACATTAATTCATTTCAGAATAATAATATGATTAATTTTTATGTTCATTCATTTTATAAATTCATATTTTATTCCCTATATTATCTGGAAATAAATATTGTTGTTTTGGAACAAGTATTGTTTTAAACAACATTTGTTCATAATTATTATTAACTAAGAATTATGTATTCATTTTTAATTTATAACTATTGTTTAATGATGTATTGAAATTTTATTAATTTCCTTACAATATATATTTATGAATTAATGTGTGTGGGTGTAATTTTTATGTAAATATGAAATGTGAATAATTTTCGTCGAATATTTGATCTTTATTAATGTACAATTTTTTATTAATATACAAATATTTAAATTATCTATAAAATTATTCGCGGTACGTAAAAACCTCCACGGAATTGTCGAAAATCTTATGCATAATAAAATGTAGCGAGTAGACAAGAGAGAACCCACAATACCACTACGGAATACTTGCGGTCTAACAAAATATCACGGAAATTACTTACACCGAAATGAAAGTACTCTCCGGTTGTTGAATTGGGGCAAGAAATGCTTAATTAAATTAGTATTTGTACAAGCAGTTCACACATCATATGTCAGTAGTTTGTGCTGCAAATGTCTGAAGCTTCTCTTATAACAGAATGAATATGAATAACATTAGGCTTTATACGACCGTCGGAATAATGAATAAATATAGATCAGCATTGTGTTTGTTGTATATGTGGCTTTTTTCTCATCTTCACTGAAACCATATTGAATAAAATACGAGACTGATGAAAACATTTTCTAAGAAAACTTTTTTCTTAGTCTCAGTTATGATGTAACAAAAAGAAAGTAAATGTGATCTTTACAACGAAAATAATTCATCTTTAGATTTAAGTTCAGTTATGTTTAGATAAATTGTATTTACTTACTTTAGTACATTTTTATGTAATGGAAAAAATTATATATTATAATGTATATATATATTTGTATGTATGTATTATTAACCTTTTCATTGGAGATCTTCATCCATTAATTAAGACCTTCTCAAAACTTTTCAGTTCTCTAATGAAACAATTTTTTTCTTAAAATCAAAGTCAAAGTTTTTTTTATGTTTTTAACCCATTTATTCATGGTTATGTTATTTTAGATTTATATATATATATATATATATATATATATATATATATAAATTCATATTAGAAAACGACATTTTTTACATAAAAATAATTTTAATAAAATTAAAAATGCATGAAGATATTTACAATCTATAGTACTGTGTCTAATTTATTGTTTACCAGAGGAATTGTTTCTCTACACAATATAATTTTATGAAATTGTTGACTTTAGTAATAAAAAAATAGGTTACAATATCCACTCAAGATAATATTTCAATTTAGTGAAAAAAATGAATAATGTAAATATTGAATTTTTAAAAAATATGGTTTCAATTTGTGAATTTGTTTGTTAAAAAATCTAAGATATTGGGGTTGATTGAGTATTTTATAAAATATTATTTTTTTATAAGAGTGGGTATTATAATAATGTTATAATTCAGTGCAATAATATATCATTAACAGGGTTTTAAATAATAAACGATGTTTAATTATATTTTTTTTCATTTAAAAAAATACTTGTTAATTATTTTAATTTGAGGTTAAAAGTTTCATTGAGAAAAGAGTAATTGATTTTAATATTCTTTGATTAATACAGTTTTATATGTTGTGAAGAAATTTAATATTTTTATTTATGTTCAATAAATGTCAATAATATTTTAAATCAAGACGAATATTGAAAGTAAACATGTAGGCATATACATACATACATATAAATATATATATATATATATATATATATATATATATATATATATATATATATAGGTGTGTGTGTTTCCATTTGTTCATATATGTTTTCTTCGTAAATATCATATTATGTTATATTTTTTAAACGACACAAAAATAGATTCTTATAAAAACAGTTACAGTTTATATTAGATATAGATTTTATTATTTCAACAATATATTCTTAATTAAGTGACAGACTTTCTGTTCAGATTGTTTGTTATTTTTAACAATTTCTTTCTCTATTTTTCTTTCTCTTCTCTCTCTCTTAGTATAACAACTTAGAGTGGGTTTTGATCTCTTTCGCAATGCTCTTCCATTCTTTTTATTTTCTAGTCTTTTTTCACTATCTTTCAATTTTAATTTTTCATATTCTTTTCCATGTCCTGAAACCATCTTTTTTTTTATTCTATCACATCTTCCATTTTCTATTTTCCGGTTTGATAACTTTTTCGTCGTTCTTTCTTTAATCATTTGTTCCATATGACCCAGCTACATCAGTTGTTGAAATTTGACGAATCTCACTATGTCGTCTTCTTTGATTAAGTTCTCTATTTTATATTATCCAGTATCTGTTACCTTCTCTTACTTGTCTATAAATATTTCTTAATATTCTTCGTAATTAACTCTAATAATATCTAAATATTTAAAAAATCACATTGATTTTTAAATATTACGTCAAATGTAGTCATTATATCGTGGATTGAATTATATATATATATATTTTACATTCATGCAGTATATCGATCTGTTTTTAAATTAGTGGCGTTCATACGACCCACGTAGCTTGCAGAAAAATTATTGAAAATTGTGTGAAAAAAACATGTTAATCGAAATGAATATTGAAGGAGTCAAGAGCGTGTTATATAAAATCGAAAAAAATAATAATAATTCAAATTTAAAATAATGAAAAGATTTTTTTTAAAAAATAAAGTCAGTGTCAATTTATGTTTTTTAAATTAAGTTTATTTATTTATTTCTAGTTCTTAAGCAATAAAATTTAATGTATTTTATATTTCTCAACAAAATATGTTTTATAGAAAATACTATTTATAAATTGTATATTATAATATTATATAAATATATCTTTTATATTAAAATTTGAATTGTACATGATACAAAACCGGAACTAAAAATTATGATTAATGTATAAAACGTTTTAAAAAAATAACACGTTGTTTATCTACTTTTTCTATAACACACAGATACCATTTTTATTATATGAAAATAAAGCGTTGAAAGCACGTTAGCTTTTGAATACAAATTACTAAAGGATATGTGAATAGGCTTGTTGTTAATACGATACAGTATTTATTAATGCGGCATGTACGACGTTCACTCGACGACACCAAGTAATTTTCTTTGCAAGAAAAACTTTGTTCACGAGAACTTCAAAGGTGCAGACAAGTGTGATATATATATATATATATATATATATATATATATATAAACAACACGTAATGTTGAGTAGACTGAATTTCATACGAAATCGTGTTTGATTTCACTATGTACAGCATCAAGAGAGATTGATAAAAATATATGCATAAAGGTGAATATGTTTTGTACGTGAACTTTGTTGTGGTTCGTAGATTTTATTTAAATTCTTTGAATATATTGGAAAATTCTATTGTGATTTTGGATGTACGTATTGAATTACTTCATTTTAAAATATGAAAGAGATTTAGGTCACTGGACGAGGCTAGTAATATGGATTCATTTTAAATTTCTGTGTAATAAATTAAATTCAAATAATTCAATATTAATAATATTGTTCTAGGTATTTGTAATAACAAATCATTTGTATGTTCATTTTTGATAAAAAACTCTTTGTAGTTTTATAATGAAAAACAATAGTTTATTTCCAATAAAAGACAATATGAAATAATTTAATATATTTTATAATTAAATGTATATGAGCATTAAGGTGGTTCAGATCTCTCTCTCCCTCTCTCCACTCATCTCTCTCTCTAAAATATTAATTTTCCAAACACCCTTATTACACTATTTATTTCGAAACTTTGGATAAATCACTTTCATACAAATGATCTATCATCCTAATACCACAAGATATTGGAAAAGTGTTCAATAAATATTTATTGTTCATGTTTTTTATTTACAAGCTGATGTTCATTTTAATAGCAGTGCTATATTCATCAAAATGTGCGATTTGAAATCTAGATTTATATTTTATAATGAAACGTTGATGATTGCATTGCCATCGAAATAAGTATTAACCTATAAATAAAGAAAGTAAACAAAAATAATTATTGCAAACTTTCTAATATCTTGTGGTATTGAGATAATAATGCACTTATTTTAATTTATATTTTTAACAAATATTAATCTAAAATAGCCATATCATTCTTCAATTTGTCTTGTATAATTTTTTGTGTATTAGTTAAAGTGGGTCATTCAAATGTAACACCTAGATTTATGTTCTATTAAAAAGGGAACAAAAGAAATTATACACATGTTGCCCTATACACCACCCCCACATGTTCATTTTTAATAAAATACAATTCTAGGCATCACATTTGAATAAACATATATATATATATATATATATAAGAAACTCTATACTGTGCTTGTTTCTTAATTTAATATATTTGACTGAAAATTAATTAAATAATATCATCCTATCTGACAACACTTGAAAGGTTTTTATAAGAAATGAATTTCTTGTCTTTTTTGAATTTGTTGCAAAAACACAACGTAAAAGTACTTCGGAGAAAAATGTATGCAAATTTTTATAATATGCAGTAGATGAAAATGTAAATACACAACATCATCATTGTCATTATCTTATTTATATTCGCTGATGATTGAACTCCTTTTACAAAACTATGTACCTCGAGTGATCTAGTATTTTTGTCTTAATTTTTATTTTATGATTTTATATTCAATTTCCTAAGATCAAATATCAAAATACATTTAAAGATAATTTTATAATTAGATCAAAAATAATTTATCAAAAATATATTATTATTTTTATGTATTTTTTTAATGTTTAAAAAAATATTCAAACATTCTTTAATAAAATAAATCGGTATGTATCATATTAAATTCCAATAGAATAATTATTGTCTATAATTAATTATGTATTATTAACGACATCGTTTAGTTATAAATAATTACATAAACATAATAATATTTTATTAACGTGATTGATTTTGCTGTCATTTATTACAGTTAATATAAATCGACAGGATATGTTGTATGTCTGGTTATAATCTTCCTATCGACTGTCCCTCAATATGTAATTTTAATGACTTTTTCTCATTTCGTTATTCAAAACCCTTCTATATACAATTAAAAAATGTTTGCGTCGAGTTTTCAACGTGTACAATTTAATATGCAGGTTTTCGCACGACAGTCAACATTGAAGTTCTTTTTTCAGTTCATCATGAATTATTTAATTTTTGCGTGTATTCCAAAGCTTTTAATTTGAGTTCTATTCATCGTAAAATTTCATCAAATATATATATATATATATATATATATATATGAATTAATTCTTAAGCTTATAATTGATATCCATTCAAATAAAAAAATGCTTTGAAAGAAATTTAATATCTCAAATATTTACTAAGAAATTAAATCTTATTACTTGTAAATATAATAATTAATAACAATATAGATGTGTTTGGAATAAAATATTAATATTAAAATATTTTTTTCAAATAATCTGAGTTTTATTTATACAAATAATAAATTCAATCCGACAATAAACAAATTTAACTTTTCAAATTATCTCAAAATCCATACAAAATATGATTGTAAATAAAATGTATGAAACGATTATTTGTACGATTTTATTTCATATATATGTAAATTCTTAATAAAAATATTATACGCAAAACCACTATATGGTTTCAGTAAACGTATATAAGCTAAATGCAGTCACAAATTCCTTTATAACTTGTTTACTCTGTTGAGTTCATTCCATATTCTATTAGTTTTAATATAGAAAATATGTTATGTTATACTGCAGTTGGAAAACTTTTTTGCAAAACTATTATGAATGTTCAATTTAGATTCAGTTGGAATATATTCTGCGAATTCTGAATAATTTAATATTGTAATTGACATTGACTCAAAGGTTATTTCTGTATAAAGTTGTATTATTTAATTTTTAATATATATATGTTTGTGTGTTAGTATTTATTCCATTCAAGTTATTTTAGAATTTTCTTTCAATTACTTTTTTTTCTAACTGTAAATAATAGTGATATTGAAAATATCCTAAATAATAATACAGTCATTGAATAATGATGTTGAAAAAATATATAAAAAGAACATTAAATAAAATATATAGACTTTTCTTTGAAATATAAATGTGATAAAAAGTAAATATAAACAATATCATTTAATGCTCCATTACTTTTTTATGGATTATTATATAAAAGTATTAAGTATTTTCAAATATACTTTAAGAAGTTCAATATATGAACTGATACATATTCTTATATATATATATATATATATATATATATATATATATGTATAGTAACATGTAATATAAATATTTTATTTTACTGGAAAATGTAGGCATTTTTATCAAATCGCATAAAAATGTTGACATAAAATGAATATTAGGAATTAATAATCAGTGTGATTATGAAACTTCAATATATATTTTTTTATATATATAAGAATGTGTGTGTAAGTATAAATGTTAATAGAAATATATATCATTGAAATTTATTGATATTTTATTATTATATTTTTTTAGAATAAAATTTAAAAATTTATAAAACATTTAAGTAAAATAATCTGTTATTTATTTTGTAAATATATATTATGTTTTATTTCGTTAAATATAGTTTAACACTTTTCTGTTTATTTTATATTTTGCAGTTTTTCCACTTTTCTTTTTCTCTTCTAAAATTTTTAAATTATATATATATATATATATATATATATATATATATATATATGTATATGTATATATAAATAAAATAGTATGAAAACATTTGTATTGAAATTTATTTTAGTATAAACCTACATAGAGGAAAATGTCGATCTTTTACGTTGTACATATTATAAAGTAAAAAACATAGTTGAATATGTATAACCTAAGTATATGGATTATGATGTTATATACCACTCACTTAACTGATGAGCGTTACGTGTAATGTTTGTACACACGAATAGAGGTTTCTTAAGTTCTTGTGCCAGTCATCTGTCATCATGAAAAGGCTTGACAACGTAGACAACGTTTAAGGATATATAGTCATTATAGAGGAGCTCTGGTTTTGTTATTAATATATACATGTGTATACGAACATACATTATTAAAATCTTTTCCTTTTTGCATAACTAATTTAATTGTTTGATATATATATATATATATATATATATATATATATATAATACATAAAATATTTCAATGACATGTTGTTTTTTTATAAATTTAAATGATTACTGGTAATAAATGTTTCCATTTAGTTAATGACAGATTCAAAAGAAGAAATGATTTCAGATTAGTAAGTTGTTTTTTATTTAGGATTTTGAGGCTTCTATTGAAACTAAAATATTGATTTTCATATTTTTATACTTCTTTATTACATATAAAGCTAGTAAAATTTGATGATGCTTAACTTGGACTTAAAAAGGGAAACAAAAATTTAAGAACCTAGCAAAGTAAGAAAATGATATTTTTAAAAATGTGATAAAAACCTGAATACAAGGGCAGTGAAAAGAACAAATAAAATTAATGAAATGTATATGGGCAGAAAACAGCAAGAAGATAAGATACTAGATTGATTAAAAATTATTATGAAATGACAACTAAGAGACAAAAAGACTAAGGAGAATTTTATTAAAGATAAAAGAATAAAATTGTGGAGTTATAGTGTAGGTGAAATTTGAAGGAGATTACCTGTAGACATAAAATAATGGAATAATCCTGGAAAAGATTTAAGAAGAGCCAGTAATATTCGCTTATATAAAAATTTTGTAAAGCAGTTAGTTGATATAGGCTTTTATGATAATATATTATAATATATATTGCATAATTTTTTCAAAAAGTAGGGAAACGTTTCAAGATTTTAATATTTTATAATGTTTAATTTTTTTATTACATTTGTAGGTTGTTATAAATTCATTAAAAATAAGGAAACATTTATATATTAAAATTTTAATCAAATTTTCTACAGTCACGGCTTTTTAATTACTGATAACATATTTATAATAGTTTGATAAAAAGATATTTAGCAACGCTGACGCTGATAGCACTTAACCAACTGTTTATACCGTCTATAAAACTCGTACATATTCTTAATGAAAAGCTAACATGTACTAATGATAAACTTGTCGTTGCTACGAACTTTAATTCATAATGCTTTCCACAAAAGTAATAAAAACAAAAACGTGAGTCGGAGTGAATTTTCCTTTAATATATTATTTTAAGATATTCATTTCCTTGTAAATAATTTACATAATTGTAATATACTTTTAAATTATTTTAAATAAATACATTATGCTGAATAATTTTTGTCGAATTTATTTAAATTTCGTATTAAAATCCTCATTACGTTTTATTAAACGAATTGATTGAAAAAGAGGTTATTTTTTATTAAACACACATTTAAAATTATTCATGCATGTTTCTGTATGTATTTTGTAAAGTACCTCTTTACATGAGTGGGTAATTTTGTTTAATGAATGGCGATTTAAAACAAAATTTAAAACGATCAGAATTTCATTAAGTAGAAAAATTTTCAAGTGTAATTTGTAAAGACATTAATTTATCATATTAAAAATAAATCTTTTTTGATTTTCATTTTACATTAATTAAAATAAATTAGCTTTTCAAATTTGTATTTTAATAATAAATTTCATTGATATATGTCAATTAGTCTTAATTAAATATTGATTTATTGATTAACTTTTCGATTTTATAAACACTCATGAGACTAAAATATTTGATTATAAAATGCATTTATGTGCTATAATTAAAACTAAAAATGTTTTTAGAGTTGACTTAGGAGAATTTATGCAACTATTTTTTTAATATACATTTTTTTATTTATATAAACTTATTTCAAATTTTACATATTTATAAAAAAATCTATTTTTAACTTATAAATGTATTTTTTATAGAAAATCAATATTTTTCCAGTTATTCAAAAAAAATGTTTCATTTTAGTTCATTGAAGTATGATGCAATGAGATATTATTGTGCACTACTGCATGCTGTTAATATGACGTTATTTTTTTTATAAATTTGAATTAACTGCCATAGAGATTAATGTGCTCTATAATTTTTTTAACACCGCTCGAGCGTAATAATTATACAGCATGTACACTTTTGGAAATAAGCTGCGTCGACGACGGCCTTTTACAAAATTCATGTCGCCAAGTCAAGCGTTGATTTATTATTACCACACCCTATGAGCATCTTGATGAATGAAATTTAATTCTTCGAATATGCAAAGACGACGTGAAAAATACTCATATCGTTCTCAAATAAGACAGCTCTATTGGCGAAGTTTGCGAATTAATTTTCAATTTAATATCCTTATATTAATGTTAAATATAATATATACTGTTCATTTATATATATATATATATATATATATATATATATAATTTAACACAAGTTTACATGACTTTTTTCATTTAACTTTATTCAAGTCACAAGTTCAAAAGTAATTTAACTAAAAATATATGTAATATTCACATATTCATTATTATTTAAATACAAGTGAACATTATTATTAATAACTACAAAAAACGCATATTTTGATAAACTTAATGATAAAAATTAATTTTGATTATATAAATTATAAAAACGATTTTTCACTTTATTCGTTAAAATAATCAATATTGGTTTTTAATTAAATAATGAAATTGAATATTTGGTGTATATATATATATATATATATATATATATATATATATATATATATATATTAGTTCTGCTCGAATACTTGATTGGAAATGTTTGAAATGTTACATTTTGCGATTATCGAAAATATGAATATTGACATTTAGAAATGATATCTCGCTGACAATGCTTTTGTGTACCACATGTCAATTTGTGATTAGTATAATTTCATAGCTTTTTGATTAAATAACACTTTTTTGTGTTAATTTAAATAGTGTTTTATTCAAACTTCAATATGTATATAGATAGTACATATTTTTAACCACAATACTGATATATATATATATATATATATATATATATATAACGAAAATAATCAGTGTTTAAAAGTGGATTTAGTACAATAAATCATATACAATGAATTAGGACAGTCATTAGTCGATGCAGTGAACTTTAAACACTACTCAATCTCAAATTTGTAAATTATGAAAAAGCTCCTAACATATTTAATATGTAAACGATATTAAATGCTATGAAAAATAAAGAAGCTTTTAGGAAATATTTAAAGAAATAGTTTACAAAGACATTAGAAAAAATATTTAAGATCTTAAACTAGGAATATGCAAGAATAAAGGTAAGTGAAGAAATATTAGTCACTTAAGATTTATTAATGACATTATTATTTTGTTAATAAGCCTATATGAACTTGAAAAAAGAATAGAAAAATTAAATAAAGCAAGTTAAAAGATTGTTGTTATGATCAACCTCAACAAGATTAATGTAGAATGAATTTTCATGTCAAGGAAAAATCCAACTAAAAGGAGTAGAAATCCTTATATCTGGGATAATTCATTAACATTATAGAAATATTTGCAGATAAAATGAATAGAAAAATAAAAATGGAATAATGTTAATTTACAAGAAATTTTTATATTAGGAGGTCAAATATTTTTCTATATTTAAAAAAGTTTTTGAACGACGTATCCTATCTGTTCTCACTTATAGTAGTGAAACATGGGTTTAAATACTAGAATAATTTAATGACTTCATACAATACAAAGAAATTAGAAAAGATGTATGTTAGGAATAACACAGAGATAAAAGAGAATCGAAGGAATCAGAAAGGAAATAAAAGATAAAAGTTTAAAATGAAAATGGGCTGGTCACATAGTAAAAAGAGATCATCGATGGATAAGAGAAGTTATTGATTGGGAACATGTATATATATATATATATATATATATATATAATTTAAAAAAAATCATAAATTCTCTATTAATTATTAGATTTCTCCTCCGAGTTGAAGTTTATATTTCAGTAATTGAACTAATCAAGTATTTAATAAATGATAATGCTGAAAGGAAAATAGCGTAATTGTTTTATCGAATTGGTTTATTTTGTATGAAGTTCCATTAAGAAAACAATTATTTAAAATATACATTGATTATGTATGACTTGAACTGGTTTTCATTATTAATAAAGATTCAGAAAGGGTTACGAAAGTGAAATAAATTATTTATTTATTCAGTTGTAAGTGACAAATATTTATAAGTTTTAAGATTTCCAAAAATGTTCTTTTTATTTAATTAAAAAATATTATTCAGAAATGTATGAGAAACATATTAAATTAATAAAAAATAATATTATTCGATATGTTATACTATATTAGTTTGGTTTATAATGCTTTTTTGTATGACTTCTAATAAAAACAAAATAGAAAAATCCAACTTGCATCTTCTATCATTTTACATAAATGTACCAATTCTACAATTTCTCCGAACTTCCAAACTAATATTTATACAAATACTTTCAAGCAATCAAAATATTTATGAATATTTATAAGTTGACGTTTATCTTATAAATATACTTCGGTGAACAGTTTTAATTAGACCGGCGTTAATATACAACCGTTTCATTTATTACGGATTCGAAATAAAATTATTAAAGTTAATATGGTCGGGATTTTCAATGTGAATATTTACAGAGTCAATTCGTACAAGTCATACATGAATAATAAATATACGGTTTATTTCAAGTTCTTGGTTTGTTTAAAGATTACATTCGAGATCAAATTCAATATAAGTTTAATCTATATTTTTATTTTATTTGTATCGTCTTGAGTATTGCTGTTTAGAAATGTTTTTTTACAAATAAACTCTTCTATAAAGCATGTTGAAATTTTTATTAAATGTATATTACATGAACTTCATAAATCTTTTACTCTATTAATTTTAAACTTTATTTCAGTTTATTAATTTTTAAATTTTAGTTTTTTTAAACTAGACTTTTTTAAATAACTTGTAATTATTTTTAATTTAAATATTTGAAATCTTCGCAAAGATTTAATTTCTGTTTCCTCGTTTTATTTATATATTATTATTGATTAATATTTGAAATTTATATTACATTTTAACATTTATTATATTTTCAAAAAGCTAATACTGTTTTTTTATACAGTAAATATTCTTTATGTAGAAAGTTTTTCTATCTGTTATTAATAAAAAAAAATGTTTAATGCATGTATAGACATATATGTGTGCATGTGTGTGTATTTAATACATAAATATAATTCAATTTATATAATTTGAACAGACTTTTTATGTCCATGTCAAACAGAAGAAAGAATACAAGTCACTTTTTTATTTACTTATATAAATGCAACCTTTGAAAGTTATTTAATTAAAGCTTGATATTTTAAAATTTATATATTTACAAAACATTCAGTGCTTTTCTAAGAATTGAAAATATGTATTTTGATATTTTTTCGGATATTATGAATACTTACAATAACAAATTTTTAATTAATAAATCATTTGATTCTATGTAAATTTGTATGAAATGAATAAAATAATTATTCTTGATTTTTAAGTTCATTATTATTTACTATAACTATAATTTATTGCTAACAAAATGTTTATATTTTTATTTGATAGAAACAGTATTTGATTTTCATATATCTTTTTCAGACATATTTACTTGAAAGGTGTCAACGACTACAAGTAAATAATTCAAATAAAGTATAGACAGCTGTCACGAGCACATCTTTTCTATTGTTAAGTCGAGTAAAAAATATCTATAGACTTTTTTGTTTGTTTTATCTGTTTGTCTTTTGTATATAGATTTACTAAAAAAAAGAACACAGTAAAATCGAAGATTTTCTTATCACTTGCACGTTGACATTTGTGTAGAACTGTTTTTTAACCAAAGAAAAAATATTTTATTTATATCTACTTTCAATCGATCGGTTTTCAATCATCATCTGAAATATTTTTAAGTTTGTGTAGGTCGTTCATACAGACATAATGGATTTAATTTGCGTGAAATAAACAGCTTATATGTATATAATATGTCGTATAAAATAATTAATTCTCATGTAGGTTGTTACTAATGTGGTCCTTGCATACGAATTATTTTAGTATACACAGAATAACTGTCGTTTTATTACTGTTTTGGGCTATGACAGCAAAGGGTATAGTTCTAGAAGAATTCAGTTCATTCTTGTTTATTTTATTTATGGTTTTTATGGTACTATTAAGGTTGTAATTCGAGAATGAGAAAATTAGAGTGTATTAAAGAAAGAATATATATATATATATATATATATATATATATATATATATATATATATGCGTGTGTGTGTTATAATTCATTAATTTAGTTTTATAAAAAATAAAATTTAATTAACTAAACAAAGAAGTAAATTAAATTAAAATGAAATAAGTGACATTTATTTGA
The DNA here is from genome assembly GCA_029203775.1 of Neoneuromus ignobilis. Classification (NCBI taxonomy): domain Eukaryota; kingdom Metazoa; phylum Arthropoda; class Insecta; order Megaloptera; family Corydalidae; genus Neoneuromus; species Neoneuromus ignobilis. The sequence continues at coordinate 22,031,434 of CP092096.1, read as the reverse complement.
ACAGAATATAGCAATTTTTAGAAATGACTTCAAGTGAACGAAGTGAATATATAATAAAATGAAACAACGATGTTTCATTAGGAAAATTTCCTGAAAATAATTATTATAAGTATTTTTTATCGAACATTGCTTTTCTTATAATTTTAATTTAAGATATGCTCTAATTAGGCATTTGAAAAAAAATGTTTTTGTGATAAAACGTTTCTTAATTTATTAAAATTTATTTCAATTTCTATATATTGTATAATTATTCAGATTTAATATTTCTCATTAACAATTTGTGTTTTATTATTTATTTATTAAATTAACGACTTTGATTTAATTACGCATTTTTTAAGAACAATAGATGAATATATATATATATATAATTATTATTAAAAAGTTTCATATAAAATGGTACGATATGGTAACCACATATGCACTGAATTTTCGAAACATGATACTAATTATACATTTCTGCTTATATGTTATAAATGAGTTATGACTTTGGGAAACTTATCTAATTGTGGAGACGCTTTTAGATGTGACTTGTAAATATTACAACTTTTCTGACATGGACTGTTATGTACAACTTAACTTGTTCGAACTAATCATGTCAAAACTAAATTTATTGGGTTCAGAAATTATAACATTGATATAATATAAATATAAATATATATATATATATATATATATATATATATATTTCTTACACTATATAAATCAATTACATGCTACTTATAAAGTCCATATAATAATATTTGGTTTATAAATAAAGAAAAAAATATCAATTCTATGTATTTGGAAAAAATAAAAATGAAAATTCTTACTGGAAAAGTTATACTTTACAATCAACATCGAACATTTGTTAAAATAATTATTTCCAAGTATTTATTTTGAAAAATTAATATCTCATTCACAACTGAAAAAACATCTAGAGCAATATAAAAATATTTGTGAAGAAAAGGTTGAATAAATTTTGAAGTATTGTAATTATAAAATACTTTAAAATTTATTCAACCTAAATAATTATCATTTAACTTTTTATTATTATTAAATTTAATAATAATTTAACTTTTTACTTTAACAATTATTTATTACAATAATTGTTACTGTAAAAAGTTTAGTCTATTTTTAAACAGACTTTGTATAATGCAATCCTTTTATTTTATTAAAAAAATACAATATATCATTTTAATTATGATCAATTGATCTTTTGAAATGTTTTCTATTATTTGATATATTTAATGAACATTTATATTTATTTATCATGAAGATTTATAGATTTATATTAACATGAATATTGTTTTATTCTTAAAAATAATTTGTTTTACAATATTTTTTTATGGGTAATAATAAACTTCACAATTTTTATTGTGAGATTATATATATATAAGTCATTGTTATCTATTTAAAAATATAACAATGGCAGGATAAACTGTTATTACCCACTAAAAAGTAAACTGCTCTGTAATTCAGTTTAATATGTTTAATATTCGCATACAATGTAAATAATAATTTAATAATACTCGTTATACTTTCAAATTAGCTCTAATTACTATATGAAAAATCACGAGTGTTTTTTTAGTATCCCTATTGTTTAGTTTAATTATTTACATACAAAATTATTTTAATATTCACTTTTATTTATATTGATTATTATGAACATTCATATTTTTATTAAAGGATTATTACATTTTCTGATTTTTAACATGCGAATTATCATATGGTTTATTGAAGTGTTGTGGATTTAATTAAATGAAACATTTGCGATATCTTACCGCTCTTTTGTGTATCGTTGTAAACTTCGTAAGTCATAACTTTTGATATCAGTCGAAATACTTCGTCTTATCTATGATGGTACCCTTATAATGAAGAACTTTATGAATTAGCATGTGAATAGGGATACATATATATACATATATATATATATATATATATATATATATATATATATATATATAATATATGTATTAAAACTTTCAATTATATAGCTTTTTAAAGAATTTTAGTTGCATTTTATTTTAAATTCCAAAAATATATTTTATTACAATACAAATATTTATATAAATACTTATATTTAGTATTAAAAAATATGAATTACATATTTTCATATTTTTTATATAATACTAATTTATTATTATTAATATTTTTTTAATTACTTTACATAAATATTTATTTCATATTAATATCTATACAATATTAAATTATTATTAGTATTTTTGTCCTTAATAAAAGTGTGTTTAATTTTCTATGTACTTTATATATTCATTCTTGTATTATTATATGCACCATCTTTGTCATAAAATGGAAGTACTTTAAATATTATACACAAATCCTATAAAAATTCAAATCTTGTAAAAATAATAATGGTACAGTACTGCAATTATAATTATATTTATTTCATTTCTATGAGGGTTTTGCTTGAGAAATGTGAGAATGTATGAGATTTAGAATCGGTAATATAAATCGAAAATTATGTACGAATTCAGAAAATGTTTCAGAATGAACAGTTCTAGTGAAATAAAAGAACAATTGTGTGAAAAAGTTTAACAAATAAAGGAAAATTTGTAGTTTAATTTAAATTTTTAAAACTTTTAAAAGGCATCCAGTCTATGAGGATCTTAATTAAAAATTACCTTTTTCTTTTTATAGTTGATATGATGAATTTCTAAAAAATATATTAAGAAATAATGGAAAAATAGTTTAGTTTAGTTTATGTAGAGGTGCTATAGTTTGGAAAGATTTTTTCAAACCATATGCTTTTTTAATTTAATTTTTCAAATCGCATGAAAAAATATTTAAAATTCAAATAGCAATGATCATATTACAATTAGATTTTATGTGCTAGATTTTTAATCCTATGAATGTGTATTATGTATATAAATATTTGTGAGTTTACAATATTTTTAATAAATTATTCTTTAATTTCATAAAACATCTTAGTGTACAAATATTTATTTTGTATTATTATCCATATAATATTAAACTTCTTTTAATATTCTCTGGCTAAGTTATTTATCTTAACATTTTTATTTTATTATTTTGTTATTAATATTCATATTATAATATATATATATATATATATATATATATATGTATGTATATAAATGTGATTAAAAATATCTTTGAATTAAAAAACTTAATATTATTTACTGATAAAAGAATTTAATTGAAATTTACTTTTTTCCAATATAAAAAATATTTGCAACGTAAATTAATATATTTCGTAGGTTTTTCAATAATAATCTATAATGAAATAAAATAATTATTACGTAGATATTTTAAAATAAAATGTTCATTAATTAAATTATAAAATTACTTTATATATACACACATTATATGTGGGTGTGTTTTCAATTATCAATTGATATATTCCATTTAAAGACAATTAATATTGTTTAAGTTAATCAACTATCAATGAATTTAATATACATCAATGTATTATTACTGTACGTGACAAAATATTGACACAATCGATATCTCCACCATTCAAATCTCTCTGTATTAAAAGCTTTCTGATCTGTAATATAGGTAGTACGCTTTAATGTTTATTTTTTTTAAATAATATTGATGAATCAGAAACTTGTCCTATCGATCATTTGTTATAAATTGGATATTTATCAGTGAAACAGATCAACAGATTTCAGTACGTTCTGATTATAACTTTTTTTTATATAACAACTCAGTTAAATATCGATTTGATCTGTCAAATGATTATTGTCGATTTTGTACTATGATTCATTTATTTTTATTGTTATCATTTTTTCTCACACTTGTATTAATGTAGATAAATCCAAATATATATATATATATATATATATATATATATATATATATATATATATATAAGTGTACGGTATATAATATTCTATCTTGTTAACATTTTCATATTGAATGTCTAACACTGTATATAATATGTCTGTCGAAGATAACAGTAGGTAAAGATCCTTTAGTTGAAAAGCAAACACTTTGAAATGATGAATGGACTTTGGAGATTGAATTGTCTATTTACTGAATTGTGTATACGGTGTAAGTCTAAATAATACAATGATAAAGTCACGTAATGTTTTGAAGAGGAAATTATAGTAATATAAAAATATTTATATACACAAATATAATACATAAACTTTTGTATATATATATATATATTTGTTGTGTATGTATGTATATAAATATATGTATAAATCGATTAAATGTTATTTAAATCGTAGATGTGGAATTTAAAAGCTGTATTTTCGGTAGGATATGTAAATCATGGTAGTTGCGTTTTACATTCGTAAAATATGTCTTTTCCAATTTCATAAATATATATTACATCAAGAAAAGTTATGAATATTGTAATGAGAAATGAAAAATGTTTTGAAATGAAAATTATTTTATGATTTATATTAAGATTTGAATTATATGACACATTCACACGTATCTTTGAATTTCAAAACAGAAATTTAGAATTAAATTATTATGATATCAATATTAAAACCATTTTTTTACATAACAATGATCGATTATTGTAATGCACTGAAGATAAATTAGTTGTGAAATAAATAAGTTTTTAAATAAAAAAATTAACTTATTTTATAATTATTTTTAATTATTCTCGTAATTGAAAATAAATAAATATAAGTGTATAGTGTTAATTTTTCTATACATTTCAGTTTACTCGATTGAAATATGTATACATTTTTTGTATAATATCTATAACATGTTTTCTAAATAATCATTACTATCCAATATCGTGAAAACTAAAATTAGATTTATTATAATAGACACAAGGGATGGTTGCAGGAATAGATATGTTATTTAGCAGAAAATCAATAGATACTTTTTCAACATGTATTCCCGTTTTTACCTTTTGTTTAACGGAAAAAAGTAAACTGGAAAATTTTTTTAACAACTTAAATATATTTTTATATTAATAAATTGTCCATAAAAATATTTCCAGTTTTGTGTAACAAAATTGAGAAATAAATATATACAATTTGATTTATTTACTTCATTAGATAGGTGAAATACATTATTTGTTCAGATTTACTTCACGTTATTTATTAATAATTTATGTTGAAATTGATAAAACACTAAAGTAAAGTTGCTAAATTTAATAGACTAAAAAAAGTATTTTTTTTTGTTTTTTTAGAGTTTCAAATAATTTTAAGAATGAAGTTTCAGTATTTATTTATATAATTGAATCTATTTCTCATATATATATATATATATATATATATATATATATATATATATATATATATATATATATATATATATAAGGTCTATCAAAAAGTTCTGTTTATTTTTAAAGTGGAAGAAAATAATAATTTTTTACATTTCTTCTTAATATTTAATTATTGATGTAATATCTAATAATATTAATAATTTTTTCTATTTTGAATTTCTCTTCAATGAAATGACTCGTTTTTGGAACCTAAAAATTCATTCAAATACTCATTTCCATTTCATTCATTTTTCTATTTAAAAAAATTTATAGATCCAAAAATAAATAGTAATCGAAATGTGCTATATCTAGGCAATATTTTTGGTAATTTATAATTTTCCAACTAAGTTATATTTTTTCAACTGAATTTTTATCATTCACAGGTATTTGTTTAAACGCACCACATTGATTAAGTGGTTGATGAGATTTTTTATTTAAGGTTTACTCCTTTAGGCAAGTTATCTTCACTAAGAGTAAAAAGTTCTGATGCCTTTTAGTGTTTATATATTTGTATATATATATATATATATATATATATATATATATATATATATATATAAATTTTGAATTATGCTTCTAAAATTAATATTAAAAAAGTTGAATTGTAAACTCAATGTATAAATTTTCTCAATAATTTTTTCATTAAAAAGTACTTGTTTAATAATTCGTTATGAATATTGGAAATGATATTTAATGACATTCTAAAGAGTCTATTAAATTGATTGAATTCAACTAAATGTGATAAGAACTGTCCTTACAATATACTTTCGTTATTGAAAAAAGCAGCATTTAAAATTAACAATTTATTAGAATCGATAATCAATAATACTATAGACAGTTATTCGAAACAGTATCATTGTCGTCTCTGTTTAGTTAAGAAAAATGTATGTACACGATTTTCATATAATGGCAACTGTATCTGTACTGATCGTTGACTGTTGAACAGAGGAACGGCTCCGGTTTTACTTTCCTTGCTCGATTACAACGTAATTGAATAGAGATTAACGCTAAATTGCCGCAGAGTACTTGGTGCATAAATAATCCAATATCTTTGTTGGTTAGTTGGTCGTGTTTTCGTCTTGTAATTCAATATGTCACATGATGTTAATGTATAATAAGATTTCATAACAGGTACCTCTGACACATGATTAGAGGATATGTGTTTGAATAGTCATTGCGTATCGTGCTTCATCAAGTTCCGATCTAATTTATTTAACATCTCGTTAATATTGTACTTTTATTTCAGGTCTCTAATCTAATTTGAAATTTACTAAAATAATTATGTGATGTATTGTTTTTAATATATATTTATATTACATTTTGAATAATATATGTAATAAAAATTAAATTATGATTTAATCAAAAATGAAATACATAAAAACAAATATGTATTTTAGTAAAAATAATAACATTAGCATAAATTTTCATTATACATATGAAAACATAATGGATTTTTTTTATTAATTTTAATGATTTTAATACGAGTATTCAAGAAAATATACAAAGTATGTTTTTTCATGCATTAATTTGTTAATTAAATCATATAATAATTGATATAGTTTGAAAATTAAATTCACACGAAAATAAAATTTCCGACAAATATAACATCAAGAAATAATGTACAAAATTATTTTTTTTTTGCAATATTAAACAGCATAAAATATTTTATATGAAATAAATTTAATGAATTTTATATTAAATTTCGTTTAATAACAAATTTTAATATTTACATTGGATATAATTTTAAATAAAAAAATCATATAACTGAAATGAAAAGTTTCGAGAGAGACCTTGATTCAACAGTGGATAGAAAGAGGCTGTTTCTTCTATTAGTGTTGATATACAACCATATTTGTGTGTATATATGTATATATAGGTGATTTAAATGAGACTGAAGAGTTTGGATATATATTTCCTTGCTTATCATCATTTAATATCATTAAATCTCATTTGGACTACTCTGTATAAAATAAAAATATATGTTTCATGTACGTTTAAAAAATTCGATAAATATAAATTACATTTAAATATACTCGTACAATAGTACATTTTCCTACTATTGTCAAATTAAAATGAAAATATTTTTTTTTGAATTCAAAAGAAATAATATTGGTTATTTGAAATGCTATATAATTATGAAGTTAGAATATAGAGAATATTGTTTGAAATAAATGAAAGAATAGAGGTATATTATTATTGAAAATTTTATTTTCATTAATATATTTTTTTGTATAACTGAATACCAGTTTAAAACTTGTAATTATTCATACGTATATCGTATCATTAAAAAATATCATGTTATTTAAATTAATTTGAAATAAAATTCATAAAATATCAGTTTACATGTTTTACAAATTTTTATAATGATTTTTCTAGTAAAGCAAATTTGAATATTTGATAAATATTTTTTTCATTAAAGGTTTATAAATTTTGTAATTTGTATTATTAATTACTCATTTTTAAAACGAATATAATTTAAAAAATGTTCAATATTAAAAAATAAATATAACTAGTAACAATATTTTTGTTGAGAAAATATTTTTAAATTTTATTATCATTTGTATGACATGAAATTAAAAAAAATGATTATATTGATAATTATAATACATATATAAACATATGTGTGTCAAAATTACTAAAATTATTGATAATTAATAATGAATAATGTAATTTTTAGTTCATCAAATAGAAACCGTTAAAATAATTTATTAAATAATGGTTATCTAAAAAGAATATTCTACAGAAATATAAAGGAGAAGCATGTTTAAAAAAGATTCTAGAGCTAGATTATCTAATTTTTTGTGAATGAAAAATATTGGCATGTTTGAATAATTTATTGTGGGGTTAAGACAAATATTTTTATTGAATTTGAATAGAAAAACAAACCTCCGAGCTTTAGTTTCAAATAAAATATATCATACGAATTTTTTGTAAGGAAACAATAATTTGATACATACACACACATACATATGTGTGTGTGTGTATGTAATTTTGGCTTAAATCCAAACGTATCACGTATAAAAATGGTACGTCAAAGCTTATTAAATTCTTTCATACTGAATTACGTCTACAGTTAAAAATAATGTGAATTAATTTTTCATATCGAAACTATAATTTATCTTTTGAAGGTCAGAAAAACTGGTCGATTCTTATACTATTAAAACCATTTAACTGACAATTTCCTGCCAATAAATGAAAAAAATACGTCGAAAAATCGAATTGTAGTCATCTATTTCCGATAGAATATATATATAAAGAACACGACAGGAATGAATTGAACAGAACATTTTTCATTATTTCTGTCGAAAGTGAATACAATGAAGTAATGAATTACGATAGCCCGATGTATAACAATTTGAAATTTTTTTTTATAAAATTTAATAAAAATTTATTTGGTTTCATGTAAACATTTAAACATGTTTTTTTTACTAACTGTACACTTTTTACAAATGAACATTGAAAGTTTCATTTGTATTCTAAATATTATTACGTGTTATAAAAAATGTCATTGATAACATAAAAAAATATAGTAATTTAAGTTTGAATATTTTGGTAAATTTAAAATAAAATATTTTAAAGAAGTCACCTGTAAAGTTTCTACTCAGGATTACACTTTAGTCTGGAATGTTTTCGGTGGAAAATAATTTTCTTCAGTAAATTTCTTAGTTTATATATATATATATATATATATATATATATATAAGTGAATATACAAAATAAATATATATAAATAACATTTTATTTTAATGTAAATAAAATTTAAAATCAAGTCAGATAAAATTAAAATATAATTTCTGGTGAAATTAATATGCAAAATTAGTAAAGTGAATGTAAATTATTTTCATTTAGCTATAATACATTCCAATAAATATGTTTTAAAGTAATTAAAGCATTTATCAATTTTGTTGATTCAGACGAAAATTATTAGAGACATCAAATTTAATTATCGAATTTATGTATTTATGTGTTGTTATAGTTAATATATATATATATATATATATATATATATATATATATAAATATTAAAATGATACAGATTTAAAAAGTATATGTAATAATAAAATATGATTTCTCAGGATTTCAGTTTTTTTGAAGAAGTGACAGTTTGTGACAATTTTTATTTAATTAAAATTTAATCATGATTTGTTCCATTTGTTGAAAGTCTTCATTGAAAGACATTATTTAGCGTTTTATTTTTGTTATTTCGCAAATTTATTTCGGCATGATATTATTTTTATTATAAAAAAAGAAAATTTTCTTTTCAAATTCAAATTATTGTTGACTAGATATCATATATAAACTTTAAACAAGTACAATTATTAAATTGTATGGTTTAACTTGAACCAATTTCTTGTTTTTATGTTGTATTAGTTCTTCAATTTTATATTTTAATATAAGATCGTTTTTTTATATAGAAAAAAGATAAAGTAATTTTTTGATTAAATCTGCTCATGTAAGAAATTTTATTAAATCTTACAAAATATAAATTAAAATCATGAGTCATTTTCATCTACTTTCTAAACTCTCCCCATCCAAATTTCTTTATTATTTCACTATAACTATTCATCCTGAAAAGTTTATTTAGTATGTATAAAGCAGGATTTTTCTGATTTTTTCTATTTTTCGAGTTTTTGTTACTGAATTTGTTTGTTATATATTTATAATATATATCAAAAATTAATTTTGATTTTCACGAGTTTTCCCTAAAATATTTGATATAAATTTATTTAGGATGAATATAATGAAATCATGAGATATTTTCATGTATCAGATATTAACATATATTTTTTCATCAGAGAAACTTAAATATAAAAAATAATTTGAAAAGTATGGATGTTAATGAAAATGTTTGTACAAACAAAAGTAAATATTGAATTTATTTCATTTGATTCATACTGTAATCACAATGTTTATTTATTACTCTGTTGAGAAAGAATTTACAAAGTATCTCAAATATAAGTGATGTTGAAAATTTAATATAAATATTTATTACGTAAAGAAATTGTCAATATTTGTTATACTAATAAAGAAAAATTACATTAAAAATAATTTTCAGTGAAGTATTTTTAAAATATTTCCTTAAAGTGATAAATGAAATAAAGTTCGCGGTCGATGACACGACTTTTGAAATATATCAAGATTATTTTTGAAATACCATTGACTCTACAAAGAAATAAAAGAATAAATTACTTCCATCAATACCTTTACCAAAAAAATAATTATATTTTCAACTTCCGTGTTTGTTTATCAAAAAACTTAGTTTTTGTTCGAAGAAGATAAGTTTTCTTCTCTTCCTTTTTATTCACTCTTTGTATACTATGTGGTTTGTTGCAAAAGTTTTCATAAACTTCTATTATAAAACAGAAGAAATAAAATTAATATTTTTTATATCAAAGGTAAAAATTTCTCTTTTGAAATTTTCTTATCACAATTTTCTCTATTTTTAACATAAAGTTTTAATTTGTAAACTGTATGAATTTTATTTGATATCTTTTTGTATTTTCAAACTTGTTGGATTTTATTCGTAGGAAATGCTTTTTTATTTAATAATAGAATACATCTATTGATGTTAATTTAAAAGCATGTTTTTATTATGTATGAATATATATATATATATATATATATATATATATATATATATATATATATGCCTAATTGGAAAAATAACAATATCTTTTTATAAATACATTAAATGATAATAAGCTTTTAATAGAAAAATATAAAAATAATGATATTTTAAAAAAAACTTTTTTTAACAAGAATTTAAATTATTAACATAATTTGATTTTCTTAAATATGCTTGTTTTTTATCATTTGTATTCGTATAATTATTATATAAAATAATTAAATATATATATATATATATATATATATATATATATATATATAATATACATTAACAAAGGTTTTAGAAATTATTTTTAATCTGTACAATTTTTTTATTACTGCTGAAATTGAATTTATACAAGGTATGTATATATAAAAAATGCTGTATGTATTTACATTGAATGTTTATAAAATTTTAATTTGTATTCAGATCAGACTAAATTACACTGTTTATAGAATTATGACATTTTCGGAAATTGATTCGCTTTCACAGAAATATTACTAATGGATTACTTAAAGTATAAATTGAAACATTGACATTTCTGCTTGTGAAATTATTTATTTATTTATTCCTAATAGTGATTTAGATGCGTGGGATTAATTTACGTGCTTGTCAAATTGATGAATAGAACAATATATACAGAGAGAGAGAGGGAGATTTAAATTGATTTAATAAAATTTCATATACAAAACATAAAATGATAATAGCTATTATTTCTGTTTTAATAACTCACTATAAAGAAAAAGGATAATGATGTTTTGTAACCTAAAATAATCTAACGTTTTCCTAGAATTATTTTAATTATAGTAAGAGTTTTTTTCCATGTTTTCCTTTGCAAATAGATTAATTAATTACAACTTTCTTTTTATTTCGAAAATAAATGTTCTATTTATATGATATAAATAAATGTGTAAAAAAATACATTAACCAGTAGTTTCAATGGAAGTTGTGTACAATATAATGTAATTTATACCGCAACATTGTGAACATTATTAAATAAATGTTCTACTTTATACCATTACCTATTGAATAGAACTTTTGTCTGTTTCGTTGTTCAACTAACTATGAACAATATGATATTCAGTTTCGAATTTTTCTCGTAAGATTTTCCAGAATACAATTGAATTAATTATTATTCTGCAAATTACAAGTAATTATTCGTTATTGGAACAATACTGTTAAAATTTTGAATTGCACAATTTTATATATTTCATTCAATTTATTTTAATATTTCTTTCGTATTTCCATTGAAGAACTGAAATTGTTCATATAATTGCTTTTATCTGTAATTTTGAAATATTACGTCTATTTGATATATTTAAAACGATGATTAATATAATTTATATTCAGACATTTATTGTAATATTGTAGATTTACGAATTAAGGAACAAATTATAAATGTATATATATTTGGTTCAACGAAGTAAAATTATTTTTATATAATGAAAACAATGTATTATGATGTAAATTATGAAAACCTCTTTTTTGAAAAAAATGGAAAGTTAATTTGCTGTGATATATAAAAACGTTACAAAACTTTTAAACTGAAAAATAATAATGAATTGATCTTAAAACAATAAATAATAATATGTGACTGTATAATAGATATTTTATTGGAGATACTTTCAATATAGATGACTAAAAAAAATGGATATAAATACAATTAAAACAGTCTAAATTGAATCAAATAATACTCTAACGATAATGATTTAGGTATCAAAATGTGTTAGAGTATATAAAATTATTAAATGATTACCGAAGAGTTTTATCAAATTTGGTAATTTTGATGTAAGTGGAATATTTAGGTTAGTTTTATTTAATTAACATTTTTTTTAAAAAAAAAACATAGATTAAATTTATATATGTTTAAAAGATTAGATATATCTTTCACTTAAAAAAGAATATAAATTTAAGTGAAAATCTAATCAAACAAACTTTTAGTGAACCAACGATTTAACCAAAATTATTTACAAGACATTATAATGTAATATTATTCAAAACTGATTTATTAATGTAATAATCTACAAGAATTATGTATTAATAAAGACACATATTTATCTGTTTGTGTATTTAATAGCATTATATATATATATATATATATATATATATATATATATATATATATATATATAAAATATAATTTCATAACATTAAAGAGAATTGGCGTATTTTAAGATATAATGAGAAAATTAATTTATTTAACATGTGTATCACTAATTTATCATTATTTGAATTGTCTCTATTGGAGCACTTTCTTGTTATGAATTAGTGATATTAAATGTATTTTCTTAATGTTATAATCAATGAATATTAATATACGACTATATTAAATGAAATAAACATCAGTTTATAAATAACATTCTTCTTATTAAAGACATATATTTGGTATCATTGGCGTTTATTTTAGGAGAAAATATTAGTAAGATATTAATTAGGTTGATTTTATATAAATTTCAATTTCATATTTAAAAATATATTCTGATCTATGTTATCATAATTAGTTAAATTATATTAACAATTGAAATAATAAAATTGAAAATGTCAAAAGTAAATAAATTTTAGAATTTTATGTAATATATATATATATATATATATATATATATATATATATATATATATATATATATATATATATATAATGGAGTAAAATAGAAAAGAGAGTTATTGGATCGTTTAATTTAAAAGATCTCTATGCGTTCATTCAGTGAAGGATAGAAGACTGATGATGACGATATATAAAGAATTAGAAGAAAAGTATAATATAGTTATAAAAAATATTAAATTAAATACGTAAGGAAATATAAAAATGAAAAAGTCGATGTTAATCAATTATATTACTTATTTAGAAATGAAATAGAAAACTAAATAATTAGGAAGACAGATTGAGTTGTTGAAATGGTATATTGAAGAAAAAATGACAATGGACTAGAAAAAAATACAATATATTAAAAAGAATATCGATAGCTATGTAGGAGAAAAAAACATGAATATAGAGAGCGAAGGATTAATGTATAAAAAATAGATTCAGAAAATAATAATATAAAATTGATGGTGTAAATTACAAAATATATTATAAAAAATAATACATAAATAAATGATAGAAAGATGGGTTAAATATTATAAAAAAATATTCGAATTAAAATACTGAATTTATAAATTTTATTTCGAACAATTATATATATATATATATATATATATATATATATATATATATACATTGAGAAATTTGAAAAATAATATGATTTATTGAAAGAAAACAGAATAAATGAAAATGGTCGAAGTGGATGAGATAATGGCAGAGATTATTAAACAGTTTATTGAAATAATAGCATTAATTGCAATAATTTAGTATTTGATGCTGTCATGAAATGTAACAAAATTAAAGAGTGGAGGAATTGAAATTGTATGTATACGAAAACCAGATAAAATAATTCCGGAAATTACGTCATTATCGATTTTTAATAAAGTATTTTGTGGAATAATCGAAAAAAAGGACGTAAAAATGTACGGAAAATATATTTACTTTATACCAAACAATTTTTAGAAAACAATTTGAAATATATGATAAGGGATTTATATTTATGATATAAGATAATACAGTTAACTTAAAAATAGCTAAATTATATACATATATGAACCATAAACGGGGAGATAAGAATTTAATATTTTGAGTAGGCAGTATAATTGTCGGATAATATGCTAATTTTTTAAAAAGAAAATTTATAAGTAAACACTGATTTGGTGAAAACTGGAGAAAATTATAGAACGTAAAAGTACACAATAATAATAACGGATTGAGAGAAAGATTTCAATTATCAACGATTTTATTTCTTATATATATATATATATATATATATATATATATATATATATAAATAACTGTTTCCTTAAAAATTTAATTAACTAATGTATTAAGAAAAAATTAAAGTGTACATTTCTGTGATATATAATACGAAAAACTTAAATAATAATTCATTTTCGTATCTCATATCGAAAATATTCCTATAGAAAAATGAACGCTAGGAAAGTTTCAAAAAGTTTCCACTTTTTATTAACAATGTATTAAATAAAACAACTAAAACTCTGTACGAATAAGTGTAAATCATAAGATTGTGTGTTATCTGTGTGTGAATAAGTGTAAGTACATGAAATATAAGTAAGTGTGTATATGAATTTAAAAGATAAGAATATTAATATTTGGAAAAATTTAAGGATATTAATTTTTAAGAATATTAATTATATTTACAGTTTGGCTAGACTTTAAATGTATTTTTACAAATAGTATTGGTTTTTTTAAAAAATAAATATCAAATTGATACTTAAAACATTTTTATATATAAAGAGATTCTCTTATATGCATATTTTATAAATAAATTAAATTAAAAATAATTCTAATATATTTCTAATAGTATTTCAATTAGATTTAAAATATTATATATTCCTAAATATCATTAATTTTGAAATAAAATTTCGTACAAGCGAACTTTTCGTTCAAAAGTTTCATCAGACATCGTTTACTTTATTATATGAAATATGAAAAGTAGTAATTTGAAAAAGGGAAAACATTTTCATGTTAAATGTATCTTATGAATAATAAGTTCAGTTCAAATTTCTCATTTTATATATATATATATATAATTGATGAAAATAAATTTTTATATTATTATATTCACAAATATTCTGTTAACATGATTGACTATTTATTGACTACAGTTCATCGAATAAATGAAATCATTTCCGGTTTTTAAAAAAAGAAACTCTATTCAATTTGTTTAAAGGTTGCCAAATAAAAATAAATTTGATTTAATTTATACATTTATTTAAAATGTTGTACCAGACAAAAAATTTAAATAAAAGTATTTTATTTAATAAATAATCTTTATTTCCTAATAATTATTTTTTTATTTTGAAAATAATTTACTGTACTCTTATTATTTATTTTGTAATAATAATAATAAAATAATTTAATATAATAAATGTTATCATTCTGTTTCTTTTTTCAATTTTATACCAGCGTTGCATAAATCTTACTAGTGCAATTAAATAAGTATTTTTAATTTGAAAAATGAGACTGAAAAAGTGTATTTTTGGAATATACTATTTAAATAAATAGTTCATATTTATATCAGTTTCGTATGAAAATTACATACATTTTATTTATAATTTAATTGCAAATATAATTTAATTGCAAATCATTTTAAGTGATTTATTAAAAAAATAATTATATCAGACAAATATTTAATGTATTTATTAACAAATGTAATCCATATATTGGTATATATATATATATATATATATATATATATATATATATATATATATATATATATATATATATATATATATATATATATATATATATGTATATGTGTGTTGTATTTTCTTTTAGTATTCAAATTCGAATAATTTTTTTCAGTTATTTGTTTATTTGTCAATTTAAATTTTTCATCAAATTTCCTATTATTAAATGTAATCATTTTATTAATACTGAGTTAAACAAAAAAAATGTTGTTATATTTATTTAAAATATCGAATTGATAAATGCAATAGTCCATATATAAATTCAATTATTTTCAAACTGAAATTTTTGTCATTTAAGAGAATTATTCATTTTAATAAGTACGACATATTTCTCAATTACGAATAGTATATTAGTAATGAGTCTGCAATAAAATCTTGACTATAAATTTTATACGTAATGTAAACGAAGCACAAACTTTCGTCTCAAACTTTTTTTAAAATGGAATGAACGAATATAATTTTTCACGATGGACAATTACACTGTCATAAGATATGGAAGTTTTTAATAGCTACAAAACAAGCATATAAATTTATTATATATCCGATAAAAGTACGTTTTAGGGATCATTTGAGTATATTACATTCTATTAAAAATATTCTGCAGTATTTTTCAAGCTGGAAAACCAATGAGTAAAATTATTTTGTTTTTTTTTATGAATTGAATTTATTTTTACTTTATATATATTTATGCAATTCATATGCTTTTAATTAGAGTTTAAAATATATAAGATTTTTTAAAAGGAAAAGATATTAAATAATCTTGTTACCTTTTTAATGAAATCAAATAAATAATTGATAAAAATATATTCAATTTCTTTTTTCATTGAAAGCATTTAATCTTTAAGACTTTAGATATTACTACTTGTTAAATTACGAATTTTATTTATAACTTCTTTATAATTTCAATTTATTTCTTAATCAATAAAATAATATTTATGAAATAAAAATATTTATTTCAATATATTTTTTAATTATTTATCATATGTTGTAATGTATGATATTTAAAAAAATATTTTTAAAATATATAGATTGTTTTTCTATTTTTTATATAATATAGATATTTAAAAAATCTATTGTATCAAAATTATAATAAAGTTTGATAAGATTTTCTTAAATATGAACGATTTTAAATTTTTATTAGTATTATTTTTCAAGATGAAAATATTTCAAAATCGTCAAATCAATAAACTTTTATATGTTTAGTATCGAAATTAATTAAAATAAATTTAAAATATACAACGTTAAAAGTATAATAACTGCGTTTTGTATTCGTATTTGAATTAAATTAACAAAAAAGTAATTTACATGTTTTTGACCAATAAATGTACGGGAAGCAAAAAATTAATTTAAATAAAATTTTGTAATGAACTGACGAGTATGATATTCCTTTTTATTTATTTGAATTGAACTAACAACAAAGTAATTAATATGTTTTTAGAAAAATAAATGTTATATAAATAGAAAACAATAATTTAAATAAATAATTGTCTATAGTTGAATTTAACAAAATTTATTTTTAAACAAAGTAATAAAAAAGTATGATATAATTTTCAATGTATAGTTATTTATTTTATTCATTTTTTTAAAACCATATGTTAATCATTTACATTATTTACTCGGTAAAAATTGAATTGTTTATATATATATATATATATATATATATATATATATATATATAAATACAAATATAAATATTCAAAGATATATAAATTATCTATTTATTTTCTGAATAATATAAAGGAAATAATGTGTGCTTTCGCACGAACATTTTGTAACATACGTGTTGCTTCTGCTTTTTGCTCTAGAGATATTTAAATATTTTTTCAATTTATTTTTTTATCACTGTTGTAAACTCTTGTGGTTTTATGTTTTAAATGCGTGTTCTTTTGATATATATATATATATATATATATATATATATATATATATATATATACAGTTATATTTATTAAATACATTTTTAAAACAAATATTTATTTTAAAAGTTGAGAGTTACGCAATAATCATATTGATATATTATAAATTAATAGATAATACGAATAAAATTAAAATGAATTATATTAGAATATGATTTGTGGTATCATTAATTATATTTTTAATGGTATATTTGATAATGAAAATCATATATGTATATCCTTAAAAAATAAATATTTCAATGAAAAATAAAACGTCTAGGACAAAAAAAAGCAGAAAAATTAATATTTTGTGCTATCATATTTCAAGTAAATATTTTATTAAATAATTAATTCAAGTTTTCATAGATTTTATCCAAAAAATAGTATAAAATAAAAATAAAAATAAATCGTATTAATTGTTATATTTGTAAAGATAATGTGTTGTATATTTATTAAGTTAATATATTAATAAATAAGTGTTTATAATTTTTATAGATTTTATTCTAAAAATATTAAAATAGTTTTTATTAATTAGAGTGTTTGTAAATTGTTATAAAATATTTTTTTCCAAATTTAATATTATTTTTTTTATAACAAATAAAATGAAAATTAATATATTCGTATTAAAAATAAAATATTTATTATATTTTATTACAATATGTTTTCGTTGTTTGTTGATAATAAATATATTTTAACATATAATTATTTTTTAATTTTTGTTATTTAAATCAAGAATAAAAAAAATAGATAATTTATTAACATTTTGATAATAAAAAGAATAATATAATATTAACACGCATAATCTTAACAACATTTAAGATGGAGTTGAACAAAATTATATTTATTTAACTATTGAGATATATTTCATATTTTACATAGGAAATACATTTTTAATAAAGAGTAAAATAGAAATAATCGTAGACAATAAATATATAAACATCCAATTTTTTAAAAAAAATGAATTGACTTACAAGTTTATCTGTAGACGATTCTATCAACACTGTCAGCAAACTGGCTCCGTTCGAATCTCGTCTAGACGGTGATATGTGCTCGGTACGATTTAGTATACGAATGCGAATATACAATTTTTTTCAGAATTGTTGCTTACGACGGACACAACGGTTGAATAACGGATTTCCCGCCGTTGCAACATCCCTTATATATAGGTGGGGTTGCGACGGAGCGCCACAGGTACCCTTATTACGACGCAAGCGTCAAATACGCCCGCACGATGACGCGTCTAACGGTTCGTATCAAAATATGTAACGCTCTTGTAATTATTAACAAATAACTGGACGTATTGTTGGCGAATCGAGAGAGAAAAAACCTGTTGTCTGATATGAAAGATGTTTGTTGGTTCAATCGGTGGATTACCAGTGTTTAACAACGTACGATTGGCGGAAATTAATTGTATTTGTGTATATTTATTCTTGATAGAGAAAATATGCATGAGTTGTGTTTCGATATGTTTTTTGAATAATTATCAGACGTGTTTTGCATATTAGAGAAATTCGACAAACTTTTATCAATATTCATTTTTAAATCACGAATTAGTCATTTCTAAAAATATCTCTGGAATTGTGTGTTTTTTTTTAAATTTTTATATACAATTTATCAATTATGGAAAATACAATTAATTTTAAAACATACTTTTATATTTTAATTTAATTTTCTATACATTTTTTCACATAAATTCTATATATAAGTATATTTTATAGTTTATATAAAGAGTCCGATAATTATATAAAAAAAATCCTATATTATTATATATGTATATATAGTCATCAGCTTCTTTCTATCCATTGCTTGTTGAAAGTCTTCGAACTATTTAATGCCCTTCTCTTCTATTTCATTCTAACAAATTTTCTTATGTCTCTGTCTCATTTATCCATATGTCTCTTTTCGGGTATTTTTATATCTATGGGTTTCCAATCAATAGTTTCTCTTTGCTATCGGTGGTCTTATATTCTTGTTATAAGATCAAACCATTTCCATTTTAATCTATTTAATTCTCTTTCTGTCTCTACGTATTATTCTATACATGCATATTTTCATTCCTCATTAATATTAAATATATATTACATTATATTATTTTTTTTATAATGTCGATTAAGTTATTTCTAAACGAACAGTATTTTTTTATTTTATAGTCCTTATTTTCTAAATTTCATTATATATTTAAATTCTATTTTATATATATTTAAAATTTAAGTGATATGAAAAAATTTTAATAGTACAAATAAAAATTGACACTAATTAGTGAAACTGTAATTTAAATCAAAAGATATATTGTTTTAAAAATTTCATTATGGTTGTCATAAAAAACATAATCTGAGCAGTTTCTTGATATAATAGTAATATATTGATTATAACAGTAATTATCAAAGGAGTGATCAAGTTTTTGTATTCTTTTATTGCTAAATAAGGATAAATATAAATCTTTATTTAATAATAAAGTGAAAATAAAAGTTTCATAAATTATAAACAGTAAAGCTCAAGATCAAAAACATTTTTTTTAATTGATTTAATAAGTACATTAAACTACTTAAAAAGATTCTTATTTTATCCAAAAACTGAAGTATTTTTTTGAATTATGAACAAAATTTGATGTATCTTTAACAGTCATTGTCAGTTTGAATTGAGTTTTGCCTCAAATATATATATATATATACTCACACACATGTATGTTAATATGTTTATTAAAATAATTTTCATAGTTTCGTACATCTGTCTAACTACAAATGATCTACATTTGTTTTCATAATTTTGTGTAATGTACATTTATATTCATAAATAAACTTTATAAAACATTCTACAATACATTTATACGTACATGTATATATAAATAAAATTTAATTGGAAGATACCTGAGATAATTATGAATAGGGATAAAAAAAATCAGTAAATGGAATTTAAATTTATTCAGCAATTTTGGTATATATATATATTTGTAGTATATTAAATAGTATAGTTAAAAAAATATTTTTTTATAAAATTTAAATAATGTAACAAATGTGAAAATTGATTGTTATTTTAAAGAAATTCCAGTTTTACTCTATAATTAAAAATGATTGAGAAAATAAAAATATAATAATTTTTTAACAACAAAAATAATTTAAAAAAACAACAAATTATAAAAAAATTAACGAGAAAGAATTAATTTTTTTTATTAAATAGCACTTTAACAGGTAGGTGTAAAATGAAAACGTGTACCAATATTTGAATAAAATATTTAATACGATAAATCAAAGTTCGAAACAATTATACAATAATTACCATTTATCGTTGAAATATAACACGGGCTGTTATACCCTGATAAATATATCCTATCAATGTTTTTTTACTCGTGCGTCGTTATAAAGTAATTATCAATGGTTGAAACGTGTTTGATTTTTATAATTTCCTACGGGATTTCAAGAATCTTTGAAAATCCATCGAAATTGTATTGTAGTAATGAGACATGTTTCGTATATTGAATAAAATTTTTATAAAGAGATAAAGTAACGCAGATGTGGGAAAGTTTTTACTTCGTATAATGGATCGTGGAAAAATATACATACATACATACATATATATATATATATATATATATATATATATATATATATATATTGTCTGTATGTGTAAATACAAATTATTAGTATTAATAAAAAAAATTAGTCAACTATTTTTGTAATAATAATATTGAATTAGTTAAATTTCATCTCACTTTCTATTTTTAAAATAAACACAAATCCAAATTTTGATTCCTAGATTTGTGTTTTATTAAAAATAAACATGTGTATAGTTTCTTTTTAATAAAACACATATCTAGGCGTTACATTTGGATGATCTTTATAAAAATGAATTTTCATGAAAAATAGTTTTTCATTGAACTGGAACAGAAATAAATTTATATAAATTAAGCGTGTATTAAAAATATACTTAATAAAAATAAATAACATATATATATATATAAGTGTATGTATTGTTGTTCATAGGAAATTTAGTGTTTTTAATTTTATTATTTATTTTAAAAAATTTAAGAAGTGAAAGTGTGAATTTTTGTAACTAATTTTTTTTATTTATTTAGAATCGAAACAATAAGTAAATTCATATACTTGTAAAATATATATTAACAAATAAATATACCAAAATAAGTAATATATCTATTTATATTACTATCTATCTATCTATCTATCTATCTATCTATATATATATATATATATATATATATATATATATATATATATATATACACTCATACTACTTAACTCAAAAGTATTCGAAGTTTGATTATACAGACGGTATTAGAAACGACGTCTTTTGAATAAAGTATTTTTTTGTTAACACTTCATCTGTAACTAAGTTTAGATTGGTTGAAATTCGACACATGTATCAACAGTTATGATACCAAATGTGACAGTATCTTTTTGACATTCGTCGAAAAATCATTATAGAAAAACGAGCAAAATTGAAGAAAATATTTACGGAAACGCTTCAAATGTTGAATGAAGCTTATAGGAACGATGTTTTATCACGTAAAATAGTGTATGAGTGGTATACAACGTTTAGAAAAAATAGAGATTTTTTTCAATCTGTCAATAGGTAGAAATTGTAAAAAATGTACAAGAATAAATTGAAAATGATCATTGCCTATTTATAAGATTAATTAATGTTATTAATAGTGTTAGTAAATCGTATTATGATCATTGATTTGCAACGATAAAAAGCTATGTGCGATTTTTTTTTGTATAGATCCATCATTGTATATAACTATTTAAAATCAAAAGATGTTAAAATATATAGTTATTCATCTTATTAACATTTTCAAATCCTACAATGAAACTAATACAACAGTAATTCAATACTATTTCAAAATGTCCAACTAATGTCATTTCGGAAAAAAGGTACCAGATATTTTTTTAAAAATTATAGTCATTGCACGATTCTGTTTTTTCAAAAGGAATATATTTTTAATAATTAATAATAAAAATCATAAACATCAAATTAAAATTTATTTTCTAATCAGTTTGAATTTTTTTAGGAGAGACTATGTATAAAAATGTTTATATATATATATATATATATAAATATATGGGGGGGAGGGTATGTTATGTACAACATTTAGAACAATGTTGAATAAGTTTAATATTATTTTTCATTTTTAACATTAAAACATATAAAAAATGAATTTTGATGAAAATAATAATATTTTATTTATTAATATATAATAAAAAATATATACTCATTTAATAAATATGCACTAAATAAATTACGTGTGTTTATAATATAAATTATTCTTGTTAACAGAAATTTTAATAATTTCATTACAGAAATACAATAATGAATTAGTATAATTTTAATTAATTTTTTGATCTACAGATAAAAATATGTACAGATTAAATATATACAAATTAAATATTGAAAAAAATGTTCAATTATTCACCAATAGATTAAAACATATAATTATATATAATAAATATAATTTTAACAAAAATTAATAATATTTATGTACTTTTTTAGTCCACGTATGATTTTATTTTTTATCAAGTATTAAAATACATTTTTAAGTATTCATCATATGAATAATTTATATTTCATATAATTTAAACTTTAAATTTAAAGCTTAATTGAATTTTATCAAAATATACGATTATTTTCACATTATTTAAATAACAATATAAATATTTATATCATTACCTAACAAATGATGTGTTATTATTTTGAAAATAAATTTATGAATTGAATTTAAAAATAAATATTATTCTACTAGTAATTTTTTTTCATTTATATTAAATTAATGTTATTTTTATACTTATATATATATATATATATATATATATATATATATATATATATATAAGTATAAATATATATACATCTGAAGTAGCTGCAGATTTTCTATATTCACTGTTGAATAAAGGTTACTCCTAAAATTTCCATTTTCACTAATTTAATACCTTTTTTTCATTCTACATCGACGAATTTCCTCATGTATCTATCCTTGGGTCTCTTCTACAAATTTTTTATATCTGAATTCCTAATCAATTTCTCTTGTTAATTGGCGGTTCTTTTTTTTATATATAACTAGCCCATTTTCGTTCTTATTACAATGTCTGATACTTTGATTTTATTTAGAATATTCAACTTCATGATGTAGTAATTTTTTCTAAATTAACATCATCCCATTTTTTTCTTGTTTATTTTCTTTATAAAAATTCAGTTTGTGTTAAATTCTATTTTAAATTCTTTTCAGATCCTATTTTATTTTTACTCCTAATTGGATTTTTCTTTAACCTACAAATTCATTGTACGTTACTCTTTTCTATGGTACATTACAAAACCATTGTTCGTTTTCTTTTTCCTGTTCAATAATTATTTATTGTTGACTTTATTTATTTATAATAACGATAGTTGATGTATTTAGAAAGAAATGTCATCACCAGAGTACTGTATTAAAAAATCTAATAATTCATTTGTGTGAAAGTGAATTCGTCACAGTTTCAAAACAATAATAGTTCCTTTATATAATTCCACTGATCTTTTTTAAAATTAATCTACTATGAAAAAAATGTCATCGGAAAATTGTAGGTAGTTTAGTATTTCTCTATTTATTTTATTAACTGAGATTTTTTATTTATTGTCTAAAACATTCTTTTACTCCTGCTGTTAATAGTTTTAGTGATATAGTGGCGTTTTATTTTACTGGTATAAATACATTCATACATATAAAAGTGAAAATATATTTAATAAATTTTATTAGTAATTATACTATGACATTTAAAAATTCTATTTAAGTAAAATGTAGTAATTAATGTATATTTTTTTTATTTAAATAAAAAATATAATTTATATTGAAATAAGTTATACGTTATAAATTATCTCTTTTATTCTTTATATATATATATATATATATATATATATATATATATATATATATATATTCGTAGTGTTTATTTTGCAAGAGACAGCCAGTATTATAGTATTTGAAATATAATGTCGTCTGTTGTGGCATAGAACAAACATTTTTATTGAAACAAAAATTCTTTTAAAAGTCTGTTTTATAGAAATGTGACATTTTTCAGCTTTCTATATAAATATATGTTATATGCTTTATATTTCTTACATTTATATAAAAAATATTTAGAATACAACATGTTAAACCTGTTGATCATATATTTCATACAAATGTATAGAAATATTTCGAAATTGTACATTGATTGATTGAATACTATTTTTAAAGCT
The DNA here is from genome assembly GCA_029203775.1 of Neoneuromus ignobilis. NCBI lineage: Eukaryota > Metazoa > Arthropoda > Insecta > Megaloptera > Corydalidae > Neoneuromus > Neoneuromus ignobilis. The sequence goes on along the minus strand of CP092096.1, from coordinate 22,006,212 downwards.
TATATATATATTTCACTTTTCAAGAAATTTCAAAGATATATTTATATAGTCTCTAACCGAACATATTAAAAATAATTTTATAGAAAATATTTTTTCCTTTATTTATAAATATAAAATTTGTGATAAAAAAATCTTTTCATCTTTTATCGAATTAAGGTCATATTTTAATTCGTAGAATTTTCTTTATTGAAATATAAATTATATTTATCGTTGGTTTGTTATTAATAATTTCAATTTTTTCTTATATAAATATAAATCTGATATTATAATTGTAGAAACTTGTTCGATACGGTAGATATTTCATTTATCTATAAATATATAAATCGCTTTTGAAGTGTTTTAAAGAATCTTATCCGGTCCGCAGGCAAGAGCACTTTATACATGCTTTTCTTACATGACAACTTTTAAACTTATCTATTGATCAGGAACTTATATGTGGATATATATATATATATATATATATATATATATAACAAGAGAAAACTGGTTTTAATTATATTCGTTCATTATTATTTTTCTAATATGTATATTTATATTTAATAAATATTGCTAAAATATGATTATATGTTTGATAAAATTAATACAGAAGTATTAATAAGTATAAAGAGATATTTAAATGCTTAGAAATGATTTACGAATTTCTTGTTATGTAGGATGGGCTAAATGAGACTGAAGGTTTCGACACACATTTACATTTTACATCTTTAAATCTCTTTTGGGTTTCTCTCTCTCTCTCTCTCTCTCTCTCTCTCTCTATATATATATATATATATATATATATATATATATATATATATATATATATACGTAAGGTTACTTAGAATCACCAGAAAGGAATTATTTGAACTTGATATGTGCATTGAGATTGCATCACTTTCAAACAAATTTCAAATATTTCTCAAATTACTTCCTGCTCTGATAACTTTAATCAAAGTGCACATGATAGTCAATCTCCGACAATTTAATCGATCCAAGTATATATTATTTATTGTAATATGACTAAACACACAACCGATTAAGTAGACTGGTATCAAAAAATAATAAAACATATTCAGTTTTTTGATTATAGATAATGAAGATAAAATATAATTGATTCAACATTTTCGAGTACATCAGTTGCTTGAAGTAGATAATGTTCAAAAGTTGCGTCAGTTTTACAATTTTGTTGATTATGAAGGAGATAGATCCAGAAAAAAGAATTATTAATGTGTAAACGAATACAAAATTGTAATTATTTATTTTGATATTATGGCAAATTTATTTTAACACAAATGAATTATCATCTCAACAGTACAAGATATTATAAAAATATCTAATTATTCATTATTTATTTTATTTGTTCATAAATTGATGTATATTTCGATAGCTATGGTATTATTGTTACAGTGTTGCATTATAAAATCTTTTTATCAACTTTTAAAGTGAACAAAAAATGATTGCTGGACACTTTTATAATATATTTTGGTATTGGCATGATAATTTAATTACATTAAATAACATACTAAAATATTTAGTTATCCTTTACAAAATTTATAAGTACCAGTAAATTGGCGGTTGTAGTAAGAATTACTGATTATTTGATATGACCTACATTTCAGTCTCTAGCTGACTGTCTATCGTGTGCGCTTAGCATTAAAACTACAACATTATTAAACGAAAACAAACATTTTTAGATGTTATGTATTTATTCTGCAAGAATTAAATTAATACTATATTTCTAAAATGAAAAAATTGTAAATATATTGTAAACTATAACTAATGATAATATTTATTTTATGACTTAAGATTCAATTATATCAATCATTTTACCTAACACAAAAAAACTGAAAAGATTTTCCCACTATCCTAGTATTAATTGCTATTTGTTTATTTGTGTAATTATATGTATATTAATACAGATCTGATATCAATTAGTATCGAATTACCGAATAGTCAAATTATTTATATAAGTGAAAACCATATTTCCAAATGTATTATTGGAAGATTTTCAATAACATTCTATTAAACATATACGATTTCGGCAGTAATACTCATTTACACATAACATATATAACATAACATTATAACATTTCATGCTAATGGCATATTGTGGATTATGCATAACATTAAATTATCTGCAACAGATGAGTCTAATAGTGCAATGAAAATTATCAATAACTTTCTATATCCCATAAATACAATAAAACAATTTATATTGGTGAGCTATATAGTCGTGGAATAAACAATTCGAAAAATATACTTTTTTAAAAATGAACAAAAAATAGTTTATCAAACGCTATTTTAAAGGAAAATGTGTATTTAATTTGTATATAAAAGATATAATTGAAAATGTTAGAGAAAAATATGAGGAAGAGTTAAAACCACAGAATAAAATTATGTGTGTTAAGATTGTAGATGATATAGTATTATAAGTAAAGAATGAAGATGATTTACAAAATATTCTTGAAGCAATAGACAGAATCATGGAATTGAATATAATTTGAGAACTGATAAAAAACGAAAGTTATGGTAAATTCTAGAAATAAAAATAATTGTAAAATAACAGATGTAGCAGAATATAAAAACTTGTCATCAATAGTTACAAAAGATAGAAGAAATAAAAGAGAAATAAGAGACGAAGTATCGATAATGAATAAAATATGTGTAGAATAAATAAAAGTAAACTACAATATGTAAATGATAGCGAATGATAATAAACCGATGTATTTTTTTATATATTTTATACGTATCACAAAAAATGAACTTTATTGAATTTAATTTGTTAACTCAAATATTTTCCAACGTAATCGCGAAATATTCAATTATATCATATTTATGTTAAGGGTACACAACGGACAGAGAATGTGCTGAATTTGTAATAAAAATAAATAAACTCGGCTCTTATAATTAACACTCACATCGAATGGGCATGGAAATATTCAGTAAAGAAAATTATTTTATTAACTCGATTTGAATAAAAATATATTCACACGCACAGATATATATATATATATATATATATATATATATATATATAAATTTAAAGATAATTATACTGGTATATTCAAATATTTTTAAATAAAATATTTTCTGTTAATAATAATTCAAGGTAATTTCAATTTAAAAAAGAATATAAGTTTATACTAAATTAATTGCTATTATCGTGTATTCATTATTTTATTTGAAATATTTTTTAATTAAAAGATATATTATTTGACTTTTTAATTATATTAAACTCTATAAGCACGTAATTAATTAATTTACAATAATAACTCACTTATATTGAATTATAATAATAAATATCTTATTCTAAAATTGGTATTTGTAAACTGACGGTCATCGACCGAATATAAAAATCGAAAATATATTTCTGATATGTACTTTTTGTGATTTATCAGTTAGAAAAAAAGTATAGCTGATTTCCTCCATTATTATAAATCGGACGAGATTAGGAAGATGTCAGTCAGTTGTATGAAATTTCCAATATTGGCATGGATGCGTTTGCAAATTAGAATTTTGTGAAATGATATGTATAAATTACTCGAAATATTATATATTTTTTAAATATAAAAAAGTCTGTTTACAATTTCTTTTTATTTTTAGTTAAATTATTTTTAAAAATAAATTGTATGGTAATTTAATAAATTAAAAACTTACCAAAAATATAACACTTTCAAATGATTCACAAAGGAAAATTTCAAATAAACACTTTTTTAATACAAACGATTGTGAAAATAAGCACGTCGAGTGCAAATGTAAACTACTAATTATAAATTGATGGATGTATCAAGTACATACTGTTTAGTGATAAGTTACGGTAAAATATCGATTTGATAAAATACGATGACACAGAGACTTAAAAATACACATGTTTAGTACTCACGCTATATAACATCCAAAGAGAATATAAATATATACACGTATATATATATATAAAGAGAGAAAGAGAAAAAATATTTTTTCTTTATAACGAAGTCAGATCTCTGTAGTTCATAATTAAAATTTTCATTCACGAACAGTGTTAACGAAATATTTTATTAATGGTATATTTTTCTAAAAAAGTTAAGTTAAACAACGTTAAAAAACTATAAAAATTTTACAACAGTTAGTAGAAAAAATAATTTGCATATTTAAAGGTATTATTTTGCATAAAGTTTCAATTCAAATTTTGACACATATTTTTTATATACGTTTATTTGCATTTTATAACAAGCAGAATTCTAATCCATAGAATTTTTCATACAAAAAACTTAGTTGTTAATAAATTTTAATTTATAATATATAAATACAATTGTAATTAAAATATATTTATATAATTTAATAGATTTATTAAATATTTTTTTCTATTTTTTTACACTTTTTATTTCTCTGGGTAGCCAATTAATAATTTATCTTGTCTATCAATGGTCTATTCTTTAATATTTATAGATATATAGTAATACTAAAGAGTAAAATATACGGAGTGAAATCAGAGAAATAAAAAAAAATAATATGAATAAGAAAATTAAGAGAGATTTGAAATTATACGAATATTAACAATGTTGAATATTTAATGTTTAAGGAAATTATAATGGATAAATAATGGGCTGTTATAAATAAATCTAGACATATTTAAAAATTTGTGAAATATACATAAGATAATATAGTTAAAACTTTCAATGGAATATCAGTTAAAACAAATTTATATTTCAAATAATACGTTATATTTATTACTTGTATTTTTTCTCGACTGTTAAATGGATCGGAAATTGATGGACTGAGATATAATATATTGAGACATAAAAAGTTCACGTTAACCAGTCATGTTGAAAATAATTTTTTAAAAGTTTTTAATAATGTTGATTTTGGAGAGAAAACAAATTGAGTTAAAATTATGATGTATTATTTAGGTACTTTAAGTTAATTGATGAACGAACGAGAAATAAATCATCACTTAATATAACAAAAACTATTTATTTTGTTAAAAGCATAAATAACTTTGAAGAATTATTTTACGTTCTTTTATAAAAAATGTTAGTGAATACTTTTTTAAACTGTTCAAAATTTTAAAGTATATACATATATATATATATATATATATATATATATAATCATTAGATTTTTTTATTTACTTCTGAATGAATGCCTCTTCCAAAACTTTTCATTTCAAATAATCCAATGTCTTTCTCTTCCATTTCCCACTAACTGTTTTTTAATGTTTCAATCCCATTTATTTAAAGGTGTTTTATTGAGAATTTTTATATTTCTGAGTTTCCAATCAATAACTTATATTGTCCATCGGTGTTTTTTTCTTCTTGCTATAAGACCAATCCAATTCCATTCTAACCTTTTATTCTTGTTATTTTTCAAATTCATTCATTTCTCTTATCTTTAGTTGTTATATATAAATATATTTTCTAGTCATCAATTTTGTAATTGGTTTGTCCCTGTTCTCTTTAGTTCTTTATATTTTGGAGTTTTTTAGCAGTGCTCTTTTGCCTTCTGCATCCTAAGACTTTTGATAATACCTCTGTCTTAAGGAGTAATATTTTTCCCTAAAAATAAAAAAGATTGATAAATTTCTCATTCATCAAAAGATTGATAAATTCTTATTTCAGCAATCAAACAATACCTGCTTAAGTTAATCGTTTGTAGTTTTATTCAACCGTTGCTTCTTTTCTCTCATGGTGAAGTTCAAGTTAGGATTGTCCTCTCATCAAAACTAAGGTCTCAGAAATTTCCTGCTTTACATATTAAATAGTATATATATATATATATATATCTATATATATATATATATATATATATATATAAGTTTCGATTTAAATCATAAACTTTTGAGTTATATAAAATTTTCAATAAAGCTGATTTTAGATAATATTAATTTTTCAATTTTCGAAAAAAATATTTTAAATTTCAATATCAATACACACTGATCTTTTTTAATACAGAATAAACTAATAGATAAGAAATCTTCAACTTGTACCAAGACTCTGGTCGCGTAGTACATTAATTTCTTTGGGTAGTATTTATCAAATAATTCTTAACAATTTATCTCAACCGTGAAAACAGACTGTCAAGCAATGAGATAACAGTATATTTCAGTATCCGGAGACAAACGGTTTCGAACTCTTGTACGTATGTTTTAAGTTATTAACAAAGTGAATTTCGAACTTCCAAATGAGAATTTAATTTAAAATCTATGAAATTTAAATTGTTTACTTTCCTTTTCTGACAATCACTTAGTCAATATAAACTGAATTTAAATAATATTAATACATTTAATTATTTTTATAAAATCGAATTTTATATTAAATACATGAAATTTATTTTTATTTCTATTTCATAGATTTTTTGTTTTGTAATTTAACATTTTAATTATTTTTTTTTAAATGAGTACTGTAGAAATATATGGTATCAATCATTAAAGTAACATGTAGGAGTGTAAAGGTAAATCTGGATTTTACAACAATAAATAATTATTGAATACTTTTCAATGTCTTGTAGTATTAGAATGCTGGTTCATTTGTGTGAAAGTAAATTCACCATTGCTCCAAAACAAGTAGTAAAGACAAATTTATTTATAAAGTGTAATATAAGTAAAAAAAGGCATTTTATTAAATTTTTTTTTCAAATAAGTTGATTTATGAAACATAATATACATTTCCAAAATTTATTTCAGTTTTCTATGAAAATTAAAATGCTAATAAACACATGACACTAACATATATTTTTAAGATACGATCTTAATTTTTTTTTATTGTAAATTCAAAGTAGTGTAGTCGTTTATAAATTGCAAATCAATATTTTTTTGAACAATTATTAAATACAAATACTTTTCGTATCAGAAAAAATAGATGATATAAATATATCATTTGAATATTAATCCATTAATCAATAGTATGTGTATATATATATATATATATATATATATATATATATATAAATTATAAAAATAAAAATAATTTGTTTACATAGAGTGTCCTTTATTATTATATAATTGAATATAATTATAAGAGTTTCTATAATTGATAAACAAGCTCTATGATTTCCTTTTATAAAAAGTTACACATACATCATTAAAGAATAAACGGACAAATATTGTAATTCAAAAAAGACTCTAATAATATTTTGTTTTTATGTATCTTATAATTTTATTTATTTGCTGTAAAAACTTTTTTCACAACAATCAATACTTTAATTTTTTTATATTTTCTAATAGATACACTTATTTAAAATAAATATTCCAATTTTGAAGTATCTTATTCTCATAAATAATACTAAAATCCTAATAAAATTTTAAATTACAAAATATAGTAGAAATTGAATATTTTCAAAATAGAAACTCCAATTTAAATTTAAACCAAATGAAATAATTTCAAATCAAACAATTACACCCACAATTAATTTATACCCTTTATGAAAATAATTATCATCAATAAATTTTTATTTGATGACGTTGTTTATATAGAACAAAATGTTAAAAAACAGATCAATAGATTGTTATATAAATCTCTTTAATTGTATATTTTTTTGAAGATAAGATAATATTTTTTGGGGATAAAATATCGCAAGCTATTTATATACACAAAACTAGTATTTTATCATCGAAACACTATTTTTATTACGAAGAACTTACGTCATTGTATCATACAATGTTATAGAAATTGTTTGATATAAACTTTTTTAATATCTTATAAAATTTAAATATACTTGTTTTTTATGTATTTTGTTCTTATGTTATCCAAAAGTATTTGTATATAGAGATAATATGAACATTAAGTATATTTATATAAAATTTTATTTTTTATATAATTAATAATCAGTTCCAGATTTTATTATCTGCATTATAATCTTCAAATTTAAATATTATATACAGTTGTTTACAAAAGTCCTGGTACAATTAACCAAAATATTAAATATTTTAAACAAAAATTGATGATATTGCTATTGAAATTTCCATCAGTTTGTAAAAAATAAAGTGAACAATGAATAATTATTGAATAATAAATACAAATTATTATAAAGATTTTTACAATATTTAAAACATTAATATTAATTAATATGTTATTAGTAATAGCAGAAATTATAAAATTGAGCCAATAAAATTTTCAAGAATATAATAAGAAATTTAGAATTTTTAAACAAATATTTTCGAATGAACTGAATTCTTGTACAGTTTTTACATCATGGATCTCTGGAGTTCCATGTGGCGTAGACTTGTTTTTTTGTTCTTAAAAATTTATTTTTTGAAATTATTAGATTATACACAATTTACTCATATAATCAATGTGTTTATATACAAAATAATAAAAATAGATCCAATATTAAATGTGTTAATAAATTTTATTTTACGTAACTAGTAAAAAATTTAAAAAAAAATTTGGTATTAAATTATTTTTACTAAAACCAATAATAGTATTAATATTTATTTTATAATTTTATACAAGTTTTATTAGTAAATTTGAAAAATAATATGTTTAATTTATTCTATTGATTTATACTCATTTCGATGACTATTTCATTATTATTAAAACATTGCATTATAATTTATTTATACAATTTATTATAATATAGGGCGAGTAACTCATAGATGTGAAATATTTTTTATATTATAATTTTAGATAACGTATTTAAGTTTAAACTATTTACTTTTTTCACCTTTCGTTCTAAATTTGATTATCTTTTAGGATTAAGTAAACCCTTCGAATGTTCCTTCGTTGAAATAAAATTTTCTTTAATTTTAAAATCTTTAACATTTACCTTTTGAAATCCTATAAACAAAATATAAAAGAGAACAAAGATATATTTTAACTTAGAATTGAACTTCATTTTTCTTTTATTTAATATTCTGATAAAATATCTACAAAGAACATTTGTTGAAAAAGAAAAATATAAATCAAATAAGAATTTAACATTTATTTTTTTCCATTATTACGAATACAAAGTATACAAACGGAGTACGGAAAATGGATTTTACAACCGGTAGCGACAAAATATACACATGGTATTTATGTATTTAGTTGATTGGAAAGTAACTATGTATTGTAAATTACGTTTGAATCTTTTAATGTTAAAAGTATTTATTTAATAAAGAACGTTTATTTTAATACAATTTGTGTATTAAGTAATTTGTTACAATTGATTTCAATAAACATTTTTTTTACTTTTAAAATTTTGAAAATATTTTATGTATTTTGATAAAATTTATAATTTTTTTTAGCCATCAATAGATTTCTTTTCTTGATATAAGACAAGTCTATTTAACATTGGAGTTTCTTTTGAATTCACTCATTTCTTATATTATCTCTACGTGATATTCTTAATATGCATTTTTTATGTTTTTATAGATTTTCATGGATTCTAAATAAGATTGAAGGATATAATCTTCAGTCTCAGTTTTCATTCTTTAATTTTATTTGGACATCTTCTAAAACCATAATATATATATTGACATAAATGAATCATTCAACCCTAACACAATAAAATTATTAAATAAAAAATAACGATGTAAAATTCTATCTTTTAAAAATGTCTTTGTTTGATTTACTAATAGTTGAAGTTTTATGTTTTTATTTAAATCTATCGAAAGAGTAAAAATTTATACCTTTAAATGTTGTAAATAAATATTGTATAAAAATAATTAAGAAATATAGTGTCGTAGTAAAAGAAACCCATGCTTGAATAACATGGAGGTGTATGTGATTGTATAATGAAAATTTGCAAGTTGTTGTTTTAAATCAATAATTAAAAATTATTAGTCTCAGTAAAATTATCGAGAGAGTTTGAAAAGTAGACGAAAGCTCATAACATTATTTTGCATGTTTAAGGATTTTATTTAGTATCAGGCTTGGATATTTTTTAAACAATAAATAGCTTCTTTTCTATGCCAGAAATGATTATGTGTTAAAAATTAAATTGAGAAATTATATGAAACAATTTGTGGAAAGTCCAATCTTTTATATAAATATTTGAGTTTGTAATTCTTTTATTTTAGTGTTTTTAAAATACTACCTTCATTAAATAAGGTTCTCAAAAATCAGATTTTTGAAATGTATTAATGTAAAGTTAATTCCAAAATTACAACATCTGCTACTGAATGTATAACTAAATTGCATATTAGTAATTTTTTTGATATTTGATGAGTGAGTTATTTGTGTAAAAATGATATAGCTATATTGAAAAATAAGTAATGGATAAACAAATATTTATATTTATTATAAAATAATTCAATTAAGTTAATAAAGTATTTTATTTAAAAGTGTGTATTCTTATTTAACATTAAATAATGTTTAGACATGAATATGAATATTTAATTATTAATTTATGTTATATTTAATTAGTTATAAATAATATTTTGCAAATGACTTTTATTACAATCGCCTATATTCTCTACTAGCATATAAATATTTTAATAAAAGCAATTCGTAAAAGAAATATGTACAAAAGAAAAGTTTTATTTACAAACGTAGGTAATTATTTTTATATTTAAATAACAGTATCAAGTTTACATCCAAAACATACAAGAGTATGATTTAAAAACGTCGCAGGTGTAATATGACAGATGAGATAATTATTTCATATACAGAATATAAAAATACTGCATACAAAAAATTAGTGACAATTAATTTCATTGAAATTCATAAAATGTATATCGATAAGTTTGAAAATAAAAGAAAATATTTTTAATACTAGACAGTTTTTCATAGAAAAATTGAAATTATTTATGACGTACAACTTATATAAATGATTATCAATTCAAACATGCATCTGTCAGTTACAAATGGATGAGAGATGTTTTATTTAATTTATTTAATATATATATATATATATATATATATATATAAATGGATTGTTCGGAAAGTTAGTTTAATTTTATATATAAATATTAGTGAGATGAAACATTTTTTATTGTTGATATTTAGAGAGCCTTAAAATATATAACTTCGTAAAAATCAGTGTTAATAACGAGATTTTACTCGCACACACTCATATCGTATAAACATGTAAATTAAATCGCGAAAACTCAAGAGTACGTTCATCAGATGCTTTATGATTGATTGATTGTTTGAGGTTGAAAGGTGCGTCATAAACAAAGACCATCGAGTCCTGTCCTGTTTGTATATGATTATGTATCCTGGAGTGAAATTTTAATGAAACCGGACTACAACAGCTCAATATATTATATCAATAGAATATGGCTAATTTTAGTGAAATGCCGATTATTCATCGATTGTTCCTGGTATTCTACTTATAAAACGAAATGTACAATGTTTATATAGTCTAGTAGATTAATACTAATTGTTCGCGGAAATGTTTCAGTTTTTTTGAGTATTTTATAATTTTTTACAATGTATTAATTAAACATATGTTCCTCTTTTCTACACTATAATTTGTTTATCTATTAAAATTTACTTGTCTGACCATCAATTTTTTCAAATAAATCATATATTTCTTTTTCCTTTATCTTAAGCTTAATTATTTTACTCTTTCTATATAAAAAAGTTTATTTTATTTTTGTATTATTTCATAAATTATCTAAGAATAAGTAATTATTATATATTTATTTTTTATAATATAATCATCCTGTTTAGAAACATCTGAAGCGCTTATTGAAAAACTCTGTTTAATGTTAACATATTTCATACTTTAATTTTAAAGAAAAAAATTGTTATTTTCGTCTGTTAAACCATGATTTTTTCTTACTTAATGTATTTTTTTAATTTTCTGGAGAAATAGAATTTGAATTGTTTTATATATTCATTACATTTAATAAAATAATATACAAGTTTATCACAATTAATATTATTACTTTTTGATTTATCACACACAATATTTAAGTCGTTGACATCTACTTCGTCATACTGGTCTTCAGGTTTCGATTCTACAAACATGTCATATAGGATCTAGTTATTGATTTCAGACTGAGAGTGTACTTCGAGTATAATATCGCTAAGCAAATTTATTAAATCGTCCATGCCATCGTTAAAGTTTTGCTTGAAGGTAAATAGAGACAAGTTATTGTTAGATTATCATACTTTGTTGGAATAAACTTTTTCTAACATTTTTAAAATGATTTGTTTTATTGAATTCTAGATAAATGTAACGACATCTTTGAGATCGAATTCTTTGATACATTTTCTAAATCATCATTCAGAATTTTCTAAATTTAATAAAGAGAACTTTTTGATAACTGAGCTTTAGAATACGAATAAAATTTTTATCCATGGATTGCAATAGAGCAATAAAATTTTGTGTGAGAAAATAACACAATATCTTTCTTTCATCACTCGATAGTTTAATATCTAGGTTAATAGTTTAATTTTGGTTGTATATTATGTTACCAAGTAAATAATAAAGTAATTTTTGTAAACTCTTATATGTCATATATTTGATTTGTTAATAAAAGTTAAATAAAATTAATCATTGAATATGATTTAATCATCCAGATATACTTCTGTGCATGTAATCTATGATCCAATTTTGATTTTTAAACGCTCTTGGGTTTTTCACTTGCCTAACATAAAAAGTTTTAATTGATGTTTGAATAATTTAAATAGTAATCCCTTTTTTCAATCTAAAGAGATTTTTTTTAGTACTTAAGATTAAAATCTTTTCAGACACTTTTGCAAATAAAGCTTTTTCATTATCCTTGTATACTTGATAAACTTGTAAGTTCAGAGATTTAATTTTTTCCTAATAATTAGTTTTAAAATCTGTAATTTGACTTGCTGGAAAAGTAACGATTTAATTAGAAACCCAATATTGTTTATAAGCTCTCATAAAATAACAATTCTCGTCAAAAATCTAATGTTTATGTAATATAAATGTTTCCTAAAAGTTCAATATATTTTTCTTTAATTATGATTCCTTTATGTACTTAATATCTCTGATGTATTAACTGAATAAAATACGTTTTTATAATTTATAAAGCTAAAACAAAATGATATTTGGTATTCATTGAATCATATATATACATATAAAATTGTACTGAAAAATGTAAATTTAAATACCCTTAAAATACTATTGAAAAATTATAAGACATTAACCTGTAAGCAAAACAGGTAATATTTTCAATGAATGATAGCACGTAATTAATCAATCACCACGCATGTATTTCATTCGATATTTTAAACACAAAAAATATCGATAAAATTTTATTCGAGACAGTGATATAACAATATTTGTATTTTTTACTTAATTACGTTTTTTTTACAAAAAATAATATAGGTCAACGTAATGTAATTAAACAAGATTAAAATGTATTTTTTCATCTTCATTTTGCATGTCAATCATGTCTGTTGACATTTCTCTTTGTGTATTTTACTATATTTTCAAGTGAATCAGTAATTTGATCTAATGTATTAACGGTAATTACACGAATATGACTAGACGACTTTTTTTTTTGTTCTGTATTAATATTTTTATAGGATTCTTGATTATTAATTAAAGTATAAGAGAGATATTTGATATCTTTATATTTTTTAAAAAAAGATAGAAATAATTATTTTAATCACTTCATTGGGATGTAAAATATAATTTATATATTCAGATAATTTTAAAATTAGAGTTTGTACTCAATGTTTGTTTTTCGTAATATTTAAAATATTTTTTTTTAATATTGTTGATGTTACATTTTATTTAATTTTAATTGACATATTGAACTCATAAATATAGTATAATAATTCAACTTATGACATTTATCTCTAACTCAATGAAATTTTTTAGTGATATATTTTCATTAAGAACTTTTAATAAAATAAGTTTTTCAATTTAAACAAGAACTGAATATAAAAACGAAGTATAATATTAATATATAGAAATGTTCTTTTAATGAATTAATTAAGTAAGTCGTGTTTAATATTAATTTTTTACAAAGTATTTTTTAATAAATAATTTTATAACTTCTTGAATCTTTTATACATTATGAAATAAAGAATATTTAAATAATTATTGTAATTATATAAAGTAACTTATTATTTGTTTTGGCATTGTAATAAATTCATTTTCATAAAAATAAACTAACATATCAACACAATATAATATTAGAAAAGTGTTCAATAATTTATTAGTTTTGTTGTTCATTTTAATTATTTATAAACTGATGCGAATTTCGACAACAATACCAACATTATTCAAAGTGAGAAATAAATAATTATTAAACAATTTTTTAATATTTTTTTTTAGATATTGAAGTAATAGTTTATTTGTGTAAAAATAAAGTAACTTAATTATTTTCAAACATAAAAATAATGAATTAAAACTTGATATATAATTATATATATATATATATATATATATATATATATATATATATATATATATATATATATATATATATAAAAAATTCTATATCAGCCTACTGATGGATAAAAATCTCATCGAATGCCATTAAATTTTCTTAAATTTTTTTGTTAAGATCTTTCTATGTTTTCTATTTGAAGTTAAACTCACCTAACCCTCACCTTTATTATACTTCAAAATTTTATTCCTTGATCTTTGATAAGATCTCTTTTTTAGCTTTTTTGTCTCTTTTTCACTTTATCCATTTTTTGTTTTCTCTTCTTGGCATGTGTCCTGCCTATGCCCATTTTATTGATTTTATTTGTATATATATATATATATATATATATATATATATATATATATATATATATGCATGTATGAACATGTTAATTATTTAAAAAGTTAACTTAATTATTTAGTTTTTTTATTAAATTTTTGTAACAAAAAGTAAACTTGCTATAAATATTTAACAGATTTTTGTATATTTTTTTATGAGATTTCTTTTTTATCTCGACAAGAATCAGTAACTAATTCGAATCAAACAATAATTTTTCATACACAAATGTTTAGATGAATATTTGAAACCCCGATACAAATGTCATATCTATGATATATTTTAGATAAAACTGAATCGACAGTGTCAGCTGTGAATACACTATGAGGGTTGATATCCCCAATGGGATTACCAGTCATCTGGAATTCTATGCGTTTCGTGACAATATTGTAACGTAACCGTTTTGAAACGTATGCGTTATTTCTATGCTACCTATATGTAAATATGTGCATTTAAATATAGTGTATGGCCTATATATATATATGTATAAATATATATATATATATATATATATATATATATATATTTGTTTAAATGTAAATACTATATTTGTGTACTGTTTATTTTATTTAAATATTAGAGGCTGTGTTTTATTCAAATTTCAAATATTGTTTTTTGTGAAAAATATTTTTATATATTATATGATTTTCAAAGATTTATTTTATGTGCAATTTTTAAATAGTATGAATTTATTACAGTGGGAAGAATATTTGTAACGAAAAATATTGGATTTTGTAAACACATTTGCTTTAAATACATTACTTGAATTTTCAATTTATTTATTAATGTATTTAATTTATATTTAAATACAACAAAAATTAAAAGAACATTCTATGAAATATATAATGTTATAGAATTTGATATCAGAATATTTATTATATTAATTATAAAAAAATGATTATATAGGCGATTTAAATGAGATTGACTAATGTTGATATGCATTTACTTGCTTACTATAATTTTTCTATTCTTCAGTCTCATTTGTGTCTCCATATTTAAAGAAAAAATATTTAATTTTTTGGTTTAGAAAGATCAAAAAGTTAAATACATTTTTATACATTCTTGTAAAATTATTAAATTTTAAGATCACCCCATTATTCATATTTTAAGATCATTTGTAGTATTTTTCCACAATCTTTTCTTTCTTTTTTCCTCTAAACTTTTGTCTGGTTATTTTCATGTTAATTTTGTGTTGCTTTCTCTGACATTGATACCCAACTTACTAACCATCTCTTCATCGATTTTCTTGAATATCACTTAATATTTGGCTATATATCTTGTGTAATTTTGATAATCCGATTATCCTCTGCTCTACTATTGTGATTGTTACCATTCTTCATTATATTTTCTCATGAAATTTAAGTAATATTGTTCCTCTACTTCTACATTGAAAATTCAGTTTAGTCTAATTTTGCTAGTTATGGACCTTAGATTACTCATCTCGGCTATTCTTAATATTTGTTTTTTTTTTCTGGTCTCTGATTGAGTTTCTTTTCCATATATCATTATTAGTTTTACTATTTTTTTTTTTAGAATTTTATTTTATTTTCTAGTGTCATGTATTTATTTTTTCAGATGATATTTTTCAAGAAACTAGCTAGTTTAATTCTTGAGTTGCATGATGTTTTACTTTTTTATTCGCTAGTAATAATAATTCTAAAATATTAAATGGTATTACTCTGTTCTCTCATTTTACTATTTATCAATAATTTGTAATTCATATTGGTTCTTTTGATATTAAAAATGAATTTATTTTTTATGGACATGTTCATGTTTAATTTTATAAATAATAAATATTGTAGCTTATTTTCATTATCTATAATAAGAATTATATTATTGGCATGAGATACTATGCTAAAATTATTATTTTCTTGATTGCATCCTGATAACTTTCTGACCTATTTAACAAAAATAATAATATAAAATTTATTTTCTTCTAAAGAAACTAGCAGATATTAGATAAATAATAAAATATGTAGTAACAGAACAAATCAATAACAACGAAAATTTCATCCGAGTAGAATTTTGTAATGTTGCACCTATATAATAGTGAAGTATATTAAACAAACATCCCTCACAAGGAAGTCTTGTTTTAATTATGAAACTTTCTTGCGGTAATTATGAAAACAGTGAGCAGTGTTGCTGCAGTGTAATTAGCATTATTGCTGTATTTTCGTTTACATATAGAACAACTGATGAATAGAAGAACCAGTTAATACCTGAGACTATAAGGTAGACTAAACGACGACAATATCTAGTTTAATATCCGGTTACAGACATTACCCGTACTGTTTTATTCTCATTATAAACTGACAACAATGTGTTTTGAAAACATTCCTATCTAATTATATTTTAACATAATTTTAAATAAATTTATCAAGTTTCTTTTAAATTTCTCTTCAATTTCTTTTAATCAATTTCTTTTAAAATTCTCTTCTTAAATTTTAATATAAACATTTTATGTACGGCGAATGAAGACTTAAACACATATACATATTTCGAACTATTTTATAAAGTTTGGTACAGTAATATGTGTACTCAATTTTTATTCCTGAGGTATTAAATCCATTCTATAAAATAAAATAATTGTCGTAAATACTGAACTCTAATTCCATAAAAAATAAGAATTGATTCTTTTCGTAACATTTTTTTCAATTTATATAAATATGAATTAATAATTAAAAATATTTAAATAATTGAAATTAGCTGTAAAATGTTACTTGATATATAACTGAATAAATGTATTGTAAAATTATTTAATTAATTATTTTAAAATTATTTTTTTATTTTTTTCTACATCTATCATACATTTCACTTAAGTATTTGATATGTCTAAGTATTGTTATACGTAGTGAATCAAAATTCAACAATATATGTAGAAATAAGACAGTGATAAAAAAGAATCGAAAATAAGTTTAACTAATTGTTAAAAAATCGCTTCTAAGTATATATAAAAAATTATCAGTAAAGACTAAGCGTTTACTATATAAAAATATAACGTTTTAAAGTAATTTTTAAAACGTTAAAAATGCATTTATTTTATATATATATATATATATATATATATATGTAAAATTAGTATAAAATAATAGTTGTTATATTTTAAATACAGTTCTATACGATATTAAATAAAATCCACAAATAGATATATACGTTACATTGTTAATATACGCATAATATTTTAATCTTTAAATATTATACACAAATATTTATTGAAATGTGTAAATGTTTTTACGCAATTTAGTTACGCTAAAAAATTAGTGGTGAAAGATAGTAAAGTAAATGTATGTCTAAGCTTTTTAGTATCATTTGATTTACCTTACATATGTATGTATATAGGTGCTCTTCAGAAAAATCTATTAAGTTCAAAAAACAGAAAGTATAGAAATTGATAAAATAATATATATATTGCTTTTAAAAATTCCATTACAAATTAATTGATTTGGCAAGTGAAAATAAAAAGAAAATAATTAATATCATTAAATTCTCCATCAAAAAAAAAATATTACAGAAAAAAGTCATTATTATATATGGTTTATTAAAGGATTTTTAGAAAAAGCAACGATAAATATTCTGTTATTATTACAAATATTATGATAGCTAGATTTAAGTATTAATTATTATTTGTATTTGGATATTTTAATTTAAATCACAACGATCTCATAATAACTTCATGGTACAAATTCGACATAACATTTAAAATGTTATATCCGAGTATAGTTGAATGACGATAAGTAGAATTTTTGCTTGTGATATATTTTTACTAATTTTGAAAAACCATATATCTGCGCAATTGCTTATATATAACAATATAATCATAATTGAAAAAATTACTGTAGCCGTACATCAAAAAAATATATATGTGTAAATAGAAACGTTTATAAAATTCATGAATTATTTTCAAAAGTAAAATTCGGAGAAATTTTTAAAATCGACTTTATTCGAATAAATTATTAATCGTAAATTATTAATTATTCTGTCATAGTTAAGCGAAGTAATCGTTTGAAATAGATGAATTGAATTCACATTCATACAAAAATATTTGGATCCGTTTGGTAGCATCACGTGATGATTCTAGTTACAAATTTTGTAGTTACTTTTTATTTTATTATGATTATGCAGGCATATTATGTAATTCTAAAATTACGTAAGACGATCACTCCGAATCGTTCTTGAATGTTCGATATGAGACTTTTCAATCAGTGCAACCGACATTGAATATCGACAAGTCGTTTTTGTATTTTTTGAGGCTGCTGTTCCATCGCTTAAACCGTAAGTAAAGACTTATTTTAATAACATGATTGTAAATAAATATTTAAATTCAAATATTTATCAAGACTCTATTTATTTCTTAATTGAAATTAAATTAATTGATATATATATATATATATATATATATATATATATATATATATATATATTTAAATTAATACTCTTTCGAGCGTACAATATGATTTTTTTATATACCTGTAATTTTAATAAAACCTCGTACATTCAGACCTATTTTTGTTTTAATACTCGGAAATATATAGTCAAATTAAAAAATGCACCTCGACTGTCTATATTCCTCTAATGAAATAAAATTAACTGTGATATATATATATATATATATATATATATATATATATATATATATAAATTCATTTAATGGAAACGAGTGTTCTAGTATAATACATTGTATAATGCTATAAATGACAGGATTAAAGTTTATTAACCTATAGGAAAGAGGAAAGCAGAATTACGATTTTATTTTTTAAGAAATATTACTAAGAATATAATATTTCAACTGTTAGGACATGTTTGTTTGCTATTTACTGTTAGTATAAAAGTAATATTTTTAATATATTTAAATTTTCAGTTTTTTTTTTATAAATAATTATCATTTTTCTATAATATAATTATATATATGTAAGAGTCTATACATTTATATTTATTTCAAAAGTATTTAAAATATAATTGAAATAGGTTAACTAGTACCATAATAAGAATAGGGACTTAAGTAATCACTAATGCGTTGATAAATAGGTGGTCTTTTATATACATTTCTATAACCTCAACGTGATATAATAGTGGCAACATAAGAAAATAGTAAAATTATCTTTAATCGTATATACATTAGTAAACATATTATTATTTTAATTTAACTTTTAACGAAATATTTTCTAATCTTTTTTTAGAAATCTCGCTGTTCAAATGCTTTTAAGTGTCAAATCTTGCCTTGAATGGTATAATACCATCTCGGACGTCGCAGAAAGTAGCATCCAACTGTTAAATGAATGTTTTTTCCAACGGAGATGAACGTGTCTGAGATAGATCCAAAAGTCCGGATGGATAGAAATCAACGACCTGCTGAGAGTATGCAGATCTCCAAAAAGGTTTTGCTAGTTCAGTTTATATCGTTTAAAATTATAAACAAAATATATTGTTTTATATTATAATTATCGTTCTATATACAAACGATGGATTATATTACAAAGAGGGCCCCAATAGTTAGGTGGGCGATCACACTTCCAGTGGTCATAATAGGGGCGCAGGATCCTTCTTATAGTCATTTGATTATCTGTTACATGATATTTAATTTGTTAATTTCTCCCGGGTAAGAGGGTAAACTGCCTAACATATGTGTATTCTGAATGGCTCAGTTCCATCGAGAGCGACTCAGAAAGTAGCAGCTAATCACTTCTTATGCTGTGAAAGAAGCATATGTCACACTTTTACACACACACACACACACACACACACACACATACACACACACATATATATATATATATATATATATATATATATATATATATATATATATTATTAGTTTTTATATTTTACAATTAATATTTCAAATGGCTATTTATATTATATAGAGTGCCCTATAAGATAGGTGGGCGATCATGCTTCCAGTGGTCATAATAGGGGTACAGGGTTTCTCTTACAGCAATTTAGTTCTTATAATTCGCCATTTGTAATATCAATATTTTAATATATTATATAGAGCGCCCCATAAGTTAGGAGGGCGATCACGCTTCCAGTGGTCATAACAGGGGCGCAGGATTTCTTTTATATTCATTCGGTTATTATCTGTTACATGATATTTAATTTATTATTTTCGCCTGGGTAAGAGGATAAATTGCATACCATATATGTATCCTGAATGGCTCAGAAAGTAGCAGCTAATAACTATTTATGCTGTGAAAGAGACATATGACATGATACTTGGGTTTTTTAGTTGTTTGATATTTGAGTTTTTATTATTTGTTGTTTTCTTTTTTGAATTTTTTCCCCAGTTGTGCATAACATGACTAATTACATGTTAGACCACGACCCAAAAGCACAAAACAAAAAAAAAAATAGAAAAAATAGAACGATAAAAAAAATTACACTTCTACACACACATATACATACAAATACCGAGCTTGAGAGGGGGAGAACCTTCATCCTATTATACATTTATCATTTTGTCTCACTGATGTTGTCATTGACGAGTCTACGGACCTGTGCCCCTTGCACCGCCGGTTTGTGTCAAGACACGCGTTGTCATGGTTGCTCTCGAGTTAGTTGCTTCCCAGCCAGCCTCCAGTACGAGATGTCACTTTTTACCAAAGACGGAGGAACTATTTCAGTCATCGGCAAGTGGTCACTGTTCTTATTAGACGCACAACTTTCGGCATATTTCTTATTTTAGAAATTGCTGATTGCATACCGTTGAATGAGTATAGAAGCTGCGGTGCGATGATTAAATCGGTAGACGGGTTTACTGGTGGGCTGTCCGGGGATAACTTTCCGTGCTGTATTCCAGTATGACTCGCCGGCAAACCGTGTGCACTAGGCAGCGAAGTAGATCATTCGCCATGACAGCAAATCATCACTTTTTATGCTGTGAAAGAGACATATGTCACACTTCTACACACACACATACATACATAAACACACACATTTACACACGTATATACATATATTATTGTTCTTATATTTTACAATTGATATTTTAAATGACTATATAATATAGAGAGCCTCATTAGTTAAGTGGGCGAACCACGCTTCCAGTGGTTATAATAGTGGTATAGGGTTTCTCTTACATCAGTTTAATTCTTATATTGAAATATTGAAATCACAAATGGCGAATTATATTACAAAGTGCCCCATAAGTTAGGTGGGCGATCATGATTTCAGTGGTCATAATAGGGGTGCAGGATTTCTCTTATAGTCATTTGGTTATTAACTGTCACATGATATTTAATTTGTTAATTTCTCCCAGGTAAGAGGGTAAATTGCGTACCATATATGCATCCTGAATGGCTCAGTTCCATCAAGAATGACTCAGGAAGTAGCAGCTAATCACTTTTTATGCTGTGAAAGAGACATATGTCACACTTCTACACACACACACACCATACATACATGAACACGCACATACACACACACACAAACACACACACACACACACCTATATATATATATATATATATATATATATATATATATATATATATATATATATTTATTTATTTATATTATTAGTTCTTTATATTTTACAATTGATACTTCAAATGACTATTTATATTATATAGAGTGCCCCATTAGTTAAGTGGTCGATCACGCTTCCAGTGGTCATAATAGGGGCGCAGGATTCCTCTTAGAGTCATTCAGTTATTATCTATTATATGATATTTAATTTATTAATTTCTTACAAGTAAGAGGGTAAACTGCGTACCATATATGTATCCTGAATAGCTCAGTTCCATCGAGAGCGACTCAGAAAATAGCAGTTATTGAGTTTTTATGCTGTGAAAGAAACATATGTCACACTTTTACACACACACACATACATACATATATATATATATATATATATATATATATATATATATATATTAATATACATACATACATACATACACACATCTTTATATCTTTATTAATATCATCAAAAATATTTATTTTATATTATGAATTTATTTCTAAAAATGATCTAATATGTTTTAGAAGGATTACTTAAGAGGCACTACACTGAGAATCTAGTATTCATCTAGTTTTCAGCAGATGTAAATATGTTTTAATAAATCATCAAAACCAAAAAGTAATTATTACAAAACAAATTTTTCAATAAAGTAAATATTAAAAAGCAAAATGTGGGACATAAAATATATTTATACAGATGTACACCTAATTAATAATGTCCAAATTATGAAGAAAAAATAAATTGAATTTGATGGACTAATATTTAATAACAAATATATATTCAATGGAAACACTTCATGGAAAATAATAATTTTTAATGGTAATTAATATAAATTTTGACTTTTTCAGAAAATTTAAATATGTTTTAATAAATTATCAAAACCAAAAAGTAATTATTATAAAACAAATTTTTCAATAAAATAAATATTAAAAAGCAAAATATGGGACATTAAAAATATATTTATACCGATGTACACCTAATTAATAATGTCCAAATTATGAAGAAAAAATAAATTGAATTTTATGGACTAATATTTAATAATAAATATATATTCAATGGAAACATAGTGGAAAAGAACAATTTTTAATGGTAATTAATATAAATTTTGACTCTTTCAGGAAATGTAAATATTTTCACAATAAGTTATTGAAATTGTTATAAATCAAATTTTGAATAAAATAAATATAAAGAAGCAAAATGTGGGACATTAAAAATATATTTATCAAGATGTACACCTATAATATAATATCTAATTTATGAAAAAGAAATAGTTACAATTTTGAAGATATAACATTTATTAAGAAATATGTATTCAATGGAAACATATAATGGAAGAGAAGAATTTTCAATGATAATTAATATAATTTTTGAGTATTTCAGGAAATGTGAATATTTTTACAATAAATTATTGAAACTGAAAAGTAATTGTAATAAAACCAATTTTCTATTGAAATATATATTTAGGAGCAAAATATGGAGTAATAAAAAATATTTATACAGATATACCTAAATATAAAAGTCTAGATTATGAAGCAAAAACAATTAGTTTTAATGAAATGAAATTTATTAAGAAATATATATTCAATGGAAACACATAAAGGAAAAGAACAATTTGCAATGGAAATTAATATAAATTTTGTCTGTTTCAGGAAATGTAAATATTTAAACAATAAATTATTAAACTCGAAAGTAATTGTAATGAAATCATTTATTTAAAGGAATAAATATTTAGAAGTCAAATTTGTATGAATAAAATAAATATTTATACAAATGTATCTAATTAATAAAGTTCAAATCATGAAGAAAAAATAAATAGATTTTCAAGGAAATAAAATTTATTAAGAAATACATATGTATAGGAAACAATAAATGAAAAAGAACAATTTTCAATGGAAATTAATTTTACTAATATAAATTTTGTCTATTTCAGGAAGTGTGAATATTTGTACAATAATTTATCAAAACTAAAAAATTATTGTCATTAGACCAATTTTCGATTGGAATAAATATTTGAAAAGCAAAATGAAGGTTATTAAGAAAATATTCAAACAGTTTATACATCTAATTAAGAAAGTCCAGTTTATCAAAAAAATATAATTAGAATTTTGATCAAATAACATTTTATAATAAATATATATTCAATATAAATATTTAAAGGAAAAGAATAACTCTCAATCGAAATTAATTTTATTAATATAAATTGTGACTATTTCAGGAAATGTAAATATTTTTATTTGTTTTATTTCATTTGCTAATATTTGTCTTCTTCTTATTTATTTTTTTTTGTTCAAGTTTATTAATTTGTTGCTTAATTTGTTTGTTTGTATAATATGTTCTTGTTTGTTTTTTTAAAAAAATTGTTTTGATTTGCTTAACTTATTTCATTGTATTTTGAGCTTGATTTTTTAATTTTTATTTTCTGGATATTGTTTTATTTGATTTACAGGATATTGTTTTATTTGATTTTCAGCATATTTATTTTAATTTCATATTGTTTTACTAAATTTTTAACATAATTTTTAATTTATATCTTAATTGTGATTTAAGATTTATTTTTTTTAATTTATCTTATTTCATTGTATTTTGTGCCTAATTTATTTAACTTTTATTTTCTGCATATTGTTTTATTTGATTTACAGGATATTGTTTTACTTGATTTTCAGCATATTACTTTATGTTAATTTCATATTGTTTTACTGAATTTTTAGCATAATTTTTGATTTATATTTTTACTTAAATTTATAATTTATTTTTTTAAATTTATCTTATTTCATTGTATTTTGAGCCTAATTTATTTAGCTTTTATTTTCTGCATATTGTTTTATTTGATTTACAGGATATTGCTTTATTTGATTTACAGGATATCGTTTTATTTGATTTTCAGCATATTACTTTATTTTAATTTCATATTGTTTTATTAAATTTTTAGCATACGTTTTGATTTATATTTTAATTGTAATTTATAATTTATTTATTTTTTAATTTAACTTATTTCATTGTATTTTGAGTCTAATTTATGTAACTTTTATTTTCTGCGTATTGTTTTATTTGATTTACAGGATATTGTTTTATTTGATTTTCAGCATATTACTTTATTTGACTTTCATATTATTTTACTAAATTTTTAGCATAATTTTTGATTTATATTTTAACTTTAATTTATTTTCATTTTCAATTTAACTTATTTCATTTTATTTTCAACCTAATTTATTTTATTTTAATTTTTAGCACAATAATTTATTTAAATTCTATGGTACTATACTTTTTATTAATATCATATTTATTTATGTATATTATAAGTTTGTTATCTATTTGTTTCTCATTTATTTTAATTATGAATTTACAATAACTTATTTCATTTTATTTTTAGCATATTAATTAATTCAAATTCTATGGTAATTGTTCTAAGGTAACCATTTACAGATTTTGTCACATTTATGAATATATAATTAAATCTTAATAAAGTTAAAAATCAAAGAATGTGAAATAAAAATAAACCAATGTGGAACAATAAATTTAAATAGATTTATTAAATAAGGTTTCCAAAATATAGTTGAATATTGATGGAAGAAATATATGTAATATTGTATAATAACTATGAATGAAAAATTATGAAGGGGAGCATACGAAAAAATAAAACTCAACTCTCTCTCTCATATGCATACATACATACATATATATATATATATATATATATATATATATATTTATTGAAAGTGGGGCAAGTCCATTTTTGAAAAAAAATGAAGATAATGGTAGTTATAGATAAAACTTATTATGATCTTTTTATCTATAAACAATTTATAGTCAAAAAATTCAGAATCCTAATATTCGGGAGATGGAAGTTTTAGCTCTTAACAGTATTGTAAATACGTTTATTTTGAAAGTGGTGCAAGTCCATCTTAGATTGAAATTATTTTTAACCGAATATATTACTGCAAAATTTAACTCCGGTTGCTGTATGGTGAAGCAAATGTGGTGATTTAACATCGTCTGAAATGTAAGGTGTTTTTATCCCTTTTTTTCAACCCACCTTTTCAACTTTTTCAATTTTTTTTCAGCCCAACCTCTGGAGGAAGCGGTTTTAAAAAGAAGGAAAAATACCAATGGAGAAACTGTGAATTGGTTAAGTATATGCTGGATCAGATTTACAAGGGATGCACCATATAAAATGTTATACAAAACTTCGATAGAACGAGATGCTGAATTTAAAATTATCGATTTATCGCCACAACGAGAAAGACCAAGTGATTTCGAAAATATAAAATTACCTTTTGTGTATGGAAAAAGGAGATCTATTACATCTGATAAATATAAGGACATGATGGATTTATTACCATATATACCTCCCGTTCATCATGAATATTTTAAAATGTTAAATCCTGAGTAAAATTCAATATAATTATACGTATAAAGTAAATGATTAACGAAAATGTATAATTTCATTGAAATTCTTAATAAAAATGAATTGTTTTTTGTTATGTTATATTTTCTACTATTATATTTAAAAATAATATTTAAAAACTATATTATATAATATTTAAAAACTGTTTTCTTTGTATTATTTCACTTTTTATCAAATGAATAAATATTTATATTAATTTGAATACTATTTTGTTTTTATTATTAAAAAAAGGTTGATACAACTGAAATATTATCCATTTAAATTAACGATTACAAAAATTCATTAATTTTGAAAGTGAGGCAAGTCCATTTAGTTATAATAAAACTTTTATTTTTTTTAGCCTGCACTATAAACACTATTGGATTATAAACTTACATTATCTAATACCACAAAATACAAAAAATATGTCTATTAATACTTATCAATATTTTTAAATTTATTGAAATGCAAACCTTTAAATATCTCGCAATAACAAAAATGAACTTGCCCCACTTTCAAAATAAACGACTCATATGTAAATGAGTATTTTTATTATTCATAAATTGTTTGTTTCAGATATTAAAAAAAAGATATTAGTACATTTCAAAATATTTTTAAACTATAATGAATTTAATTTATAATAATATTAAGATAATAGAAATGAACTTACTATTTATAATCAGATGAATATAAATTTATCAAGAAATGTTTAGAATATGTGTTTACTTTAAAGAATAAATATTAAACTTGAGACAATTGAGAAATGGTTCAATACTCTCAATGGAATAAATAATATATAGGTTAAAAGAGCCTAGTGTTTTATCACTAATTATCAATATTAATTCCTTTAATAGTATAAATGTAGTATTTTTTAAAAATGCTTATAGATTCTAATAACAGATAAGAGATACAATATGAATTGAACACCTTTAACAAAATGTTCAAGGTAAAAAAATTTAATCAAATGGAAAGATATTTGCTAAGCTCATTTACATTTATTTTTCTTTGCGAGCACTTTTCGAACAAGTTTATTGCACGAAAAAAACTTTCGATATTGACTCTCAATATCAGATACTTCAAATCATTTGATTTGATGCAGAATCAGATATTAAACTGTAAAGTACGTATCTACATTTTATTGTCGGTTTAATATTATTCCGTTTTTGTTGTATAGGCGTTCAATGGAAGTATGGTTTAAAATCATGTTTTTGGTGAGATAATAGAAATTAATATTTTCATTTTAAAATCAGCTCGAGTGATGACAAGTGCTGTTTACTAGAAAAGTTACTTTTAGATTAACTAAAATATTGTTTTTTATTGATATATATATATATATATATATATATATATATATATATATATATAATTTGGTTTAGTATGAATTTTTATTAGATAAATTCTGTATACAATTTTTCATATAATTTTAATACACTGATATTTTTTGATATTTCTCTAGATTTTTAACTTAGTCTGGCGATAATGATATTGCCATCGCAATATGTAATAGCCATTTGTTATAAAAAAAGATATAGTTAATAAGTGATTGTTGAACATTTTTTAATATATTGTAGTTTTAGGGTTGATGATTCGTTTGAAAGATTTTCCCCTGTTTATATAAAAATTAGGTAATTAATTTTAGTCAAAAATAAAATACCTATTAAGTGTTTATTTATTTTTACACTAATAAGTGCTTTTATATTAATTTTATTTACTTTTTAGTGGACTTTCAAATATTTAAAAGTGGATATTTCCTTTTTATAAATTTCATTTTTAAATAAATTTATAATGTATCTATTCGATATTTGAATCATATATAATTTTTTATCAGCTATTAAAAAAAATATTTTTTATATTCAAATTAGAATAAGCTCTATATTATTTTTTAATTTAAAAACACATCTATCTATTTACTACTTATTTTGAAACTGTGATAAATTCATTTTGTAACACAATGCTTTGATGATGATGAGGTTGGTATTGAAATGTGCATTAGCCTATTGTTGTTATAAACAATAAAGTCAGTATTGAACATTTTATAATATATTGTGGTGTTGGTGGTGATCATTTATTAGAATAGAAAAGGGTTATGATATATATATATATATATATTTACATATATGTGTGTGCAAGCGTATATATGTAATGAAAAAAATTCAAATAATAAATTGAAAATTTCAAAATTTTCAACTTTTAACATCAAGCTGTGTATATGTACATATATATATATATATATATATATATATATATATATATATATATATATATATATATATATATATATATATATAATAATAATTTTTTATAAATAAATTTCAATGTTGCTACAAAAAGATCAGCATCCAAAGTGGTTCTGACAATTCACACCATTTCACTTTATGAAGTATAAGTTGTATGTACGAAAGTGGCTACCATTAGCCACGAATCGTTTAACATAACGTTTCTCACCTAGGCAAGGTTATGTATCATCGCCTCATTTAACAGCCGCAACATTCGTCGTGCTATTTCATTTTATTCTATTTTTTTGTTTTCGTAAAATACTTTTCGAACGACGTACAGCTAATTGCGAACCGACTGTCGTGATGTATTAAACTTTTTTTTCACGGTTGATAAATTAACAACGTCTTAAACAATTTCTTTGGTCGAACTTATTTCAACAGGCCCGATGGTTTTAAGTTTGTACAATATTTTTTTAATTTGATTTGCGAGTTTAGGCGAACGGAACGTCCTTAATCAATTTTCAAACTTGCGAAAAGTGTAATTTTATTACCAGAATGGTTAACCTTATATTGACATGAAATATTTAACGAATATTCGGTCCGAATAACATTTCTTAATTATAACTTTCATTGATTTTTTTATTCGTTATGAACCTGTGTTTTATATGTTTTGTTTTTATTCTTCACCATTAATTAGTTGAACCTTTCTTATTTTCTTTACGATTGTGTTTATAATAAATAAATTAATCAACATCGACTTCTGCTCTATAATTCTATAAACATTAACGCAACTATTAAGATGTATTACAGTCAATAGTGACTTTTATATTTCAATATATTGTGATAATTGAAGTTGGAGAACAATAAAATTAAGTTATTTACAAAGAAAATAACGATCGTAAAATAGAATTCAGTTCAATGGAAGTGCATTTTTCCTCTTTGTTTCAATAACGATTTACTGTTTAAACATACATTTGTGTAAAATAAGCTAACAATGTATTTAAAAAATATATATATAAATAATTTTTATTTTTAATTTATTATAGATTTTTTGATAGAAATCTAGATACAAAAGTATATTTTTAAACAAGTGATATTTATATTAATGCTATAAGACATTGGATCAATGGAAGTGAAAAGTTTTTAGTGTGGCATCTAGCAGTAGATAGAATGAGATTAATCATAATTGAATATATATATATATATATATATATATATATATATATATATATATATATATAAAGAGAGCGATATTGCATTTGTATGTTTTGTATTTATCTTTATGGAGATAAAAAATCGTCGCAGCTTTTCCTACTATAAAATTATTCACAAGTATTTGCCTCGTGACGCAAAAACAATACCTTATTGACACCATTTAACGAAACAATGTCAACACATTACGTATAATCAATCAATCTTTCTATTATTAACTGTTCGGTATATTGGCATCACAAAGTTGTATCCACGAGCCAACCAACCTTTAACAACGAACAGACGCTGGAACAGTGGCGTTGTGCTCTGCATTAATATGTTTTAAGCGTCATAATAAACGTTTTTCTAACACCTGCTTCGTCGTATCAGTTTTATGTAAAACACTGTACACATTTCAACCTCGATTATTTTTAGTAAATAAGTCTGCCATGCAGAAATCAGATTGCTGAATCTGTTGCTTTTTTATATTATTTTGCCAGGCACTCAGGTCATTGCATCATTAAAATAAATATATTACGGATGCTGCACAAATTTTAATATTAATTGAGATTTATATCACATCAAAAAAATAAAACATTGAATTTACTAACTTTTTTATTTCCATACACAAATATTTAATAGCTAAGTAAAATAATTTTTAAAATAATGATCAATATAATTGATCAATATAAATTTATTGACTAACATATATAAAATATAAAATTGTATTTGTTATATTTTCATCATATTTTATGCGATGTAAAGAACAAAATTATTTTTTTTAAATTTAAAAATAAACTTTTTAAATGTAATTTTTTAAGAAATTATATATAATATGATTCACTTTGAGTTGGCTTAAAAATAAATCTAAACAAAATTAAAATCATATTTAATAGAATTGTAGAGAAAGAAAATATATAGTTAGGGAGCCAATGTTTGGAACAATTAGATGAAATTGATTACTTAAGAAAAATTATACCATACGAAGGTTACCTGAGGTTAAAGATTAGATCGAAAATTAGGGTAAAATGGGAATCATTTCGAAAAGGATGTAATATTTCTATAAATCTTTTTCATACTTATTTTAGCACTTAATTATACATAATTACCAAGCTGACCATGGCAGTTGATAAAGATTTATTATTCAGTTATTTCTTTAGGCAAATTGCTTTACTAAAACTAGTGTCCTGTCTACCTTTATATATATATATATAAATATATATAAAATGTATATATGTAAGTTTTTTTAAAATCATTAAGGTTGAAATTTATAAAAGTGTTAATATTATGAACAATTTGTATACTTTCAATTTCAAGGTAATATTTTGAAATATAATAAATCAGTTCTGTAATACAAAGAAAATTTATTTAAATATGAAAATATGCTGTCTGTGACATTAAGATCAATAAAAATATTTATGACGTCTACATTTATATTTTTGTATTGATAATACAGATTTATTTTATCAAATATATATATATAATTTGAAAATACGAATAAATTATTTTTAAAATTAAGAAATTCTATTTGTTGAAATAATTTTCATTCCGTCGGTATTTAATAATGAAAAATTTAAAAATATGTACAAATATATTTCCTTAATACAATTTCTCGTATATACATATAAAGCAGAATTTTTCAAATTGCACTGACATACAATATTTATAAATAACGTACATTTTTTATACATCGTACAAGAAATGTTTGTTCGAATAACATTCGTATTTTATTGCGCTATTGTAAATCAAACGTGAATAAATGAGACTAGGAAGACTTAAAAATGATTTCGAATAAATAAAATAAAATGGAGCTATTGTGACAGTGACATTTATGTCAACTATATTACATGAATTGGAATCTTAAGAAATTCTTACAAAACATGTTTTCATCCACGTGTCTCGATATAAACGCTTTATGTAAAAAGGTGTTTTAGATTTCTGCATTTTTTTCGTCCTTTTATACCATTTAAACATTCTATAAGCAGAACAATTATTTTATATTGTATTCAGATGTGAACACGGTATTGCATATATTATATTTTTTTGATATTTTCAATATATAAATTGTTAAAAATAGTACAAGGTAAATATCGAACTCTGATATGAAAAGATATTTCATTTTTCAAATATGTTCCATAAATTTGTTACGTATTTATTAAAGAAAGATGTTTTAATATTTATTTATTTTTTCATTTAATAATATAAAAAGGCAATATAAATTATTATTATTACTATTAACAATTTTATATTTCACTATATTATCAAATAAAATTATTATAATTTTATATTATTTTAAATATTGAAAAAATATATAACTATGTAACTATATATACTTAATATATTTAATATTAATTTTAATTACTATTGTATGACAAGATTAAGCAAAAATTAATATATATATATATATATATATATATATATATATATAATATTTAAAAAATAAATGATAGAAAAAATTATATTTGCAACGTTGATAATAGTATTTCCAGGTCGTTTGGAAAAATATCCGTACAAACTTAAAGTTTTTTATATGGCACGAAAAATTATATCTTTTTAACGATTTTCAAGTAGCCTTTACAAGTTTGTTAATTATATTGCTTGAGATTTTTTGGATCCTAACGAATTATTTTTATTACTGTCCTTTAATCACTCTCGTTTAAAATACAGTAGTGACCACCACTTTGTTCGCCCACGGTCGTGAAATTGTGATTTTTTTAAATTAAAATAATACATATAAGTTTTGTTTCTACTTTCTGTTTTTTTCCTTATAAAATAAAACGTTTTATTTGATTTTGTTGAAACTAGAACACATAAATACATTTTGTTAAATCGTCTGATGAGTAAATTCAAATAATGTATATAAATAATTTGGTTTTATTCCTATCTAATTTTTATGTCTTACTCGAGTAAGAATGAATTTTTTATAGATGTATGGATAATATACACGCGTGCGCCTATATAAAGTTAGATTTATGAATAGAAGTAATTTCATTTTCAACTCATAAATCTTTTCCTTTTTATAAGTTATATAATATGAAACGCAAAATTGTGAAAAGTGAAAAGGAAATATGTGTTTTAAATCAATTATTATGTCTACATATTCGTTTTCGAATAGTCTAGCAACTTTTATACGTAAATTTGCAACTTAATGCAAATTTTCTATCTTTCATGCATAAATTCACAAAATATGAATTACAGGGGATTGAAAACAACAGTCAGGTCTGAGTTTTCGTTTTATAAATTCTTATTAGCTTATTTTTACATGATGGTTAGATACTAATATTTCATGTTTCTACATGTGTGTTTAAAACTATAAATATATGTATGTTTGATATAATAGAGAAAATTTATACTATCTCATGTATATACAATATAATATATATATATATATATATATATATATATATATATGAAATATAGTAAAGTAAAGGACACACATAATTGATTACAGCACAAAAAACATTTGCTTGACCTGTTTTATCAAAAATCAATTACAATCGATAGCAAATAATTAAGGTGTGATTTTGATGAGGAGTTTAGTATGATTAATTATCATGTTAGATGACGATAATAGGTTTGTCGCCAATATGACTGCGTGAACGCTTTATGAGGGCTGATACTTAAAAGGGGTGTGCGCTACACTGTGCATTATATCGTTTAATATATATATATTTAATATATATATATATATATATATATATATATATATATATATATATATATATATAACACTAGTAGGATATATAATATCAAGCATGATTTTACTCGCTTTATTAAAAAAATCAATGTATTTGTATTGAATTACGTCATCAATGTAATATTATAATAAAATAAATGTATGTATGTATATACATATATATATATATATATATATATATATATATATATATATATATATATATACTAGTATAGGATGATAGACAGACAGTGATAGATATTTTATATATTGATAGTAGCTTTTTTATTGAATGTTTAGTTCCCTAGTTTTTGACAATTTATCTAGGATGAAAATTCTTTAATCACTTTTTCTTTTTCTATTTCTTTTATCACCCTAGTTGTTTTTTATTAGTACTGTTAACTTAGGAAAATTTCCAAAAAATATTAATAATTTAAATTTTATATCTTTCTAAACATTTTATATACCCTGCTTCCCTTTCGATTGTAGCCTGAAGGTAAGTTTTGTATATATATATACATATATATATATATATATATATATATATATATATATATATATATATATATATATATATAGAGAGAGAGAGAGAGAGAGAGAGATTATTCAAATGTAAAAGAAATTAAAAAAGTTTTTTTTTATCTTTAAAAAAAAATGTGGTTTTATTTTTATATTAATTATAAAATTTAAAAGATCATTGAAATTTACATTAACAACAAACATACACATGCATATATGTATATATATATATATATATATATATATATATATATATATATATATATATATATATATATATATATATATATATATATATATATATATATATATATATTATATATTTTATATTTGTATTTAAAATTAGATATTTGAATTATATACCTGCTTGAGAGTAACCTGCACGAATATTGACTTTTTAATATTCGGAAAGTAAATTTCACGATGAAATCGTTTAAAGGTAGCAAGTTTCATAATTCAAACTAAAACTGATGAGCTGTTAATTAAAATTCAATCCAGTTTGGTAAATATTTCCAGTCATATACACAGAAATCTCGTTATTTATTTGCGAAAAATATGTACGAGATCGACGTTATCAAATGTCAATTCATCGTATATATATATATATAATATATATATATATATATATATATATATATATATATATATATATATATATATATATATGTGCAAACATTCATTAAGAAATTTCAGATTTTATGCCTAATCTTCGTTTATTCTTGATTCTACATCTGTATTTTTTCTTATTTAAAATAAACATTCTTATATCGAAATTGAAATTCCTTGATGTTTCTTGTCTATATCAACTATTTATCTATTTCTTTATATTTGCTTAATCCAGTGAAAAGTCTAAAAAAAATCTTGATATATATATATATATATATATATATATATATATATATATCGGTGTGTGTGTGTATAGTGAATATTTTAAGATAGTCATTGTGATATTAATATAATATTGAGTTAATAAATAGTTAAACAAATCGTTTTTTGAATATATTTTTTAAGTGATTCTAAATTATGTTAATTATTAGTTAATTTAGTTCAAATTTTATATTAAACATTAACAAATTTTTAAGCTCATTTTATTTTATTCAAAATAAACGTAATGAAAAAGTATAATGTCTCTTTGTGTACATATAGTGATATGTACATTAATTGTATTTAAAATAATTCTAATTTCATTATACTACTTATACACTAATAAATACATACATTAATTATTCGGTCTCAAAGAAATTTTCTCGTTAAGAATACGAAACAATATTTGAAATGGTTTCGTTTTATTAAAATGAAATTGATTCCCACAGTATAGCCCTTACCTATAAAATTACAGTCAAATTATAACAATGTATGGTACAAAAATATAGTTTTATATGAGTACAGTTTTTAATATTAAAATGTATATATTTAATTTTTTTCAAGGAAATATTAATTTAAATTATACATTCTTATTAAATATTAATAAACAAATAATTTAATAATATTTTTTTTATTAAACAACATTTTTAATTTTTATTGATGGAATAGAAATATAATACACATACTTTATTGAAAAATGATAAGATTTTAACTTCTATATTCCAATATATGTAAATGTAAAAATTATATATTAAAAACTATATGCTTCACATATTTTTAGTAGAGCAATTCTAAGTGCAATTTGGTGTTTTACGGCTTCTCAGTTGTAATTATAATCTTAATAAAATTATTTAATGAGCCATCAAAATACATTGTAAAGGCAGTGTTAGAATATTATATATATATATATATATATATATATATATATATATATATATATATATATATATGTGTGTGTGTGTGTGTGTGTGTGTGTGTGTGTGTGTGTGTGTGTGTGTGTGTAATTTATAATTATTTTCTAAAAGGATCAATTAAGAAATTATTTTTGTTATTTAAAAATAGGATTACACTTAATTGATATGCGATATAAATATATATATATATATATATATATATATATATATATATATATATATATATATATATATGTATATACGAGGGTCGTTTGATAAGTCTGCTAAAAAAGTAAGAAAAACTAAATTGACTAATTTAATTAAATTAATTATATTATTAAAATAAACAATACATAAATTTACCATACTTATCAAACAACCCTCGTATATATATATATATATATATATATATATATATATATATATATAAAATGAAATAAAGTACAACTTTGAAGCTTAATGTATCTATTAAAGAGTTTATAAAGCTCTTGAACCGGTAAAGTAGAAAACAATTAATTTTTCACACATTATTTGTAAAATTTTCTTTCATTATAAAAAAATTACCAGTTTTGTTTGGAAAATTGTTTTATTTTTAAAATATAGCATTATTTTGTACATTTTTAGTACCACTTTATAGTACTACAAAGCATAACTTATATGCATACAATAGTTCATACATTAAACAGCATATTTTTGTGAATAATGGCTGGTGTAACTTTAAATTATCCAAATATGAATCCTGTTAATAATTCTGTTGGCCCAAATTGGTTAACAGCAGAACATAGTACAGGTGTAAGTAAAATGTTTGTTATTTGTATTGAAAATTGATTTATTCAAAATATGAGAATAAAAATGTTAGGTTATTATCATGATACAGCTTTTTTGTATACATGATACAATGCATCACTTGTAAATTCATATGTAGTGTATATTTAATCTTTTTAGACTTCTATTATGGCTGTTGAATTTAATGGGGGAGTTGTGATTGGTGCTGATTCACGTACAACCACTGGGTATGTTGTTTTCGAAAAGTGTACCGTATGAGATTCAGTATTTTTTATTATTTTTAGAGCATATATTGCCAATCGTGTGACTGATAAATTGACTAAAGTAACTGACAATATTTACTGTTGTCGGTCAGGGTCGGCAGCTGATACTCAAGCAATAGCAGATATTGTATCTTACCATTTGGCATTTCATGAGTATGAAACAGTTATATATTAAGGAAAAAAAAACTTATGGAATTGTTAATTTTTAGATTGGAATTAAATGAGCAGCCTCTTGTTGAAACAGGTGCTGCAGTATTTCGTGAATTGTGTTATAATTACCGTGATTCATTAACTGCTGGGATTTTAGTAGCTGGATGGGATAAACGTAAAGGGGGACAAGTTTATTCTGTTCCTATTGGTATACTGCTTATTGAAAGTAAATAATTTATTAGTCCGTTAATAACGTGGCAAATGCATTTTAGGTGGAATGTGTCTAAGGCAACCTATTTCTATAGGTGGTTCAGGTTCAAGTTATATATATGGTTATGTAGATGCAAACTTTAAACCAAATATGTCTAAAGAAGATTGTGTTAATTTGGTTATTAATTGTTAGTATATTTAATAAATATGGATGTAGTTTTGTGTTCATATTAATCTATTTCATAAAAAATTGTTTGTTTAGCTTTGGCATTAGCAATGTCTCGTGATGGGTCCTCAGGAGGTGTTGTTAGGGTTGGTATTATTACTGAGCAAGGTGTAGAACGCCGAGTTGTACTTGGAAATGATTTACCAAAATTCTTTGAAGGATAAGAACTTGTATAATTATTATATTTGTATTGGAAAGTGTATTAATAAATATTTTTTTTTTAATATGTACTAATATTATTTCATTTGGGTATATATATGTATATACCTGATTGGGTAGCATAGTAGCTTGTAACACCATTTGTCATGTGGGAGATTGCGTCCAATTCTCAGTTAGAGAGTCACCATTTTCGAGGGTGAGCGTGAGGCTAACAACCTCACCTTGTAAAAAATATATCAAAAAGTTTTGGCAAGAAAGGCTCTAAGCTGGTATTGTTGAAGAGGTTTGGGACTAGAAAATAGTTTGTGGAGTCAATGATAATGATATATTTATATATATAACAAAATAAAACAATATATGAAGTTTATATATTTCAATATATTGAGCAACAACAGCAGTACAGTATTTAGCAAATACAATTACAATTCAACGACTAGGTTTCATATTTTTCTTAAAATTCACTACTTTCATGTAACCAAACATTCTTGTTACATGTACATTTTTATTTGAATATAAAAATTCAATCAGTAGTGAATATTAAGAAAATCATTAAATATTACATTACGACTTCATGAACGGTTTTAGATAGAAAAAATAAATTGTAACTCCAATTTCAGATACTCAACAGCAACAATATCCTTTGATGAAGTTGTAATATAATTTAAATAGCTACTTATGTTTGTATATGTATATATATGTATATTATCATCTAATACAACTATAAATGCATTTTTTAATTTTTTTTTAAATAAATTCTCTATTTTTTTTGTACCTGTAAATAGGACGTATATAAATTCATCAAAATGGTTGCAGATGTGAATCAGCAATATGGAAGAATTCACTGTTTCATTTTTTTTTTTTAATATAACATTGCAAGACGTTTATATTTTATACTTTAATTTATCACACTTCATTTTATCTTACATTTAAGTTGAACGTATTAACAGGAGATGGGTGAACATTACTTTTAATACAAAGTTTTAATTCTATTTGATCATCAATTATTAATGATTAGATTTATATATATAGGTATAACAAGCATGGTTTAAAAAAATATTTTATTCATAATCTATTTGATGCTGCCTTAAAATACATAATTTTGATTGAACATGAATTAAAATAATATTTAAGACAATTATTGTCATAAAAGAGCTCATAATTTAGTTAGGTATATACTCTACCAAACTTTAATTCAAACGTATTTTCAGTTTGTTCAATTTCATATTACTTTTAAATAATTTTTTTTAGTAACTACAATAAATACTTGAATCATTTTAAGGTAACATCTTAGTCATTCAATATATAACCTGAGACATAATAATGACTAACCATTACCTTAATATGACTTACTAAAGTCAATGAGTTTAATTTTCCCATCTCCATTAATGATCTTATGCATATATATTTTAAAGGGTATTAGCAAAACAGACAAATATTGAAAAACATTTAGTTATTCAGTCAGATATAACAACGTTTTTTTAGAAATCGATTTATTCGCACAACAACACATTTTATCTTGACAACATTAAAAATCGAGACATTGAGTATGTTTTAGTCTGAGGCCTTTTTTATCATTTAACAATAGAACAAGTGAAATTTTCAGATTCCACACACTGAGAATTTTACTTTTCAATAACAGTTTGTTTATTCAATAGATTTGAAAAAATTACGATTCCAATATAATTTTATTAAAAAATTTTCTTTCTCATGTTGATTTTATAACAAACTAAGTACAAAGCTATCAAAAATGACAAAAAACGGGGTACGTTAGATACTGGCACACAATTATATCACGTTATTTACAAGCTACAAACTTTTCTACACCTTGGCACATTTAATAAGAGTTAATAGTTATGTATTTTGGTTTCCTTTTTTGATTTTTACGGCAAAATACTACTTTAATTTGTATGAAATGTTATCAAATTCTAGCTATTATTAAAAATACTTGGTAATTTGAATTGGTGAGTTTTTTCTGAATCGGTGACTAGTTATGATATAGAGTATTTTTATGTATATTATATTTATACATGTATATATTTATGTAAAAAATTAACCAAAATTTTAATATTTGTAAATTGAAAAAATAAAAATGTAAAGTTTTTTCTACATAATTTCTAAAAAATTAATAAATATAAAAATAAATAAGGTACTGAAATAGGATTTAAAATAAAAATATAAAATAAATAAAACCTTTATTATAATAAAATATAAAAAATATATGTATGTATATACATACACACCCATATATAGACAATAATAATAATTATATTAAGAATTCTATTAAGTCAAAAGGCTAAAAACATTAAATAGAATATAAACATCACAGCTCATAAGTTAATAGGATACACGAGCACTAAAATTTTCTATAAATGCTATTTCACAAGATAATATTAAAATTATTGAACACAAATTTCACTTCTAAACCTTGAAATTTCAATTAAAATATTCTGATAGACTCATGTATTTTCAATAATCTTAATATTTGTTAAATACCTTATTAGGCAAGACGTGTTGAAGCTGAGGAGTACTCGTGATCTGTATTGGTATTTTCGTTCAATGTGTTTGCTTCTAATTCGGCAATTTCTTTAAAATGTGATTTACACAATAAGACTATACCTAGGAGTACAATTGGTAAGCCAAGTAAAGAACAAATGAGTTCACCAGTTATAGAAGGGGACCATATTAACATTCCTGGAAAAATCATATCAATTAATAAATTATATACATAGTTATGTATATTCTTTACCTTGTCCAATTTCAGTCATTTGGAATAGTGACCACCATATTTCTGACACAGGTAAAGCTACAGTTGTCATAGCAACTGTGAATACTGCCGATTGGCTAAGTATTAAAAAATAAACAGAAGATATACTGAAAATAATGTAAGCGAACACAAATGGCCATGCACTCATCGATACATTTCCACAATTATTTTGTGACGTTGGATGTACACCATGAATTATATGAGGTTTTAATGCAGTTGGTTTAAATGGAAATTCAAAATGACAAGCTATACCATTATATGTATAATTCCAAAAATCATTTAGTGATTCACTCTATAAAAAAATATCTACTGTTATTTCTTATATAAAAGATTTTTTTAAAAAACAGAGATAATTAATACCTTTCCAACATCTGGAATAATGTCAACCCAAAAGAATACAATAACAAGAGCCCAAATGATAGTATGTATCCATAACGTAAGCGATAAGGCAGAATGTTTTTTCTGTGCATTCATTTGATTGATTCTCGGAGTAGCCGATGTTAACGGTACAGTATCGTTTGAAGCTACGAGACGAGATACTGTTGCGAGGAAGGAGGACGATATACTCGTGTACATTAAGGTCTGAAACGTGATTAATCGTCGGTGAAAATTATAAAAGTGAAATTATACTTTTAATTAATGGAAATGTATTTTTTGACATTGAAAAACGAAGAATATTACTTGAGTACAAACTGGAACAAGACATCTTTCTAAAGTGGTAAAATATGCTGAAAATAGAGCAAGCCCTGTGACATAAACAGCAGCCCAAAGGGCATGTGTGCGATTCGTCCAGTCACCCGCATCCTCTTCGCGTGTCGCTCTTTCAACACCGCGACAACGAAATTCATCACAGAGTCCGTAATCAACAGAAATAAATAAACCGACTATAATCGTAGTGCACGAGAAGATACGTTGCAATCCCATTACTGCGATTAAAGACATAGATTAAAATTTTGTCAAAATGAAATTCTGTACTTTACACTCACATTTTCGACAAAAAAAGAAATAAAATACCAATGAAAACACTAGTATAATTCCTTTCATGGGATCCTGTAGATGGCACATAACTCTTTTCCGATCAATGGCATATATTACCAATAAATAGCTGAGAGTTAATATAAATCCAATGTTTAAAATACTGCACAGTCCGATCGGCGGTTTGAATATCTTAAATTGCTCGTTCCTTTTTAAACATTTTTTCCAAACGAATGTCAATATAAATAGAATTATCGTCACCGTCGTCGAAGTGAATAAAATCAACGTATAAGCATCGCCCTTTACGTTAACAGTTTCCAGATACAGAGGTAGAGAAATCAGTAAAAACGTGGAAGAAATAATAAGTAATAGTCCGATACCCATAAAATGCATTTTAGAACGAAAGGATGTCGTTTGATTTTCATTCGGTATGAAGAACTGCTTTTCGGACGGCATACACGGTTCTTCATTCTCAGTCATC
Source organism: Neoneuromus ignobilis (assembly GCA_029203775.1). NCBI lineage: Eukaryota > Metazoa > Arthropoda > Insecta > Megaloptera > Corydalidae > Neoneuromus > Neoneuromus ignobilis. Next base: position 21,964,421 of record CP092096.1, on the reverse strand, counting down.
CATTCTTCATCACTGTTTTGCATTAAATCGTCATTTTCTGCTTCATCCATTTTCGTCCGATGTAAAAATTTATATACAGAATAAATGATTAATGTTCAATAAATAACTCGTCCACAATTTAAAAGTATTTTTATGTATGGCTTGTTGTAACATCTGAAATGAAAATAAACACGTTTTATGTATAAATCTTTACACTGATGATATTATCTGGAGCTGTTATTTACAGAAAGAAACATAGGCAAAAAATATACTAGATACAGCTTTTGTAGTTGTAAACAGATCAATAATAGGAGAAGAAGTAAATATAAGATGTCAACACAGTTAAGCCACGCCTCTTTGTCAATGATTAATGATTTGTACCTGAAGGGTACAGTTGTTATATTTCAGATAATTTACTAAATACGAATTTAATATATTAATAAAAATGTTTCTTTCAAATTTTAATCACAATTGGTAACAATATTTATATACATTAATCATTTCTTTCGCTGTACTTTTTAAATTGCCCTTTGTACTGGAGTTTGCGTAAAAGATTACAATCAGGAGTTTTAAAAAGTTATTTGATTAAAGGGGGGTAATTTTACTAAATTATTCACATAAATCCTTATAAGAACAGTATTTTAAAATTTAGCAAGCTGTATTATAAAACTTAATTTCAGAATTTTATAAAGTTAAGTTCTAGATTTTATAAATTGACAATGATGATATGACCATCGAAATGCATAACAGCCTCTAAACAAATAAAGTGAACAATAAATGATTTTTTTTGGTTTATAATATCTAATGGTGTTGGGGTGATAATTAATTCGTATTAAAATGAATTTGTCACAGTATCAAAGCAAATAGAAATAGTAATATTGGCAATACTTCAGAACTAAAATCGTATGTTTGTTGAAATAATTATTTGAAAGTATTTATTTAAAAAAAATAATAGTTGGATACGATTTTTCTTAAGATTCTGTTTAATTTTTATCTGTTTTTCTTAATGAATATTTTAAGGTCATTTTTGTTCAGAATACTGTTTTCAAATTGTTTTTTAGATTTATTCAAAAGTCTCATCGGCGAAAGGCCATCGATGTCATTGGTTCTTTTTAAAGGCTTTCACAAGATTATTCCATTATTTCTTAAATGCGTTTAATCTTATCTAACTCTCATTTCCATTATACTTTACAATTTAATTTCTGCATCTTTAGTAAAGTCTCTTTTTTGGCCTCTTTTTATTTCTTGGTTGATACGTATCTCGTTAATACCTATTTCATTGATTTTATTTGTTTTATTATACGAATTACTTTTCATTGCCCTCGTATCCAATTACAGATTTTCCAATCATGTTTATAAAATTCTAATATTATCCTTTTCATGTTTCACTCTGTTATTATTAATTATTGCTTTATTTTTGTATTCAGTGTCCAATTTTCTGACCCGTAAATAAAAGCAAATAGTATACATTGAATGTATGCTTTCTGTTTCAGGCTCAATGGCACTTTACTCTTCATTGTATGTATAAAAATGAATGAATACATACTTCAAATACTCATATTTATACATATTTTTCTAAAAATGATTTTTGTTAATTAACTGAACATAATATTTATTAAAAGATATAAAGTTTCTAATAATAAAATTAATTTGACATTGATTTTCAATTTACATTATATTTTTTTATGTTTTGTTGAATTTTAATGAACAGTAGTAGTTATATAATGAAATGAAATGAATTTTAAATATAAAAAAGTAAACATTTTAAATTGTAGACATGTTTGATTGACAGGAATTTATTTTATTTGAACAGTGTAGCATTTAATTAACAATAAAATAAGCTATATTTTATAAATTTTCATCTTTAAATAATAAATAAGTCAATCACATTTATATATATATATATATATATATATATATATATATATATATATATATATATATATATATATATATATATATATATATATTATCCGACCTGTAGAGTAGTGGCATGCAATCTTCCGCATCACCGCTGCCATACGGGAGATTGAGTTCAATCTCTGGTTGGTGAAATAGAGCGGGCGGGGACTCTTAATCAAGATGACGGCTACTTGCCTAAGGGAGTAAGCGTTGAATGAACAATCCTTACCAACTCTACTAGTTAGCATGTTGAGTATGACAAAGTACCAGTGAATGGTAACATTCAATGAGGCTTTTACTCAGCAGTGAGTTTAAATAGGCTTTTATAATGCTGATATACATATTCCAAAGATGTAATTAACATTTGTTTCCTAATTATTATTTCTTGTAGTTCTTCATTGATATGCATGTAAAACGTTTGTTAGAAATATATTGTCTTTAAAATTGACTTATACATTTTAATTTTTGTTAATTATTAGTTTTGTGTTAAAGTCATTTCTGAAGATATTTAACGGATGAGAATGATTTTCTGAAACAGATGGTAGTTGAAAATCTACAACAAATTTATTGAGAATTATTATATAGACTCAAAATTCGTCATATTGCAGTTTTAGATCAATTAAAAAAAAACGTAACATGGGTTTAAAATTTGGTTTTTGAGTACCAAACATACTAACGGATATTCATTTTATATACAGATTTATAATTTTATTTTTTGTCAAGATAACTATAAAATTGATTAAAAATCAGTTTTTACAGTAATAAAGTGAAGAAAAATATATTGGTTAGAAAGAGATGATACCGTATTTCTGGCTGTAAAATTCAAAATACATTAAAATAAGTATTTATGTGAGGTTTGTGATATTGTAGGGGTATGGTGTATTTCGAAGTGTCATTAATTTAGGTTGATACTGACAATAATCGACTGAATTGAAAAATTACTGCATATCAAAGCGAATATAAAATGTGTTATTTTTCATTAAAATAATGTAAGTCCAGTTGTGGTTATGGATATCTAAATAAGACTAAAGGATTTTGGTTAAAAATCCTTACATATTTTCCATATTCATTCGATTTATTATCTTCTGATTATCATTTATAATATACTATTTTACAAACTTATATTAACCAGAACAAAGTAAATTCGTATGAAAAAACTTAAAATCATCTTTTCAGTACTTTTTTTGCATCCAACCCAATACTCTTTTATGAGGATGTAAAAAATAAATTTGCTAAAAAATGGAACAAAATAATAAGAAATTATGGAATTAAAATAATTAATTGAATAAAATAAAGAAAATAAAATGTTTTATTTTATAAATTAAAATGGAAAAAAAATCATTAAACATATATATATATATATATATATTTCTTCACTATTTTTGAGTTTTAGTTGGGTGATTCTATAAAAAATACTCGGTAAAATACTAGTAAAAAGGTTAGAAAAAAATGACTATGAACGATCTAGAAAAGAGGTAGAATTCAGATCAAATATTAGTACATTAGACAATCTTCAGACATTACAAAAATTGTAACAAATATGCTCAACCATTTTTTTTATTTATTTAAAAACGACTAAAATTATTTAGTTGGATAATTAAGGGAGTGAAAATTTAGTCATTAGATTTTTAATAATTTTTATAACTATATGATTAAATTTTTAATCATATTTTCAATTGAATGAAAATTTAAATTTAGTCGAATAACGCTCTACTTTGACGAATAGTTGGTTCAGATATGACATTTTAATGGAATGGACTAGAATGGAAATATTGTACATTGGATTGGTCAAAGTGAATAATTTTGAAAGATTTTATTCAACAGTGAATAGATAGAGGTTGGCGATGATGATGATATGTATATATATATATATATATATATATATATATATATATATATATATATATTAAAATGAAAGGAAAATATTCTTTGCTATGTATTAATATAGATGTTAATAAAGTGTTTTAGTATAAAATGTATAGCAACCAAATTATTTAATATATAATCATCTAATTATTTTATAATATAATACAAATTCTATTCACTTGATACGATACTGTATGTTTAAGTAGAGGCTCAGTAGGTGTAGGTGTACGATGCGTGCGCGCATCACCCACCTGTGGATGTCTTTACGGTGCCATCGACGTCGTGTTATCACGTCGCGTTAGTCTGTCAACGTCGCGGCTCTGGTTCGGTCATCGTCGATGAACAACATTAACCGATGTCGAAATCATAACACGTATCACGCAGCATTTATTTCAATCCAGTTTTATGTATGAATAGAAATAAATAATTGAATGTTTTACTCTACTTATATTTATTGAAATATTATTAAAATAAAAAAAAATGTTTCGTAGATGAATGTGGATTTAGTAGAAATTGTAATAATATTTTCTTTGATTGGAATTTTATCTATATTTAAAAGCAATGGCATCTTCATTATCTCGAATTCAAATTTGATATAAAAAATAGTTATTTCCAATATGAACAATAACTAGGAAATAGTACTAAGTCTTAATACATAACTTTCTAGTCAAAATTCCAAAAAGTACGTATAAGTAGTTAAAAACTCATTGTATGTTAGAAATAAACTCGTACATAACTATTTTCAATTCTTTGGAATTGATTTAAAATAATAACAAATTGTGGATATCTAATTGTTTTATGTAAACTAATTAATTGTAAATTCAATTTGTGAGTGTTATATTCTATTAGTAGAATGAAATGATTGTGTCTCAAATTTTGTGTAAAAAAAGGTTTCATTGATAGACAAAAACTTCAGCATTGAATAAAAACTGTGCATTAAAAAAAGTACGCTGAATGTTTACAATCGGTAATGTATTTTTAAATCCTTGAAATATATTTATATACATTATTTTATATTTGTAAATAGGTAAACCGTAAGCAATGTGTTAATTTGAAATGGTTATAGCATTGTTCATAAAGTAATTATATATATATATATATATATATATATATATATATATATATATATGTATGTATGTATGTATGGATATATATATATATATATATATATATATATATATATATAAACAAACGAAAAAAATTCTCTCGAAAATTGTAAAAAGTAAAATTAAAAATACAAGTTCAAAAAATAAATACATATTTTTAAAAATCATGTTTTTGTTAATTATAATATATATATATATATATATATATATATATATATATATATATATATATATATATATATATATATATATATATATATATATATATATATATATAAACTAAAATGTATATCCATTAATTAAATTCAAGCCTTGTCAGAGAAAAAGCCTCTAGGGCTATTTGATTTAAATGTCTTTCACGAAAATTTTGGTTTAGACTACAGTCGTTTATTCACAAAGTAAAAAATGTATATTATTGAAAATAAAATTACATTATTTTGTTGTAGGCAATTAATTTTATTATTGGTAATAAATGAAAAAGAACCAAAGTTAATTTTAAATAACGTGTTTTTATTTTTATTTCTTTTCTTGTAAAATTCAAATTATTTTTATAGTAGCAATGTTTGAGACTATAAATATATAATTTATGATAAATAATTATTGTATGGTTTATTTGGTGTGACATTTTTAAACTGATTAGCTAATTTAGTTTTCGATTTAAAAAGAATCCTGAATATCGAAAAAGAGAAATTTGAAAAAGGTAATTGTGTTTTGTAGATTCTTTAAAAAGGCTTAATGATATTGACTTAATAACTGCATAGGAATTAGTTTTAATAATTGAGTGTATGAATGTTGGATCATTTTTATGAATTCAATTTACTTTTATTAATAAATCTTTATTAATTTACTTTTATAAATTATTACAATTATTTTATATGAAATATTTCTTTTGAACATTGCAAACACTTTATTAAGAATTACAAAGTAAGGAAATTGTTAATAAAGTTTGATATTAAATCCAATAATTTATATATCATATTTTTTTCATTTGTCGGATTCTTATTTTACATCAAAAAATTAGTTATTATAAAATCAATATCTTTTTAAATTATAACTTCAAATTATTTATTTTAAATAAAATAAAAAAATAGATATAGTAAATATAAGAATTAAATTAACGAACTAGTTGATTATGAGAAGTTTTTTTTATTATTATTAAGTGTCAAATATATATATAATAAAAAGTAATAAATTCAAAAGGATTCACTAATTAATACGACAATTAATTAGTAAATTCTTAATAGATGAGAATGCTATCAAGATTCGTAAATTAGTTTGGTTTAATCTCCTAGTAGATTCAATTAATAAACAAAAGATAATTGAATTGTAAATGAATAAACAACATTAAAATCAAAAGGTCAATAATTGTAGGTAATAAAAATAATAAGGGCGGTTTTTTGTCAAGGTATTAAAATAAGACTATTAATTAAATTTAATCTTAAAATAAGACTATTAATTAAATTCAGAAATCACAAATGATATGATTTAAAGCATAATTTTAGTAGATTAAATTCTATTAATTAGGAACAATAAAGAATATTCTGAAATAAAAAAATAACACTTACTTTAAAAAAAAATAATATTTTTATGAAGAATATTGAAAAGTGTACTTAGGTTGTTATTTTTGGCTGTGGAATATTAAATCGATTGATTTTTCTCTGTTATAGATTATTTTTTTACCTTTATTAATAAATAAAAATGTTTAGTTAGTAAATTTAATTCGACTACTAATTGAATATGAATTATTCTAGTTTAAATTGTAAATTGAACTAAGTAAAATTTGATATTATACATAAATACATACATGCATATATATATATATATATATATATATATATATATATATATATATATATGTATATAAGATGTATACAGAAAAAGTAGAAATTTAAAAATATATTTTTATTATTATATAGAGATTTTTTTATTACAAACAATTAATTATTTTGATAGCGAATTAATATTATTTTATAATATGTAGTTTCCTTGTTACATTTTTCGTTTCATGTAATACAAAAAGAAAAGTTAATTGTTTAAGAATCATTATTTTATTTTGTACGTAAAAGTATGAAAAATGTATATTTAAATATCACCAAGAAAATAAAAATGTATAATTAATTTTTGGAATACATCTGAAAAGAATGTAGATAAATAATAAGTATAAATGAATCGTGCGTAAATATTTCTAAGAAATAATTTGTTTCATACAATGATGTGATGATTAAATTTACAAAATTCATTAGTGGGAATTTTAAAATTCTACGAAAGCAGTATATTATTTTTTAATAAATTGTATTCATATATAAATCAAGACTGAAATATTGACATACACACAAATACGTTTGTGTTTCTCTCTCTCTCTCTCTCTCTCTCTCTATATATATATATATATATATATATATAAATACACAAATATACATACATATACGTACACTTACACCTTAAATACATTAAATTGAATTGTGTGTGAAAATATGAATATTTTCAATTAAAACTCTGTCGGAAGAATACAAATTGTATTATAGATTCATTTCTTATAATGTATCTACGAAAATTTCCTTTAGAGGTATGTTTCAATCCAACTTTTAATACTCGAATAATAACATGAAAATTAATGCTTGAACAATTCACTTGGCGATTTTTTCATAAATGATTTCAAGTTAATATTTTTATTTAAATTTGATTAAACCGTTTTTACAGAAGATATATTTCGAATAAAAGACCAATTTAATTTTTTTATTATATTATTTTTGAATATGTTTGAAATGAAATGTTGTCTGGATGTTAACTCTTCATATATTTGATTGTTAATTGGATTTTTATTATTCAGTAAAGCGTTTCGTAACAATTTAATTAATTTTTCAAGGTTTGAAAATTGAAAATAATTTACAAGCGGGAAAAAATTGTCAGTATTTTTTAAAGAAAAATATTTTATTTATTAACAAATGAATTTAAATATTAGACTTAATTTCAAAAATACCTTTAATATTTTTGATTTTATTTCAAAATAATATATATTTCATAAATTTTTTATACAACTTTTTAATTTAAAGATATATTAAAATATAATTTATAATAAATATCCTTGTTACGTTTTTTACTTTTATTATCTCTCTCGGGTTCTTATAAAATAGAGAAATAATTCTCTTTTTTTAAAATAAATCTTATTTTTCCAATATTTAAAATATTTGATTTTATCTTATATTATCAAATTCATTTTTTAGATCTACAAAAGCTAAAAACGTAGAATTATTGCATATTATTTTTTTTTGTTATGAGATTTAAGGATAATAGTGCTTCCTAGTATGTATCTTCATTATCATCATTAGTCTCTTTACATCTGCTCCTACTTTGACAAATCTAGTGTTTTTCTTTTTCAATCTATTCAGACGAATTTTTTTATATTTCTATCACGTCTATCAATAAGTTTTTTCCTAGATCTTTTTATAAAATTTTCTTGTTTATCGGTAGCCCCCTCTTTTTACTATATCTATTTAAAACTTCTTACTTTTGTCATTATATTCGTATTTGTTTTTTCTGATCCGTTAATTTCTTTTCATATCGTTTTGTGTTATTCTTAACTTTGAAATCCTGCTTGTTCTCGAAGTTGTAAGAAATTTGAATGTCTATAGCTGTCTTAAAATAATTTTGGTGAAACTTTATATACCGTTACATGTATATATATATATATATATAACTTATTTTCTAAGACTAATTTTGCGAATATAACACATATAACTGCAATGAAAAAATATACATTGAAACTAAACACCTGTTCAGTAAACAGACATTATAGTAAATATTAAATATAATAATTGTATTATATGTAACGAAAATATATGCTTATAACAAAATCAAATAAATGTGATTAAAAATACGACGATGCGAAGAGTTCAAGAACAGATAACTTTGCTACAAGCGTGCAAATGTAAACGTACGTATGAAAAAAGTATACATTTGTATATAACTTTGTTGCTGAATATAAACGATCGCAGTATTTCCTCAGTATTCGAGTACTTTAAATATTGACATTGACATTTGTGGTCTCGCTATTTTGTTCAAATAAAAAAATTTGACGTAGTTTATTTTATCACAAGTGTTTGGAAAATATACTTGGAAAATGAATAGAAGACAGTTTTATATGTTGATTTTAATATTGATTTTTATTATTGTTTTTTTTTCTTTGTGTTATATTCCCTTAAAACCAAACATTTATTTTTAAAAGTCATATGCACGAACTTTCTAGAAAAGTAATGAACAGCACGAATATATGAATCTTGCTGTATATGTTCATTGTATTGTTTCATTGGAAATGGAACTAAAAATATCGAGCTAATATATTCATATTGTTCTGTTATGTGACGATTTTACCGTTAACGAATTCCACTAATTTATTTCTAACACATTCATGTACCGTCGATCTTGAATGAATGCCGTTTACATGTATCGTGATTGTACACGCCTACATCCACATGTTTATGAATTATTAAACAGTTTATTGATGTAATTGTGATCATCTTATGATTGTTGTCTGGGTCATATCAATTTTAAACACGACACAATTTCAATTTAGGATTGATTATTAAGTGCGTCAGTAGCGTAACAACGCATCACATTTGATCAAAAAGTAATAGTTACAACAGTTTTCTTAATAATAATGATAACAATCTTGCCTAGGATAATAAATCATTGGATGGGTTTTAGTTTTTTTAATAATCTTAATATTTATAAAATTAACTCATTTCAATTTAATTTTTAAAAGTGTTAATTAAAAAAGATAGTATGTTGAAAATATTAGAATGAAGAACGTTCCAAGCTAGAGTACATCTTTGAAAGAAATTTAAATACTTTTGAAATATTTAGTAAATACTGCAAAGATATAGCCGGTTTGGAGGTGGATTGAGTTGATTTTCCAAGCTCATTGTCTCATGATGTAACTTGTAAGTTATTTATTTCTCACCATCAGTTATTGATGTATTTAAAAACGACTCCGGTCAATAACGAGCAATTAATAATAGCGAAATCATAATTTTCTAAAGTTGTGGTTGGTGAAATCGTTAGGTATACCTTTGAACAGTTCCATGATGAAACTAAGACGATAAATATCATTCACTATGATTTATTGTTCTATTTTGAGGTTTTCTACAAGATTTTGCACTGTGAGAAAAAATTTGTCCATAATTTGACCCAAATAATCATATAATATCAACTCATTTCATTTAATTGACATAATATAAATGTCAGAGAATTTTTTGATCAGTTCAATATTTTAAATCATTTAAAAAACAAATATATTTAGTGAAAAATAATTATTCTTTATATATATATATATATATATATATATATATATATATATGTTGTGTGCATGTGTTTGAATGTAAATGATATATATTTTAATTTTTTTTACAGCAAGCAAATATATTGCGTGCAAAAATAGTCTCACCTTTCTTTAAGTTCATTGATATGAAATGTTTATATGTACTTACATATTAAAACATAATGTTATATATATATATATGGTGTGTGTATATGTGTATGTGTGTGTGTGTGTATAAATCAAATTAAAGTTCGACACTCGACACAAAGAAAATTCCAAAACTTCAATAGAGAGTACAACAACAATTTCAAAAGGAGATAAAAAGATAGTTGAATGGATAAAAGCAGACGTTGAAACACGAGATATTATCAATGTAAGAGATTGAAATGACAATGTTCTTGTTGTATCTCGAGAAGAAATAGTCTATATAGATTTTAGATTTTGCGTGAACACAGCACGCCTATTGAGTAGAAAAAGAATGTCAATTAATTTTGTCAAATAATGTTGAAAAGAAAATCTAAACATAGTTTAATTATGTACTTCTTTTTAGTGAATAAATAGAGAAAAGTTGTTATTTAAATTTAACATTCACGAATAGAATCAGATGTAATTAATGTTATTGTTCGAATGCATGCTTGTAGATAAATGCAAGTGTAATTATTGTTATCATTAAGTAAATAGATGTTGTTAGTAGTACAACAATACATTATATAAACCTTATTACTTAGTACGATTAAGTTACTTCTAGCACTTGCTAGATACAAATAGTCCATAGTCACGTTTCGTTAATACTACATTTATAACAGAATAAATTCCATTTAGAAGAACGTTTATATAATTGGAATTACTGATGTAAAATTCATTAAAAGTTTAAAAATAACTTGTATGCATATAAATAAATGATCACTTTTTTGTAGAAAACTAAAAATGAATAACAAATTATACAAATCAAATCAAATTCTTGATATAATAGCATTCAAATAAAATCAAGTTATTTTGATGTTTCTGATTAGAATTTTTTATTAAGTTGGTAAATTTATTTCGATTCAAACATACTTGAGGAATATCCAGATATATGTAATATATAAATATTTTATCAGAATCTGAATAAAATCGATACTTCCAATCGTATACTATAGTATTCTTTAGCCATTTGGATTCGATTTCCCTCCATGTTGTACGGTCGATCATACTAAATGAGTTTTTTCAATACGATGTTTTCAGGCAGTTTAAGTAAATATGGGGTAACTAAAAATATCAAGAAACATTTGTTATTTTATATAAATACATTTATGTATATATATTTGAAAAGTTCATTCAATTTTTTCGTTCAAAAAATTTCAGTCGATTTAAATGTAATTAACTCCATTTACATCATTTTTATTGCATGGTTTTTTAAAAGACGATTCTTCAAATTATATTTTAACAAAAATTTGTAATGTTCGATATTTTATTTGAAAGATTGCAAATAATAAAATGTATTTTTAGTATCTTATACTTTTTTATTTTTGAAAAGATAAGAACGTAATGTAAACATAAAAGAAAATTTATATGATATATGAAAAAGATTCATTTAATGAACTTACATGTTAGAGCGAGTTCTGATGTTTTGTTTCAAAGATTTTTGCCTTAATGATGTACCCCTATTTACATAAAACATCCAGGATTGATAGTGATTGAATAAAAATTCTGATTGAAAATAAACAGCATTGGATAATACTGATCCTTCTCATATATCTAGATTTCCCTTATATTATCTTCTTACTATATGACCGGTTTATTTTCAATTCAAAATTTTCACTTTTGTTATAACATTTGTAAATTTAGTTTTCTCTCTCTCTCTCTCTCTCTCTATATATATACATTTTAGACATAAAATAATATAGCATAAATTGATGTATCAAGTGCATTGAAAAATAAACTAAATTAAAAATTAACGAAAAAATAACTTTTTTATATTTATGTGAATAAATTATGTATTTTTTATAATAAATATATTCAATTCAAAAATGATGAACTTCAGTGATTCAAAAGAAAATAATTATTATTAAAAAATAGGTGTATTTTCACAATAATAATTATTTATATATATATATATATATATATATATATATATATATATATATATATATATATATATATAATTGTCATTTATGCATGCAGTATTATAAAAAGATTGAAATGAGTAATTTATGAATTTGATTTAAACATATTTCATTTATACAAAATGCCCATTTTCATTCAAACTAATAAATATTTATGTATTTCTGAAATGAAAAAAAAAATGAAAAACCGCCCATTGTATTGAATATTTTTGAAAGACATTTCGAAAATAGAATATATCATTTACATTAGTTGCAAGAATATATAAATAATAACGAACATTTGACGAGAATTTTAAATGTGACGAATTGAAAAGGATAATGAAAATGCCATTTACATATTTCGAGCGTTCGTTCAATGAAACATGAACAGCGGAAAGGGAAATAACAACCGGTCGCATGTTCTGTTTTAACATTTTCTGTCAGTTTCATAAATGTGTGTATGTAACGTGCAGTGGCATCAATCTGTAACATGTATCATTATTTGGTTTTAACAGATATGAAATTCCAATGGGACAATTTTAAAGTATTTAAATATATTTATATCGTATGAAATGCACATTCTACTATTTGGGATTCTTTTTTTAGGTATATATTTTTTAATTATTTTTTATCGATAAAATTTGAGATTTATATTATTTGTTTTGATACTGTTACAGATTTAATTTAAAAAACTTTAATCATGCATCAATTTTTATAAATACCAATAATCATATTTTGTTCATTTTATTCGTTGGTGTGAATTTCGACGGTTGTGCTGCAATCATTAGATTGTTACATTATTTTACTTTATTTTATAATATAACGTTTTGAAAATGATGGAATGGCTATCCAAATGAGCATCAGTGACTCTAGTAAATAATAAACGATTACTAAATATTTTTATAAAATCTTGTAATGTTAATTTGAGTGATTAATTGGTGTTAAATTGATGATATTTATATATATATATATATATATATATATATATATATATATATATATATATATCAGAACATTGCTAAGGGAGTCTCATTAAATGTTACGATTAATTGTTATTAAAAAATAAATAGATAAATGAAAAAATATTTTAATAATGTCTTTAAACATATATACAAGATTTTCAAACTGTACTTATGAAATTACAACTGCTTTTTTAATATTTATATGGTATTTATATAACTTATTGTTCACATTTTTTATAATATATTTTTTAAATTAATTCACATATTTTAACAATATTTCATAAAATCAGTTGTAGCTATTTTTAATATAAAAAATAATTTATTTTTAAACTTTCAAGTACCAAATATACATAATTTCATATAACATAACTGAATTCAATCCTTAAAAAAGGGAAATGTATTTACTTTGTTGAAAAACGACCTATTTTCATAATAAAACTATTGAGTTGGAATAGAGAACATCAACATAAAAATATTATCAGAATATGAACGTCGTTTTTATTCCGTCGAGTTCAATTTTAATATACATTATCCTGTTTCGTTTTCATAGTGTGCATTATATATATAAATGTGCAGGTATATTCTGGATTGAACACTGAAAATCCCTTCGTATATTTCGGTACTACTAACTAAAAATGTTCAACGGAATCGGTTATCTGGTTCAAGTTCAATTCACTGCATGTGTAGCAGAGCGTCAATCCACATGTGATATATATATATATATATATATATATATATATATATATATATATATATATATGATATAAACGATGCATCCATGTAGGTACGTCACGTTTATATTATATACACACCAGTGCGTGAATCATGTATGCCTGAATAAACGACGGGTTAACATGGGACTACAATATTTATACAAACGTAAATATTGACGTCATTAGACATAATAAAGTTAAACGTACGAAAATTTGATTATATTTTATAATTGGTGCCAGACAAATCGGTGTGTATGATTGTTTTTCAGTTTGTTTAAATAGATTTATTTAAAGATCATACGCAGACATTAATTGCATTTGGCATATTGTGAAATATTGTTCATAATCATGACATGTGAATGATGTATTTAAATTTTGAACGATGTGGGATGGTTGCATATGGTTTTTAATTTTTGACTAAGATTACAATAGAAATTAATTAATATGTAACCAATAGATTTTTATAAAGAATATAAATGTTTATGGGATAAAATGTAAATGGTAGTGAAACATGGGTTTCAAATTACAGAATATTTCAGTGATATCAGGAAACATAGAAAAGTATAGAAAGAAATAATACATCGAGATAAGAAGATAAATAATTTAAATGAAATAAAAAGTTATGAATATTTCAATAAAATGAAATGATTATGTCAGTTCTATAGTAATAAAAGATCTTCGATGATTAATAAAAATTATCTGATTGGAAAATCAGAAAAAGAAATAAACTCAATAAAAGACTATTAGATACATAGGATAGATATATAAGAAAATTTGTTAGAATGAAAGAAATTTTTGAATTTTTAAAAGTGGACAATTCTAGAAAAAACTTTTATCCAGTAATAGATAGAAAGAGGATGCTGCTAATGTAACTTCTTTTCTTCTGAATTTACTCGTTTCTTTTCTTATTTCTACTTATTATTCTTAATGCATTTTCTGTGTTTATATTTGTTGCCTGAAGTCACAGAATAATTCTGCCATTTAATTATTAGGTAATTTTCTGTGTATATACACACACAATATTATATATATACAAGTAACTGGCAAATATTTTTCGATTTACAAAATATAATTTAAAATAAATTTCATCATAGTTGTTTAGTTTTAAATATTATTCACTCTTTCACTTGAAATACAAAATTAAAGTAACAAATTTTTTCATTGAATAATATTATGGAGTGTTTAAAGGAATCAAAGAAAGAATGCACTTCTATTTATTAAAATATACAAATAAATAATATGAGCATTCTCATTATTATTCATTTTGAAAATTAAATTTCAAATTTTTAAAGTTTCTTTATTTCGTTAAATTAGATTCTCACGTACCCCACTATTGTAATAAAATATATAAATATATTCATAAGAAAATTATTAAAAAAAACATATGTTATTAAATTAAAACATAAGTGCATACAAACTTTATCATTGACATGTGTTTATATTATCAGACACATTTTTCCTTTATTTATTAATTGAATAAAAAATATATAGTGTCGTATCAATATCTAAATCAGAATCAATAAAAGTTTATATAAATGGTTGTTAAATAAATATATTCATTTTATAAATAAATAGAATAACATGTTGTTTACATATGTGTACATAATAAAAAAAGGGTTAAAAATAATCAATACATTACTGTTCGTATCAATTTTTGATTAGGAATAAATTGATTTTGTTAAATTTTGTCTCTTGTTGTGTAATTATTTTATGTACGATTGAATTTTTGTACGACATATCTGTTTTATTTAGTTTATAATGAAAAAAGTTTGGGATAAAGTTGTAATTATTTTTTTATACATATATATATATATATATATATATATATATATATATATATATATATAATGAGTATAATACCTATATTTTCGGTTTTGTATTTATCATATGAATAAATTTACAAAAACTCCAGTTACATTGATTTAAATTGTATTAAAATATATGATCTTTGTATATACATATATGGAAATCATTATTTACAATACATATATGGAAATCATTTTTTTAGTATCAAAGTAATAATTAATGATATATAAACCATTACGAATATTTATGTAAAATGTTATCCAATTTGATTTTTTTTAATCACTGGACAAAGTTTGTCACCGAAAGTATTATTTTGTGAAATTTGTTATAAAAATATTTATGTCAATGAGAAAATATTGCTGGACCCAATCCTTACATAACTTGAATTTCAAGTAAATTTACTTTTCAAGTATTGTTATAAAGTACGCATTCAACAAAAGCTTATTGCAAGTGGTACTTTCGTCTGAAAATCTACTTTGTTCTCTATCCACTTTAACTTATTCTCTTTTCTTTGCGATCTGACCGAACAATGGCCTATTATTACGTTACACGTTCTTTTATTGTCAAAAAATTGTCTATTAAGACTGATTAAATAATTATAAAAAGTATGTTTCAAGTGATTTTATTAATTTTTATAGATATTTATGTACATATTGATTATTAAAAGTTACTTTAGTTGTTTTACCAATTCTGAATTTTTTACAAAATATTAAAAAATATATATTTTTTTTATATTTATGAAAAAAAAGTTTAAATTGCATTCAAAATTAAAATAAATTGTTAAATAGATTAGTAAGTCACAATTTCAGTTTCATCACAACTGGTTAATTTTTAATTTTATTATACAAATATCTAAATGGAAAAAATATATGCACTCAAATAATGCAATATTTTTTAAGAGTTTTATTATATCATTCAGTAAATAAATTAATTTGTCGATTTTTTACAAAAGTGAAATTTATGTAAAAAATAATCCAGACTTAATTATAGAAATAATTTTTATCATTGTCTGGTCGTTTTTTAATAAATTTGTTTGATTTTATTAAAAATAAATTATGGGGATTTTGTATTGTTGTAATCACCGATGTATTTTTTTATGTATTTTGATGGGTTGCAGTATGTGTCACAATAATAATTGTAATTATTAAAATAGATGAAAATTCAAAGGAACTAAGTGTCTTGAATATATCAAAGTATAGCAAAATTCCTCATATAATAAATTAAAAATGACATATTTTGTAGTCTTTGTCTTGGTACAATATTATCTTTCGTATTCTTTTGTATGACTGTTTGAACTCCAATTTCTTGCTTAAATTGTAATAATTTGCTTTGACTGTTTTTTTTTTTTTTTTGATTTTAGTAGAATAATCACTGTATAAAATACCCTATACACAATAAAAACTTTTTGATATATTTTAATTCTCGTCTAACTGTTATTGTAATTCTTTAAAAAAATTCAATTTATTTAACTGATTAGGCTGTGACTCGTCATCAGACTGGAGGTTTTCTTTTTACAATTTTTAAAATGTTACTATTTTTGGATTTACCATAATTATTGCTCTGATACTTTTACAAAATCTTATTCTATTAGGATGAGTTATTAATTTGTATTAATGTTGAAATACTTTGTTGTAATAATTATTAAATATAATAAGATAAGTAACAAAACATCATAATGTAAAGAAGATTTTACATTTACAAGAACATGTTAGTTTGAAACATACAATGCTATTTTGGTTTTCAGGTTGTCTATAAGATTGATTTTCTTGTGAACATAGTTTTCATCGAAACACATTAGTTTTATATTTAGACTTGTATCATCCGAATTAATAAATATTTGGTTTAAGTGTATAGTTCAAGTTCCTATAATTAGTAAGTAGATATTTAGGTCAATAAATTATGTAAATATAAGATTAAATATGTACGTAGACACAATACATGTGTTGAACAAACATACAAACAGATATAATTTAACGAGGATGACAAATTCTATATAAAGCGTGTGTATAGTAAATACAATTAGCAATTATACACGAATTCTGCACTAAATTTATATACTGGATGTAATTAACCTTGGTTTGTTACCAAAAACAAAATAACATATAATTTGTTAATAGATAAAGAAATGTTTCCACATTGCTTTGTATGCATTGTGTACAGGTCTACCGTATCTGAACCAGTGCCGTCATGTTTTATTAGAAGTTTACATTGTAATGTTTGCCTACTGATGAAATCAACATTTAAACTAGTAGTGTTTAGACAGTGTGTGTGAGACATATTATGTCATATTTTTGTATCACGTTTTTACCTATGTAATTGAAAGGAACGCGCACGTTAATTATATTTGCAAACAGAATTTTGAATATTTTTGCTGTAGGTACAACTAATACCTACATTGATGGACATAAGTATTTGCCACATAAAAATTGTTTGTAAAATTCAAAAACAAAAATAAAATATTCTTTTTATTATAAATGTCCACATTTAATTAGGTTGTTACATATAAAATGAAACTTGAAATATGCGTGGAAATCAATAAAACATTACGTTTGTCTTTTCATTTTAAAATAGTTTATTTTTCGTTTCAGTTTTACTTCTTCTGGTAGTCGATAATGATTTTTTTTCTAAGCGTTCTTAAAAATTGAGTTTTAGCTTCAAGTAGTATTTTAGTTAAATATATATTTATATTTCAGTTGTCTGTGTATATTAATGGCCTTTTTCTGAAATATCTTTGCAAAGATATTTTAGGAAAATAACGATATTCAATGATGTATTTTCCATGTCTATACTCTTTTCGGTATATATCAGTATTTATATATTTATTGCTAAATATTTAGTTCTGAAATACTGAAAATAAAGTATTATCAACTGATGATATTTTCCTATGTTGCGGAAGTCACTGGTCATTGGCAATGAAATAAATATCTAGTAATATAGTCCATTTTAATCAAATTATGTAAAATTTTATAATTATGTGTTCTTAATAGTAAAAAATATTTTTTAATGATGGTTCTGTGAATATTGCTATAATTTATAAATACAATTTGTAGGAAATATTTGTCACAATTATGTAGTGAAATTTATACTTATGATAAATACTGAAATTCATAGAAAAATAATTTATTTTTTATTATTCTTATCGAGAGAATCTGAAAAATGTTCAATTAAATATACTAACATAAATTGATATTTATGTTAGTACTAAGACTTAATTATGTGTGTGATTTTTATACAAAAATATTTTTCTACATTGAAAATTATTCTAATTTATTTTTTCATTAAATAATTGTTTTACTTCAATAAGAGAAACACGAAATTGTATATTTTGTGAATATGTTATTAATTTTGAAAATCTAAGAATTCGTCTATAAAACAATATAAAATGAAATATATGAAAAATTACATTATATCAAAATTATATTCTCTTGTTGAAAAGATCAAAAGAAAATTCATTAATATTCACCGTTTGGTATTTGAAATACGTTTTGAAATTCGCTCGAATAAATATCAAATGATCAAAATACTGAACAATGCTGTTTTAGTCGATCTGTTAATGTCAAATTCAGTTTCATGTTGTTATGTAAACTGAAATGAGTATAATTCAACGTTGATCAACTTCATTTAATCCCTTATAAGAAAAGTTTCTTCATGCTAACTGTATTATAAGCTGAATGTTTTATTGTCATTAAGAATTAATTGCTACAAGAAGTCAAATTTTCTACAATGAAAATATTTGTTTTTGGTTTCATTTCATTCTTTATCAGAAAAAAATCATGTCAAACTAACAAGAGAGATATGTCTTCATATTAATTCCAAATACAATATGTATTCTTTCTATTCAATATCTATATTTTGTACTTATATATATATATACATGTATGTATGTATTTATATATCTAGAATTCAATTTATGTATGTATCAAAGTAGATTCTTTGTAAAGTATGAGTTATAACATAAATTTATATTTTATAATGTCAACATACATTCATTCCAAATCAATAAAATGAATGAATGAAAACAATCTCGAATGGATTTTCTTGTAGTTATAGAAGAAATATCTAACGAAATAAAGGTTACTTAAGAATTGTTTCTGTTGAAAATATACAAATATTTATTTAATAAAAAAAGGATTTTCTGTCTTAAAATAGACATTTTAATTTTGATCCCTATATTTCAATAAAAATGTTCATTGCATATAATATATCAAAAATAAATTACAGAAAATTGAAAATGTATTGAAATAAATTTTATTACAATTATATAAATAAGCGAGAATTTTTTATTAAAATTATATAAATAAGCAATAAACGAGTATTAGTTTCTATAAATTTTATTTATAAGAGAATTAAAATACTTCATATACTATTTTTCAATATAGTCTCCTTTGACTACATTGTATTTGTTCCATCGTTGTGGAAGTTTTTTAGTTGCTTGTCAAACCACTTCTGCACAACTTCAGTGACTTCATCCTTATTGTAAAATCCTTCGTCTTGTAAAATTTTTCCAGTGATCCAATTATTATTAGAATCATAGAAATAAATCAAAATTGTCTTAATTCGTGACATTTGAAAATAAAATTGTTGTCGTGTTGAGCACCTTTCATTAAAAACAAAGTATTTTATATAAATGATCACAAATCAACACAGTTGCCTTTTTAAATAAAGCTCGATCTACCACTTATGACCTATAATAATAATAATAATAGCAACATAACATTTTATGCATATCAATAAAAACATTCGCATGTCTATCAATAAAACTTAATGATCCTTTTTATCATCAAACTCGGAGCTTTATTCTCAACCATCGTCATATAAATGAAATAAAAACAGATTTAAATATATTTTCATAACTTCGTGCATAAGCGAAGTAGAAACGATTTTCATGTTCTTTAAAACGTAATGAAACGCATTAATGTGTGTATTAAATATAGATACTATGTACTTGTATATAAATTTATTCAATATGGTCCTGGGTAATAAAGCAATATTAA
The DNA here is from genome assembly GCA_029203775.1 of Neoneuromus ignobilis. NCBI lineage: Eukaryota > Metazoa > Arthropoda > Insecta > Megaloptera > Corydalidae > Neoneuromus > Neoneuromus ignobilis. The sequence continues at coordinate 21,943,692 of CP092096.1, read as the reverse complement.
ATTTATATACGTATTGTTAATCAGCATATATTAATATATTCATATACTAATTACTTTTATGTTAAATATAGTATCATATACATCGAGTTGAATTATTGTAAATAACATTTCGAGGACAAATTTAATTCTGTTCTTTTTATTTTATATTCTGAAATAATATCTAATGATAGAATGTTATTCAATGTGTTTTATTGGTATTTATGTTAATACTGTAATAATTTCTTTTCTGATTTTTTCAATTTATTAATATATTATCATTATTATCAATATTTTTCTATGCACTGTTGGATGAAGGTCTCGAAATATTTTTATTTCCATCGAACCAATTCTCTTCCAGCCTATACTGAATGAGATTGAAGGATAGTAAATAATAATAAGAAGTAAATGTAAGTCTCAACTTTTCAGTTTCATTTTGGCTACTCTATATAAGTAAAATAAGTCACCGATTGAGATTGTCAATTTCTCTAAACTTTTGAAAATCATAAATCTCTACGTTTATTTTATGTTTTATTAATCGAGACAAAGAGGCATTTTTTGTCAATGAGAAACCATGAAGTGGTCGGTGACGTGTAACAAGATTATCAGTAAATGTTAAAATAGTACTGGAGAGAATTTACAAAAATTCATTCCACAAGCAGAAAATCAAATCATCATATATATTTATGTTAGGAACAGGACTTAAGTAATACTACTTTTATATATATATATATATATATATATATATATATATATATATATAATATTTAATTTTAGAAAATATTTTTAACTTTAGACATAAACATTATTTTATTATAAATAAATGTTTTATACAATTGTAAAAACAATTAATTTTATTATTCTTATTTACAAATAAGTTAAAACCATAAAAAGAACGATAAATAGTTATATAAATAAAGTAAAAATATAACGACTATAAAAATAGATTTTATATCTAATAAAATAAACAGAAGTTTATGCTTCTTGAATAGCATATTAAGTAAATTGCAAATGTCGTGCAGAATTGTGCTGAGGGCAAAGAATTCACTCTGTAATTTATTTTCTAGTGTTTTTCTCAGATAATACTTAATCATTATTTATACAAACAATATTATTTATTATTAAAAACTAATAACTGTTGACGTATTTATATTGTAAATTTATCAAATAATTAGTGACAATACCTTGTAAATATTTTCTTGTACGTCACTTAATCGTTCAATGTACTATAACGAACGAAAAATATCCGCAGTAAATAATTCATTTATCTTGTCATTAGTAACTATACAAACAGTATTGATCTCGGAGATAAACAACGTACGTTTTATCAGAAGAGTTTACTCTAAAGTTCAACCGTTCATAAAATCGAATAAAGGTGAAAAGAAAAACGTAAAGCGAATATAAAGAATATAAGTATGAAATATGGAGAAATAAAAGGACCAGTATTAAATTTCCTGAAACAAGCGACATTAAACACGTTCGATGAAGACAACAGGCAAACAATGATTGCAAGAGAGTATCTTAAATAACTTTAACACATAAATAAAAGAGACAAAAGAAATTTCAATTTCAGAGTTGACTCGACGAAAGTGGTTCACATGGTCCATTTATCAAAGGAAAGATAATGGCATATTTCCACTTTTGTGAACAAACTATTGCTGTTAGCGAATCCGTTTGGATAGGAATATATCTCTGAAATGGAAAAAAGGCCCATTAAGTATATTAGAAATGTTTTGCAAGTAATATATAAAAAGAATATTTTTTTGTACTTTATTCTGTACGCTGGAGATAAAATTGTTCTGTATAATTTACAGAAGTTTATGAATATAAAAGTAATGGACGTATAAAATTACCATAGTAAATAAATGTAATAATGTGTATTGTATTACAGAAATCGGTTGTTTTATATTTTCTTTATCACGGTTACGTTATATATATATATATATATATATATATATATATAATATTAGTATTATTATAATATTGACAGGGGTTTTTAAATCGTACAAATTTTGTATAAATAAATTTATATGTATTTATTTTCTTTTTAAATATTTGATATTTTTAATACTACTTTTTTATTATACAAAAACTTATTTCTTTAAATAACTTCAGGTTTTTTGAAATTATTCAGTAATCACTTTCTTCAATTAACCATGTGCATTTTAATGGGCATACTGTTATCTTCAAAGGGTTCTTTATAAAATCTAATGGAATGAATATTGATATTTTTCGTAGCAATTAAATAAAAAAATAAATTTTATGGAATAATTATAATTTAATTCAATTATTTATATATTTATTTCTTTTAATTCTTTTAATCATCTTTTGAGCATTTTTTTTATTTCATCGTGTAGAATTTGATTGTGTGAAAAATTATCAATATTTTAATCATCTCTGTATATTGATATAACTGTTTGATTTTATTTTTCTTTGCTCGTCAATATTAATTCAATATTAAGCTGCAAAAATATCATTTTATCAATGTTTGATGAAAGAATATACGTGTTAAAACTATTTTCTTTTAAAAAACAAATAATTTATTGAAACGAACATAATTTACTTGCTTGTGATTTTGCGACGTACGTATTTTTGAACGTACCAGTAAATAATTTGATTTCACTATAATTTCCTTATTAATAATAGTCGTATGCATCTAGTCTTGTTGATCAATTTATTTGATGTAATAGCACTTGATAATATTACAGTAATGATTATTCCTTTACGTATTTTATTCTCCTTTAGAAAATATCACATCGTTAATATTGCATATAAATAGTTCCACGAATAAAATATTAGATGTATAGATAGTAAGAAAGGGTATATTGAAATATAATGTAATTTAAAACGAATAGAAAAATATCTATGTACATTGGGGAAAAATACAGAAATACATTATTTAAAAAATAATTTTATTTAAAAAATAATTTCCATTTTTCAACAGTTATTAAAAACAAAATTTATTTTACAAATATTACTCTTTTATATTTTGTAACAGTTATTAAAAATATTCAAAATTTATTTTTTTAAATTTATTACTCTTTTATATTTATTGTATTTATACAATATTATATTATATATATAGAATATATATCGGTAGTGATACTTATGGTAATTTATTATTTTTAATTAAATTAATTTTTTTTATTTAGTTTTTCTTAATTTTTAAGTTATTTTAGTTTATATATATATATATATATATATATATATATATATACCGACTGATAGCAAAATGGTTTGTATCAAGAATGCGTTCGATTCCCAGTCGGAGAATCCCTCATTTTTGAGGATTGAGCATGGATTGACAACCTCATCTTGCATAAACAATTGTCAAGAAACTTTCACAAGAAAAGCTCTATTGAGCTGAAATTGTCAGAGGCCCTGGGTCGTCATAAGGGTGTAGTGATTTCTCTCTTTCCTTATATATATATATATATATATATATATATATATATATATATATATATATATATATTAGATCTATCGAAAAGTTTTGTCCACTTACCGCAATTTTTTAAATAGAAAAAAATAATCAAATGGAGGTGTTAAAAAGGCATTGGATGAGTTTTTAGCTTTCAAATCATTGGATCAAATGATGAATCATTTGATCGAAGAGGAATTCAAAAGCTTCCATCAAGATGAAAATAAGTTAATGTTGAAATTTCTGTTAATTAGATATTATTAAAAAGTATAGGAATTTATTATTTTTTTCTTTAAAAAAATTAGTAAAACTTTTCAATAGATAACACAGGATGGCCAAAATGAAATTAGAGAATATAACCTTCAGTCACAGTTTACATCCTTCAGTTTCATATAGACTCACCTGTTAATATATATATTATAATTAGTAATATCTGCTCGAATTTCTGAAATTAATATGATTATTTCTCTCTGTCTCAATCGAAGTGCAATCTGTCGTATACATATTTCAACGGCATTGACATTATTTCTCTCCAGCTGTTTTTGATCTTTGCGATCTGGTATCTTTATGTGGTGTTGATAGTGACTGTGCAAATATAGGTTAATAATTCGCATAGATATTATTCAGATAACGGTTTTGCGTTCTTATACATAAGGAACAGGAACGAGAGATGTCTGTTTTATAATATACTGAATTTATATGACGATCATTGAAGGAAAAGTAAGTGGCATGAAATAGAGAACTGTATGATGAGATGTAATTAATCAAATAAAAGAGCGAACGAGGTGCGTATAATATTACAACATCGAGAGAAGTTTAGAAATCTACGGGAAATTGAGAGAGTACATAAACATTATATTTATATATTTATGTATGTGTGTGTGTGTTTATATATATATATATATATATATATATATATATATATATATATAAAGAGCAAGAGAGAGAGAGAGAATATATATTTTATGTACGTTATGAAATAATTAATTTCTTGAAGTCTAATTACATTCAAAATGTAATATTAACATTAATGAATACACGCTTATTATTGAATGTTAATAAGTTGAATTCATATTGGTGATATTTTACAAATACTCATTAACCCGAAAATGTAAAACATATTTACATACACAAGTATGTACGTATTATATATATGTATACTTTAAAAATATTATCAACGATTTTTCAAAATCGATAGATTAATTATGTATGCATTTTAAGAGAATTTTTCAAGACATCGTTCATCGGTTGCTTCAAATATGTGTTAAGCACAATGCAAATTTTGTCAGTTAGTAAAGAAGATAATTATGTATTATATAAATACCATTCTTAAGATTTTAAACAGCGTTACAAATTTTGGAAGTACAATAAAAGTTCGTATTCAGACCATATGATTTTATTTTATTGTCATATTGATTTAATATAACCAAATGTGTAATAAATTTCAACAAAAATTTCAAAACATTCTGTACAAAATTGCCGCTTCTGTTACAATAGAATACAGTACTTTAATTATATTTGAATTGAAATTGATTATCGTTTAAGTGGATTATATACGACAAATATAATCAGGAAAAATTATACTTGTAAAAATGTAATTGTTCTGGGAATATAAATGAAAGCGCTATTATGTAAAGACACATTTTTTTAAAATCAATAATTGTTTATGATTGAAATGATTTCCTCTATATCATTTTTTATATAGGGTAGCTCAAATGAGATTAAAGGATTTAGACATACATACATTTACTTGATTACTATTATTAACTATTGTTTATTATTTTTCAATCTCATTTAGACAATCCTATATAGGTATATTGGTTTATTAATAATAATTTAATCGGATCTTTTTATAATTATTTCATTAATTTAACTGTTGATATAACATTATTTAATTACGATATAAAAGCTTTTTATGAGAAAATCTTACTTTAATACAATAACATTTATTAATAATAATGTATGTTAATTTACATTTTGTGAAATATAATCTTAAAATTTTTGAGCAGAAAATAATCGTATTTCAATGAAATTATTTATATATATATATATATATATATATATATATATATATATATATATATATATATATATGAGATTAGATTAAAAACTTTTGAGAGAATATTATTTAATTATTAAAGGTTTACTGGAAAATTTTGTTTTACTGTTAAGATATTTATTAATAATATAATGTTAATTAATTTATATATTGTGAAATATAACCTTAAAATTCCTTAATAAAGAATAATCGTATTTCAACGAAATCAGATTAAAATTAAAATATTATTACAACAAAATTCATCAGTTTTAAGTGAGTACTTTTATAAAGTTATTTTTATTAATTATTACTTTGAATATATACAAATATGTTTTTCGATATTTTTATATTAAAAAAAAATTATAAAATGAATGATTAAATATAAATATATTTGATTTTCCTCCAGTTACAATTTCTGTATAAATATTGTTAAAAACAAATATTTTTTTGAAATTTGCACATAAATATTCAATTACTAATGTCTCGACTTTTGTATAAATAAAATGTAATTATTTACCTGTTTTAACCCATAATGATAATAAGTGGCAGTTAATTTAATTAACATTTTTAACAAAAAGACTAAACTGTTTCGTCGAAAAGAAAAACGAGAACATTTTTTTTTAATTTGCATAATCTGAAGACTGATATCTAACCTTTGCCGCAAAGTTAAAATGGTGACTACGATGATATTACGAACTCGAAGGTAAACATTAATTAGAAAAGAGCTGGTAGACTACCACGCTCTGTTTACAATTTTCTACATTTGCTGAACCAATAATGATTAGAGAGTAGAGTAGTTTCTGTGCCATCTCATCAAGCAGATAGCTGTGGCGTCATCCGCTTTACATTGATGTCGCCAGGACTGTGTTTTATGTGAATATAAAAAATCTATTTAAACTCTTAATATGTAGGTTAATGATAATTTTTTAATGACTTCGGTAAAAAACGTGTTTTAGAAACAATTCGAGTTTCATTAAATTAGATTATATCGTATTTATGTGTAAATGTAATTAAAGTGTGTGTATCATTGGGGTTGATGTTGCAATTGATGTGACGGTCGAATGTAATTTTGAAGATTATGGTAATGAATCACGCACGGATTGACATCATGATTGAAAATATCGATCGAATATCTAATTATAATTTGAATTGGAAAAATAATCTTTTTAAGTACTTCCATAAATTATTTTTGGTTCTAAACAAATATTTACTTGCTATTTTTTTAATTATTTCAAGTCACACTTTAAGAGTAAGAAAAAAAATCATCAACTTCTCTCTACCTATTGTTGGATGAAGACTTCTCTCAAAATTTTTTACTTCAATCGATCTAATGTCTTTCTGACGAATTTTTTTATGTTTTTGTACCATCTATCTATAGGTTTTTTCTTGTGACTTTTCATACTTCTGAGATTACAATCTATAATTTTTCTTGTTCATCGATGATCTTATCTTCTTGCTATATAACTGACCCATTTCCATTGTAAAATGTTCACTTTAGTAAATTTTGATTTCTTTCTAAATTCGTTCCTTTTTATCCTTCTACATGTTATTCAAAAATGTATCTTTCCATGCTTCTCTGTATTGATTAAGACTCAAGTTTCACTATCACAATTGAGGAAAAATAGGATGAGAGGAATATTCCACTTCATAATATAATAATTTCCTTTAAATTAATATCATCCCAATATTTTATTCATTTTACCTATAAATATCCCTTCACTGTTGGTGAATTATTATAGATAAACATAATTTTCAACTTCTTCTATTTTCATTCCTTTTAGATTTATTTCGTCAGATTAGAAAATTCATTTTATATTATTTTCATCTTACTGAGTTTCATCATAAAACTCATTTTTTAACTCGCTTTATCTAATTCTTCTAATCTTTTTTCAAGTTTATCTGGACTTGTTAAAAAAATAATAATGTTGTCAGTAAATCTTAAATAACTATCTTGCTATTTACTTTAAATCCTTCAGATTCTCAAATGAGTGTTTTAAATACTTTTAATACTGATGTAAATTGTTTTGGTAATATTTTATCGTTCTGTTGCACTCATTTTTTATTTCCATATCTCTCTCTTGTTGTATATTCATATATATATATATATATATATATATATATATATATATATATATATATATATGTATTTACATGTATATGAACTATTTTTTATATTTATGATTTATTATTCAGTACGCCAAGCTTCATGTGTATTTTACTTGTACAATTACTCATGTGCGACGTACATATTCTATTGAAAAAGAATAATCAACATAACAACTGACAAGATAAACAATGTGATAATGACATGTTTTCGTAATAATAACGAATGAGAAAGAAATTTTGATTACGAATTGATTTGCGTATCAGAGAATACAATACAATATTTAAAAAAACACGTCTTTAAAAATAACTGCAATATCTTTTTTACCACTAGAATTTTATTTTAGATATTTTCAGTATGTATATACAAATATATGTATATATATATATATATATATATATATATATATATATATATATATTAAATATGTTATTTTGTATAACCATTCTATTTAAAGGAAAAAGTTAGTCATTCAATGATCGACTAGTATTAATTATATCAAAGTAAAATTTTCATCATTATAACTTTGTTGCGTATGGAAATTAATGAACGGACTTCTTAGTGAACTAAAACATTATAGAGTTTATAGAGATAAGAGTCAGTCAACGGTATAGAGTTTAGAGTTTTTCTGGCCGTTTTCATTGACTGAAACTTAATTGGGATTTCAGGTTGTCATTTTAGGTAAGAAATATCATATCAAACAAGGTATTATATTTTTTCATCCACATAATAACATTTGTGCTTTTGATAATATTAATTTTTATATTATTTTTAAAAAATACATTTTATCACAAAAATATTTTTTTATAAACAACGTAATATTTAATATAAGAAAACTTTTAATTAATTATTTAATATATTGGAAAACTATATATTTTAATTTCAATATATATTTTGGGGAAAATTGGTATTAAATATTTCGTAGATTTAATTTCTTATTATTTTAATTATTTAAAATATTAGGGGAGTATAAAAACTTTAATAGGGTTTGTAAATGGAAAGATATATATCGTTATTTTGGGAATATGATTTATTTAATTAAACAAGTAATTTTAATCTTTTTCTTATGAATCTTTTTGATTTTTTGATAATATTTAAATGCTTTTAACAAAAAAGAAAACAGTTTTGGTCAATTATTAACTCATTATGGGATAACAGAATTTTGTTCATTATATTAGATTATGAAATATATTTTTCAAATTTTTTTTCAATAATATATAAATTTTAATACAGATATGTGTATGTAATAAAAAATATTTCCTAATGAAAAGATTACTGCAATACTATATAAACAAAACTCTAAAAGCATATGAAAATAATATTCGTGTTAACTACTCAAACAATTCCAATTTCATTTTCATTCGTGTTTATATCATTTCATCTGGTCAAAAGTTCGTAAATTGGTTCGTTAACAATATGCAGACATATAAGTGGATATGAGTGTAGAATAAATGTTTATTTTAATCATACTATACATTTATATATATTTGAGTGTATATGTATGATTATGGGTGTTTTCTCTACGCGCACGCACATGAGTTATACGACGTATCTGTCTGATTTTTTGATTAAATTCAGCGTGAATATTTTTCCCTACCTTATTGTACGCCAAGGTCCCTCGGGCAATTAATACAGGGAAGTTATTACGCATTTCATTAAGTTCAATTAGTTGACGTAATACAATTTAATGCTCGAGATTCATCGTCGCCAATATTATTTGCATAATCTAGACATATTTTATATGATTTTGATCATGAACTGCTTAAGACCTTAAGATATTGTTCCGTGTTAATGTTATAGTTTGAGTTGTTTGCGTTAAGTTTTACTGCGGTCTACTGTTTTTGTATCGAGTAAAATTATATTGTACTTTGATGGAACGTTTTCATAAAATATTATATAATGCTAGTAAAGTAACTCAAAATATTATCATTCATTTCCAGTTAATTAGATTTTCAAAGTAATTAAGGAAGAGTATACTGTTTAAATAAAATATTCATATTTGTGAAAAAGAAAAATGTTCAAGAAAACATTTTATGTTTTATTTATGAATTACTAAGTTTGTTTAATTAATGATAGATATTTATTTAAACGTTTTTTATCTCCTGTAGATAATATATGTATATGCTTTTTAGTTGTAATCAATTTTGCATTTATTTTAATGGAACTACATTTGTAATTCTCTTAGTTTATATATATATATATATATATATATATATATATATATATATATATATATATATATATATATATAAGCATCATTTTTATTCTCTTTTTATATAGTATTGAATAAAGGTCTCTAGCAAAAATTTAAACTTCGATTGATTTAATGTCTTTTTCTTCCAATCTATATCGATATATTTTGTTATGTCTATTTTCTTTATCCATGAGTCTTTTTCTGAACCTTTCTATAAATCTGGGTTCCTAATCAATAATTTCTCTTATCCACTGGTGGTTTAATTCTACTTTTATATATATATATATATATATATATATGCATTTATATAGTGTGGACGAATAAGACTAAAAGGTTTAGACGAACATTTACTTATTTACTATCATTTACTATTGTAAGGTCTCACTTAGGCCACTCAATATTAATATACATATTTTTAATTTTATGCAGATTGTTTGTTTTTTAAAAAATATTTTTTAAATTTTTTTGGTGACGAATCTAACAATTGTTTTCTTACAGATTGCTTTTGTGTGAAAAACAACGTTACGTACATCTGTGCTCTTTTTAATGAAAATGTAATCGAGTTGAGATCGAGTGATTCTGAAGAAAGTATCATTGTTGTTCGTAAGTTTGTCAAATTGTGAACTAACCAAGAAAGAAACACATAAAAACACAAGTTTTCCAATCAAGTGGTTTTTGTCTTTCGTGTGTTTTTTAAAGGTTAGTATAGAAGTTTTTTTATATTATCTTTTAAAAGGTTTTATTTCTTATGTATATATTGTATGTATATATATATATATATATATATATATATATATATATATATATATATATATATACATATGTAATTATATAAAGTAATAATTTGAACATTTTAGTGGCATTTACTCGAGAAACTTGATTCTCTTAGGTAAAACTACCTTTTGTAGAATAATTGAAATTGTTAGTGGTTTTGTAGACCTCTGTTTCCTATTGTTGTAAACCAAACCACATTCTATTACGTAGTTTCATAGTTATACCTGAGAGAATCAAGTAGTAGTTATAAAAAGTTTTAACTGCCTTATGGCACAGATATAAATAAATTTGTATATATATATATATATATATATATATATATATATATATATATATATATATTTATAATGTCAACGTTTCTGAATAATAACTTATATTTGAAAGACAATACGTTGTATGGAGAGAAAATATTGTAAAAAAATATTTTTAAAAACTTGATAATAAATGAATAGATTTTTTTACATTTCCTATGTAATTTATAAGGGATAAAATAATTTTGTGAATTTTTATTAACTTTATATATATATATATATATATATATACTTACAGTTGTATTTATAAAAAAAGTCCCTAGACGTACATATTACTTTCATGTAACTGATGGTTTTTTAATCCAATATATGTGAGTGTATGCACGTCCTCACAATATTCGTCGAATGATCCTATTTATCTGTTTGTAAATAAATACATAAGAGAACTCAATTTGTCTTCTGAAGTGGAAATCACACAAAGTTCGAAAACTGCTGATTTATTATATGTACGTTTTTTTCGAATACTGGTTCTCCACGATTACATGCAAGACTGGATGAAATTCTCATTTATAAAATTTTCTCTTTAGTTATAAATAAAATGTATGAGACGTGAAAGATCATGATATGTGTGTGTATATATAAATATTTATATATATATATATATATATATATATATAATATGAGAGAGTGAATGAGTGAGAAAACAAAAACTTTTATTTTGAAAAATATTACGTTTATTTTTTATCATAGTTAAAACATCAATAAATTGAAATAAATGTAATTATAAGTTTGATGAGTGTCATAAAAATATTATCGATTTGTGTATATTATATGAAAATTTAGATTTTACATTCCTTCATTTTCAGAATAAATTTTATGAGAGGATTGTTTTTTAGAATTTTACTTATATCTGTTAATACTATTGTTTATATAAATATTCCCCCTCTTTCTTTATATATATATAATACAACTACTACTTTAAATTCTAAGTTCAATGGTAAGCGTTAAAATGTTAAAAAAACCTTTATATTAATACATTTAATTTTTTTACAAAAAAAATTAGGTAGTTGATGTCTTGAAAATACTGGAATAATAAGTAATAATATAAAATGTATCTTAATACAAAATTTAACTTTTCTTAAATTGTTTTTGTAATTTTATAATTGAAATTTTTATCAATTTCAATTTAGGATTAACAGTTTAAATTTAGGATTGATTATTAACTACGTTGTGTATTTCCATAATTTGCATAACATAATATAATTTCATCGAAAGCTAATAATTATGAAGGTTTCTTTAAAGTAATTTTTTGTTAAAAAATCTTTTACATTTTTTTAATAATATCATCCGTTTAAAATAAAAAGTCTAATAGTCAGAGTTACAATTTTGGAATAATTTTTATAGTAATATATTTTATAACCCTTAAAAAACTCTAACGAAAAAAATTCTGTACTCGAGCATTTCTGTGAAAGATTAAATTTTTTTGCAAACCTTACCTGGCAAGAATTATCTTCGTTAAGGTAGTGGTACCTTAAAAGAGTATTTCCTTTTATATATATATATATATATATATATATATATATATATATATAATTTTGTAATACAATTTTCTTCAAATTATAGAATTACTTTGAAAGTGAATCTATAATTAAAAATTAATTCGCATTGTTTGTAAACTTGTTCACAGTATTATTTCTATTGAACATTTTATACGCGTCAAGTCAATAAAGTAATTAAAGAAAACTTTGTTGAAATACTTTTCAAGTCATGATCCATAAATTAATTTATTGAGATATTTTAAAAAAATAATACCGGTAAATTAATCCTTTAGATTGATAGCTTTGTGATTGATTGCCTTCTAGAATATATAAAAAAACTAATTAAACTTCTATCTACTGACAATCAATAAATGAGTCAACTGCTGTAATCTGGATATTATGTTATAATAAAATTCTATTTTTATTTAATTTAAAGATTAGACAAGGTTCAATGGAACGGCTATAGTATCTTACTATCCAATAAGCTAGAAGCCAATACTGAGAACTTAAATCTGATCTGGTTCAATATTATTTTCTTCTATAAAAGTATTTTTGTTTATTATATAGGGCCATCCAAATATGACGCCTAGATTTGTGTTTTATTAAAAAGAAATATGTGTATAGTTTATTTTGTTTCTTTTCTATAAAATATAAATCTAGGCATCACATTTGGATGAACTTATATAGTGTTTCATAAAGTCAATAATTTTTTAAAGAAAACTAATTTTTTTTATGAAAATTATTTTTTTGGTTACGTTTACATATATGTACTATGATTTCTGAAAGTTTTTTTAGTTAAATAGTTTAAAAGTATGCACGATTTATCCGTAAATGTTTAATTGAGGTCAGAGTTTCGACTTCATAAACTCTCATTTGAAACAAGAATCGTTGATATTTCTACCGTTCGATGGTAGAAGTAGATACAATGACCGTAGTATTCCTTTGATAACCTTCTTGCTGCATTGTAATTTATACACATCGTTACGTTCTGATGCATTCTAGTAGAATTAATTACTTTAAAATATTCGTTATACGAGAAAATTTAACGTGAGGATTTTGAAATTAGAGATTTTACTGTAAACTTAATTTTTAGTTCTTTATAATTTATATAATGATAAAATTTTAACTTCATTACTTCCATTTAATATTAAATTGTATTTTTAATTTTTGTAATTATTATATAAATGAGTGAAATTAAAGTTTTTAGTAATTAAGTATAAAGAGTAGATTTTTTGAAAGTTGTAATAAATATAATAAAAATATATTTGAAATAGTGTTATAATATTTAATATCTTTATATTTTTTAATCTTTTTTTTATTTCAATCATTTTAAAATTCTTATAGAGTCAATACAACTTTGAAAAAATATATAATTTTTTCTTGTACAATTAAACTTATTAAACCTCTTTATTGAGAATTCTGTTTCATATAACTTGTTTCTTTACTGTAAAAATTAATACACTAATTAATTTTAAATTTCTTCTAAATTTTTTTTTATTATTAAATAATTATGTTTTGTGATGATATATACTTTGATATCTCTTATAGAAGTAATGTTATTACGAACTAACGCAAAATGTATCTTTTTTATAAAATTGTAGATTATTTAAATCTTTAATTTAAAAAAAATCATTTATATTTAAACCTGATTGATAAATCACGATTAATGTGATGCAAAATAAAAAAAATATTATTTTATATATTTCTTGAACAAAACTGTTTGTACTTTATAAAAGCACGTTTATAAATGTTCAAGTGATTTTAATTTTAATAAAAATCTTTGATTTCTTTTGATATACAATAAATATCCTGCAGGGTTTTTAAATGTTTATGTTATTATAATATTTTATATAAACGAATAAATGTCTCTTATGAATTTAGTAAATGAAATATTTATTTGTTGAAAATTAATATAATTACTTTTTTTTAAATATCCGTTTGATCAATAAAAAGTCTCAGAAATATTATTTTTTAGTATATATATATATATATATATATATATATATATATATATATATACATGTAAATATATGATTAAGATAAAATTAAATATAATTTATTTTTTGAACCAATACGAAAAATACAATTATATATATTTCAATGAAGCAAAAAGTAAATTTATAATAAGATGTGATATAATAATTTGATATCAAGTTACATTATTATAAGTGCTCTAAAAATAGATATTTTATACTTTATAAAATGAACGAGGAGTACTGAAAGAACAACAACGAAAAGAAATCTTATTGACATATAACCTGTCGTTTTTCTTATCACAATAGGTTGATAAAATAATTTACGTGCATGATTGACAATTCCGAGAAAATTACAATCAGATTAAATTTTGTTGAATAAAAAGTATGCTTTAAATAATATATTTTCTTTTATATTGAAACATATAGTTCATTTTTCTTATAACAGCCATTCATTTTTATACAAAGAATTTTGATATACACAAACATATATATATATATATATATATATATATATATATATATATATATATATATATATATATATATATATATATATATATATATATGCACGTGAGCACGTATAAAAGAATTGACAATGGATGTTCTTGTATAACTTATCTTTTATGTTAATATAAATTGTTCGTGAAATTACAATATAATTTATCAATCTTAAATGAAAACTGATTGTCTTTTATATTGGCGTTTTGTCGTCGTTATAGAAATTCTTCTTTACTCAAAGATTTACAAAATGGCTTTTATATAAACTTTCTTTTAAAAATAAAATACAATACAGTTATTAAGATATTAGTGTAATAATTATTGTTCATTTATAAAGTATCACAAGACAACGTCAGTGATTTTCATTTATATAATATTATTAAGTAATTTTCATAATAATTATATATATACAATTTGATTGAAAGTATTTTTTATTAATGTATTCTCTTTTATAAAGTTTTGGATGCAACAATCCTCAATTCATGATTCTAACTCTTTATATAAATTTATTTTTTCAATTAATGTAATTTTATAAAGATCGAAATAAATGATAATTTGAAGGTGTTAGATTAGATAAACAGATTTATCCAAAGTTGTTTTTATTTGGATATTCATAATTATATAAAATCTTGTATTATTGTAATGTAAAATAATTTTAAATTCATCGATTTTGTCCTTTAGGTTGAATTAAGTTAAAAAAGAAAATAGAATATTGATTCAAAAGATACAAAATATTTTCACAAAAACATATGTCAATCATGTTTTAGTAAAAATAAAATTCGTGTATTTGTTAATATTTTTTATAAAATATTTTTTTTATATATTAATGTATTAATATCAGATTAAATTTAACTAATACATTTTGTAATTTAATACATTTGGTGAAAAATACTACAATTTTGTTATGGACAAAAGTAATATCCGCATGTTTATTTATAATCATGTCTCCCTACAGTCGTTTTTCCAGAATAATAGGAATGTCCTATTGTACAGGTATAATTTACGACTTTTTCTATTTTATGCTTTAATGGAATTTCATTGTACAGTGAATATGAAATATTTTTTGAAAATCGTTAATTTCAATTTATATTTGTTTGTAAATATTTGTTCAGGTATTGAATAATGTATTTTTAATTAATTATTTATCAATTTTTAATTCAGCTTTGTAATTTTGAAAAAAATAATTTAAAAATAAATAATGAGTTTATTGTGAGGTGATACGTACTTAAATTATTGTATGGTAGAAAATTTAATGTAGAGTAACATTTTGAATTAACAGGTGGGAAATATTTTTGTAAATTAAAAAAATTAAGAGAACAGTTTACAGTAAATCTATACGAACTGGTAACTAAATACAAGTCTAAAATATATTTCATGCTTTTAGAAAATGGTTTATTTCGTGACCATCATACTAAACTGTAACGTTGATGTATAAGAGTTTAATGGTTATTACTCGTTCTTACTGATTGAGACCATAAGCGTCGAAATGTTGACTGTTGGTCAGGTATAGAATACAGATAAGACAATTTAAAGCACAATTGTGTGTGTGTATGTATATATATATATATATATATATATATATATATATATAATGAAGCAAATATCATGCAAATTGATACATAAATGTCACAACAATTTACGCTTGTGTTTCGACTTCGTTGAAGTTCAAGTACAGGAAATATTGACGCAATTTAACATATGAAATGTAGGTAGCAGACATTTGTGTAAACATTTTCCGCTAGTTTTACAATTTAAGTTACGTCATTTGAACTGTCTGACTGTTTATTGTATTCGCATCGAGGTAACATTTAAATAATTGATTGCTGTTAATTGTAATGTTTTGCTAATGACATATTTACGTGCAATTAAATTTAATGTTGAACATATGAGAGAGCAATTAAGATATAGAATGATTTATATTCTTGTTTTGTACAATATTTAGCATCGTTGTTTCTTATACAATTAAAAAAAATAACAAAATAATAAATGATATAATGATGATAATGGTTCGAAAAAAATTATTATTAGCGTTGTGTATTATTCGATTTTATTAAACAGATGTGTTGGATATTTATTTAATTCATATTTTAAATCATAATTAAAGTATGTTTAATTTTACATATATTTTAATTTTCTTTGAATTGAAATAATTTTCAGTTTAGTTATTTATTTTATAATATTAAACTATTTTTAATGTATATAGCAATACAATAAAAAATATTTTATTCGCAAATCTAATCGAAAAATTTGTTTGAAAATCTATCTTATTTCCATTTCTTTGTTAATTTGAATATTTCATGAAAATTGTACTTTGGTAATTCTTAGAAAACTTCGGAAACGAAATTTTCATATTAATCCAGAAGTGGGAACGGAGTATCATTCTTTTTTAAATAGAAAAATATTAATTTCAATATTATTAAGTGATATTTTTATAAAATTGAGAAATATATAGAATAATTTGATTGTTTGAATATTAAAAAAAGAAAATATTTATTAACTTCAATTAGTTTATAATAAATTATATGAATACATTATTATATAGTATTTAAAAATAACGACTGAAATAAAAATATTTAGTATTCTAACTAAGAATATATATATATGAATAATTTTAGATGCCAACTTATTATGATTATAATATTCTCAAAAAACAACAAATCCAGTAATAGAGATTAAAGTATGAAATAAAGTTTTAAATTTTATTGATTTTCTCTTTCAATCTAATTTTAAAGATATTTAGTGAAGAAGTAAAAGTTCGAATGTGTACATTCGAAACACGAGTAAACATGATGGTAGAATGGACTTTTCTCAAATAGTTTTTTTTTATAATTTCCTGATTAAATTTTCAATGTGGGATGATTTCTTTTATTTACAAAAAGAAAATCTATTTAATTTATATTTCCTGTTTGATATAAATGAAATTCGTACAATCTAATAAAAATTGAAAAAAACAGTAGTTTGGAAAATATATAAAATATTTATTTTTGATTTCATATCATATACTTGTTCATAATACTTTCATTGCGTGTTTAATACATCAAGTTTAATGTAGAGTGTATAATTTAAGCTAATGGAATTATTATCAAAATTTGGTTAGATTCATCTTCAAACAAACAACGTTGATTGTAATATAAATTAATTTAATCTTGTTTTGTCCTGTTAACATAGAAAACAGATATTTTATTTAGTAAAACATTTATTTGATCAATAATTGTACAGTTATCGAAAACCAAAATTCAATTTATACAGAGATGTAATTAAACGGATATAATGTTTTTAAAATCAAATATGTAATATTTCAATTAAATGTTTTAATATACATAAATATAATACAAAAATAAAGTTAAACATTATAAACATCCGTATAAAGAGTACATTTATTTTATATATATGTATATATAACATAGTACATTTACACAAATTAATTAAATAAATGAAAAATTAATTTCTCTATTGTAATAAAATTGGTTTTGTGCAAATTTCAAATCTTATTCACATAGTTATAAAATTAAATCAAATTTATATGTTGATATTGTGGGATATAATTATATTTTGGTTGATGATTGTATGTTTGTGTAAAATAATTTAGCTTGTAATAATTTTTAAACGTAATTATATTATGGTAAATATTTAAAAATGCTGTAATAACAAAGAACTGTAATTAATTGTTATAAATTGTGTACTGAGCTATTTGTATTTAAATACTATATGATTCATAAAAAAATAAAAAATGAAAAAATACAACATTAAGCTATTAAGAAATATTTATATGAATGCTATATCTTTAATCTAAGTATTGTAAAAACAAGAAAGTCTAAAATTATGAAAGGACTGAGAATGCAATGCGATATTATTGAATTTATTTATAATAAAACTAGAAGTGTTTTAGTTATTAAAATGGGAATATGATGAAATAAAAGTACCTAATAACCATTAAAAAAGTTATTGACTTATAAAAGTAAAATCAGTCGTTAAATAATTTTATAATGACTGATGATATTATTTTTTTAAAAAAGCATAAATAAACACGAAAAAATAAAACTATTAGAAAAAATTAGTTACAAAATGTTTGATGATAAATAATTACAAGATAAAACAATAGACAATGAGTTTTAAATTAAAATTTAATTTTATAATAAGGATTATTTGTATTTAATTAATAACTTATTAGTATCCACCACAGAATAGTTATTTTAATTATTTTTAATTTTTTATAAAACTTATAAAGATATAACATTTCTTGAATTTCATTTTTAATTCCATGTGATTAAATCTATTTTTATTCAGTCTGTATATATATAAATACAATTATATAAATATATTCATTACCATATCGCTGTCAAGACGAGATCACATAGAAATGCTCATCAGATTTTAAATAAAGAAAGTAGAAAATAAATAATTATTGAACATTATTTTCTATATCTTGTTATTTGGGATGGTAGTTTGTATAAAAATGAATTTGCTACAGTTTTAAAACAAATTTTGGTTGAATATTTTTTTCAATATATTTATAGTGAATTGTTATTTATTTTAAAAGAAATTTGTATTGTTTTTAATAAAGTCATATTTAAAGTAATTAATATTTTCAAATATTAGTTTAATAAAAAATATATGAATAAAAATATTTTTTGATATTAACTGCAAATGGCTATTTAATTGAAATTGTAATTAATAAATTATGATTGAATTGATAGAGCTTTATTATATATATATATATATATATATATATATATATATATATATATATATATATATATATATATTATACATTATATATTTTGAATAATAAATATTAAAGAATAATATTTGTATAATAATCTAAAAATTGTAAAATATTAAATAATTTATATTGGAGGATATTGTATTTCTGTAAGCATTACTTTCAATCTCTTAAAATTAGTATTTTTTTATGTAAAATTTTTAGGTATATAGTTACATTTTTTATTAGAAATATGAATAAACATGAAAGAGTAATTATTGAAATTTAGAATTAATTTTTTGCTTATTCATTTACATATTATCTTTTTGCGATTTTTATAACTTACAATAAGAATGAAGTTTGAAAAAAATTGTATTCTATACAATATTTCAATAACTTTTTAATATATGTATATTTCGATATATTTTTGTCCTTTGGAACTATAAAAATGGTGATTGTTATTATATATATATATATATATATATATATATATATATATATCTCAGGTGAAAACACAATGAATTACATAAACAATTAACACGTTCACCACTATGTACACCGAAACTAGATATATCCAGAGCGGTTTGTCAATATGTCATCCTGTGATATGTTGTATGATTTCATTTGTATTGTTTAATTTATGATCATCATAAATAAAACTGAATAGTACGGTTATTTGTTTGAAACAATCTTCTACTGTAAATAGAAATGGACCAAGTATATAAATAGCGTGATATGTTGACTGAAACCCGCAGGGCTTGTTATCAGGCCTGTTTTCGGCAACGCACGAGGCTATTTATAGATCATGTTTAGCAGGAAATGTACAATGACATGGTGGTTATGTACATGCATGTATGTAGATACGTTATAAACTGTTTGAATGAGTATATGTACATGATTACAAAGGCATATTGCATGGGCGGATGAAACAACAGATATACATGTGTCGATGGTAATGTGAAATGAAAAAAAAATATTTGAATTTATTTGATTTGTTTCCAGTAGTTATTAAGAAATTTTTGTAAAATTTACACAGTTAGTAATTTAAGGAATTATAGGCTTTCATCCTGCAGTCGATTGATATGAGTTGATATGAAGATTATAGTGTATGTGTGTGTATAATATATTCATTTTGATAAAATAAAGTTAAAATTTTAAAATAAATTATATTCTGATATTTAATGATTACTTAGTAATATAATATATTAAAATAGTTTATTGTTGAAAAAATATTTCATTAATATTAATTTTTATATTAATATTTAAAATTAATTATAGTTAATAAAGGAAAGAAAGATTATTGTAAAAATAAATATAATTTTTTGATCATAAATAGTATTATACATGAATTTGATATTCATTAGTTTAAATATTCGTTATTGTATTCAAAAAAACCTATCATAATATTTCTTCAAAAGTGATTTTGTGAAGTGAATCCTTTAGGCTTTCACTGAAACTTTGTTGTTAAAATCGTATACTTACAAGTGTAGAATTTACGTTCACTTGATATTATAAACTACGTTGTTACGAAAAGCCTGTTTAAAACTTTTTAAATTATATGTACTCTTGTACAAGTTTTTAGATAAACGAATGAAATTTAAAGGTACATTTATCTTTTTATTAGGAGCAATAAGATCAGAATGCAGACATTTCCTCTTAATATTTGATTCATTTCATTTCATAAAATATTTTCAATTTGATACATCTTCATGTTCATATATTGTTGTTAATATAATATATAGTTGATTATGTTTTTGTGTAATAACTATTTAATTTTAGTTCACATATATGTATGTTTCTATTAAAAGATTTTTGTCCCATATCCTCCACCACTGTTACAACGAACGATTAACACACCATCTCACTGATCGTCTCACCGCCCACATTTGAAAGATCTACACCACATCGCCCGCACTCTTTATGAATACGATACAGTGTATTGCCATGTTTAGGAGCTCTCGTGTTTACCATCTATGTATATAATTCCCTATTCTCTTGCGCCAAATATGAAATTGTAGAAATGCGCGATAAACGTGTCGGTGTCATTTAATAAATACAATCAACTATGCATATATATATATATATATATATATATATATATATATATATATATATATAATTAAGATTCATTTGATTATTTTGGATTACTCTGTCTGTATTAAACAGCTGTACTTATTGGAATGACATGGTTTTTCGTATTAAATACTAATATTTGTGATTAAATAGTTATTTATATTTTTCTAAATCAATATAGTAAATGTAGATTTTTTTCAATTTGGAATCATTTCATTTTTGAATTCTAATTTTCTTTAACCACTTTTTCAATATGACTAATATAAACAACAAATTGTTTCCAGTTCTTTAATAATTGAGTATACGAATGAGTCTTGAATAAAAGTTAAATTATTTTCCACTACAGGTTCATTTAATTGTGTTATATATCCACTACAGCACTAAGTTTTTTAATTTGAGTTTCTAAGAAAATTTCCAATTTATAACGTATCTAATCATCTGTTCTATTGTTATGAAATATTTATCTTTCTAAAAATGTTTTACAGTGTAAATAAGTGATAATCATATAATGTTAGGACGTAAACTTGTTTTAATAATCACTGTTTGTTTTGATATTGTAGAAAATTAACTTAAACACAGATAAATTATCACACCAACATCACAAATTATAACTGTTCAGTGGTTGCTTATTATTCACTTAATTTTTGAAAAATTGATACGTATTTCAATTTTCATGCCATTATCGTCGTAGAGTTATACTATAAAATCTGATATTTAATAGATTTTATAATGTAACGTTCTAATAAAAATGAGAAAATCATCGAGATATGTATCAGTTTTTTAACAATTAAAGTTAATATTAAGTTTAGTAAGATTGGAAAGTTCTTGTATTTAACAATTTATATATATATATATATATATATATATATATGTGGGTACATAGGAATTATTGATAGAAAAACATAATATGTGAATATAAATTTTTATCAGCATATGTGAATATAAATTATTGATAATTTATTTTAAAACCACTATTTATAGAAAAATATATTGAGGATATTTGATTAACTAGAAAAATAAATTTATTCGTTTATTTAAAATCAAATCATTGTTCAAATTGTAGGGTTTTATTTTTAATAATTATTTTCTTTCATATATTACCCTATTATATATATATATATATATATATATATATATATATATATATATATATATATATATATATGCACACATACATATAAGTACATATATGAAAATGTCTGTACATTTACTGATAAAAATATTTCATAAAGAGAATTTTAAAAGTGGATTTAGGATTAAAATCTATTTTTATGTACTGTATTTTCACATGAAAAATATATGTAATGATTTTTGTTCTCCATGCTAATAAAAATTGAACAAATCTGCTTTTGATACAATATCGGAATACCAATACAACGTATAATTTAGAAACATATGTAAGTACTTGTACAATGGTGTAATCTCAATATCCTTTTATGTGGGCGTCAAACCTACATGCTATTTTAATCTCGAACTTTATATTATAATTATGTTCAATGAACAGTTCTCAAGGATAAAATCTATAAATTCGATTTACATATACTAACATACGAACTAGTCTATGTTACAAGCCTTATATATGTATATATTATAGAAAAAAAATTACATCAAAAAAACAGTTCTACTTTATTCAGATGATTTTTTTATCTTTGTTCAATTTATCTATGGGTATCTTTCTGAAACTTTTTATATCTGTATTTAAAATACAGTATTATAATATTATATATATATATATATATATATATATATATATATATATATATATATAATTACTTAATAAATAATTAATTTACTTAATAAAATAAGTTATTTAAACATCTCTTATAATATATTTTTGAAATGTAGTTCACGTTGATATAGTTTATACGTATAATTATTCAACTTACCGAATTTATATTAGAATATCATCTTGTTGGTTCTAATAATTAGAAACAACACCTGTCAGCATTTAACTGAAAGCTCAATTTTTTTATAAAGTAGAGTTAAACTTTATAATTCCTTTACTGTATGTTGTGTAACTTTTAATTACTTTACTATTTTATACTGATTTTCTTTAAATATAACTCGAACTTTGTTTAACTCGAAACGCATATAAACGTTTGCTTTGCAATAAAGTTGTTTTAAAGTTTGGATAGATTTTGGTTTAGAACAATAAATAATAATAAAAGTTTTATTTGTATATATAACATTGAAATATTGTAAAGTATACTGAAACTCCAAAATACTAAAGTTTATTTTTTCAATTCTAACAAAGGTAATTTATATGTAATCTATACGTAGATATATATTTTTGATAGTTTATTCTAAATTGAAAAAGTTCATTTATCTTTTTTAGTTTATATATTTTTTCATTTAAAATGTATATTTTTTTATGAATTTTAATAAATATTTTGTTAGTAAATAATTTTATCATTTATTTGTAAATTTATCGAATATAATAATTTTTGTATTTTCTTATACTAATATTTAATTAATTGTTATTTTTAAAAAGTTTTTTTTGTTGAAATCAGTATGTAAAAAGATAATTAAAAATATTTTTTATAAAGCATCTTTTAACATAAATGAAATATATGTTTATATATTTTAAAAATAATTTATATATATATTTATTAGGTTATATCATATGAAGTGTGTAATTCGTGACTATTTATTTTTTTATAAGTACAAGAGGAAATTTTACAGCTTAATTCCTGTTTTGTCAAAGCAGCTACTTCACTTGCAGTATTGTTAATATTGACATAGTACTTCAACAAGTGTTTTTTTTTTGTTATCCCTCGAAATTTTGTTGAAATAATTTTAAAAGTGGAAAGAGGCCATTATTTGACTTCATTGATGATTTTGGGGAGAATGGCATATTATAGTGTCATATAATTGCATTTTAGGAACAAATAGTTGAAACAAAGACAGATAACTACCAAAACAATATTTTAAAGGAGATAGTGAATTTTTAAGTGATTCTATGTTTATATTAGAAATAAAACTTACAGTAGCACTGTGTGTGTATGTTTGTATATATATATATATATATATATATATATAATATATATATATATATATATATATATTACTGTTAAATTATAGTTTATATATAATTTTGTAAAACAGTACAGTACGTGTTTAAATATATGTATATATATCATGAATGTAACCATCTGACGATTATTAATAGAAGTTTAGGTATGACTGTAATTTATTTGCAACACGTACAGCCCACCATTCCAGATTTACGTCCTGTTTAATGAATGTGTCCTAACGAATCGTTCTACTTGTATCTCACAAGATAGATGTTCATACACCGTCGGACGACGAACTTGCATTCGAAATATTTCATTTACAATGTAAATTTCCTCTCAAGGAAAAATGTTTGTTATTAACCTTTTTTCGTTTATTACAAACAGTAG
Organism: Neoneuromus ignobilis; assembly: GCA_029203775.1. Classification (NCBI taxonomy): domain Eukaryota; kingdom Metazoa; phylum Arthropoda; class Insecta; order Megaloptera; family Corydalidae; genus Neoneuromus; species Neoneuromus ignobilis. Next base: position 21,918,746 of record CP092096.1, on the reverse strand, counting down.
TATATAAGTTGAATATTTTCAGACAGGTTAATTAATTATAACTTTTTTTGGAGAAATATTCAACATATTTTCTATTATTGCATTTATTTAAATTGATATCGTATATTTAATAAAATATAACTTGTAATTTTTAATTTTTTTGAAATATGTGTATAATAGTTAATTTTAAATGTTGTATATAAATAATAATAATAATTGAAAAATGATATAATTTTCAAAATTTCGCGTAATTCTCTTATAAAAATATTTAAGGATTTGAAGTTGAAATATTTTTTTAGAATTTAATTTATAACTGAATATATGATATTATAAAAGTTTACAAAATTACTAACGATAGTTTAGTTACAATGAATTAAAGAATAGTTTTAATTTAGTATTTAGACAATTATAATATTTACTCAGAACTTTATTTCTATATAAATTTTATTTAATAATTTTCTATAAAAAATTTACATTTCTAGGTATTTAATACAAACAATTTTCTAACATATTCATATTATTATCTCTACTTGAATATACACATATAAAGATTTTTTTCATCAAAATTTCAAGTATATTATATGAAAATGTAATTCTGTGCTTTTTTTTAAGGTATTATATTAAATTTTATTTCAAAAAATATATATTTTTTTTAAATTTAATATTATTTTCAACAAAATGTTCACATTTTTATGAATGTTTGTAATAATATCTCATATAAAATTTATGAATTTTGAATAACAATCAATTTATTGTAAAAAATAATAGGAAATATTTTTTTCTATTAATTTATTAAATTAGTTCGAAAATTAATTTCGTTACCCTGATGTTATTTTAATTATTTTCCTTTTCGAAACATAAACATATAGATAAGACAAGTTTTCCTTTTTATTTCGTTCAGAATTATTAGATTCAAGTAAAAAATCTTCCTTGTATCAGGAACCGTTATATTGAGTCTAAGTACTCTATCGATCTTAGAGTCACCCTGATGTAATTTTAGTAACAATCACTTCAGATGAATTATCATGATGAATTAATAATCTACTTTGACGATGAAGTTCTATTAACTAAGATTGTTGTCAATTACATTACATTTTTCGATTTAGTGCTCGAGAAATATTTTCAGGGCATCATTTTCCTCCTCCAAGCACATATTGATTAGTCAAATTTTCCTTTTCGTTTTGTTTACAAATATTAGATTCGGAAGAAGAATCCTTTCTATACCAGAAATCATTTAATTAGGTATATTATTTCTCATTGATCTTAAACTCATATGATGATTTAATTAAGATATTGGCATTACGGTGTTGTAGCAACTATAAATTGATTTACAATTATTAAGAATGTGCGATAGCATTTCATTTTGGGGTATCTGAAACGTCGGTATTGTTTATTCCCTTTTTTAAATTGGCAAGTTCCATTGAATGTAATTATGTTGATTCCAGTGTGATTGATAAATCAGTAGAGTTAAATTCCAATGTAACGTCCATTTAAGATTTTTTTTGTATTATATATAATTTATTTAAAAAACACTTATCACGGTAAATTTCTTATCAAAAAATATATACTTTTTTCATTAGAAGTTCAATAAGACAATTATAAAAAAAAATTATATCTTATGTTTATTATGTTCTTTTGTATAGGTAAAATATGCAATTTTTCTTTCGATTATGAAACAAGTTTGTCAAAATAACTAATTTGAAAAACAATTTAATAACTGTTTTTAGAAATTCATTAATCACATTTAATTACTTTTATGACGTTAATCAATAAACTTTCGAAAACAGACGACCTTAACAGAATTTTAATCAACATCTTTGTCACTCATTCAAATTATTGAAATTTTATGAACAGATTATATAAAATTGACATCAAACATTATTATTTTATTTTAATAAATAGCAGAGAGTCGATTGAATACCGAATAGAATGTAAATAATTGTTTTTCTTATTCGCTCTTTATCTCATGTTTCGTGTACGTTTTTCGAAAAAGTTTATTATTTTTAAAAGTGTTTTTTATCAGGAAAAATGAATTAAAAATAAATATACGTTGATAGAATGTAAATATATATCCAATACGTCCTTTTTTCTTTTGTTGTTATGTCGATGGTTTGTAATTTTAAAATAAATAATGTATATTTGTTCTGAATTTTCTGTTGACGATGTAAAATTTAGATGTCCGAAACTTTTTTTAAAAACTTCGTCGATGAAAAGTTATCTCCTTTTTTTTAGTTGAAATTATATATATATATATATATATATATATATATATATATATATATATATATGAAATAAAAAAAATATTAAACGATATTTATGTTAAAATTATGAAGAAGGCACGCATCAGAAAAAAGCTTTTTAACAATGATTTATATTTATATATAAGTATATATGTATGAATAAATTTATTTTCTAAATATTTTTCTTTAGTATGTTTTTATTAAATGCAAAAGTTTCAAGTTGAAATATATAAAAATATATTCAAAACCTTTAAAAGAAGCTTAAAGATTTATTACGGAGGCCATTTGAAAATACCGTCTTATTACCTGGACAGTTTATTTTCCAAGGTCTTACAGACTTTTTTCCAAATAATAATATTCAGTATACTTTTGATATATCATACAGATTAATTGAATGTTTAAAATATATAATATAGAATAAATATGATTTTTCAATATATGCTTTAGATTTTTTTTTAATAAATGTAATTTTGAAATATAAAAGTAACATAAGTATAAATATGTGTTTAAATCTCAATCAAATTTTGTATATTTTTTTTGATATTTGATTTCATTCAAAAATTAGAAAAATATTAATAAGTATTAGAAATTATTAAAATAACTTAATTAGAATATTTAAGTAAAATAAGAAATCAGTTTGAATGGGAGAGTTTGTTAACTGACAATTATGATATTTAATTACATTTTTAAAGTTTTTATGCAATATAAAGCAATGGTATTATTATTTACCAAATTATAGTATTATAGTTTTTTTTTGCAGATAAATCTTATTTGGATTATTGTTATTTTTAATTAAAATTTTGTGATTAAAATAATGAATGATTATTTTTTAATTAAATGTTTATATAACAAACACGTTAATGAAATTTAATGCAAATGAAATTAAACTTTATGTTTATATTCTATTATGTAAATTTCAAAGTATTGAATGGAATTCAGTGCCTTAATTGTTTAATGTATTAATAATGAAATTATTTAGACAAATGCTTAAGATATTTTGCAAGAAATTCAATATCACATAATTATTCTTTTTTAAAAAAAAGATCATTGTTTATTTTAACTGTAATTTTATAATTAAAACAAGTACACTGATCTGTTTTATAGAAATTATGAAATATATAAAAAAAACAACACACTATATTCTCTTAAGATACACTGTCACGATATACTAGTATGGAAAACGTGTAAACATTACAATATCCGCTTTTAATACTAATAAAACAATATGCACGACGAGTAAAACTAATTTTCTGGCGCTGTAAGGCGACGGTCGATTTTTACATGCAGAATAGCACGTAGGTGCAAAATTCAACGTGTGAAGAGATATTCAAATTCAGAACAGGTACTTGGTTTGCGACATAAAACAAAAGGTGTGCTGCTTGCTGTTCACTTGGCGATCCCCCATGATGGAATTGAATTAACTCATGAGAGAGGTTTTTCATGAACTTTTTTTTCTCATTTTCATTGCTTTTAACATTATTTATTCACGTCACGCGGTGTTGTCACTATATTTAGTATCCAAATTTCAACCAGTATCTGTTATATATCTACACAGATTTAGCACAACGTAATTGTATTGTCGTGTTTCTTGTACATTTTTTTTCATTTGATCTTTGTGTGTAGAGAAATGGATAATATAATTTTGTAAGTTTTATTTTTAAAACGTTTTCACTTGAACTGTTCTCGGTAAAAAAATATGTAGTGTTATTTAATATTTCATAAATTGTGGTGAATTAATAATTCGTGTCAATTTCGCAATATCTTATAAAATTATTCACTTATTATTTATTTTACTTTGGCTAGCCAGAGGCTATTTCTAGTGAGTAGTTTACAACTTCATTGGTCAAACTTCGTAATTCAGTCTCGTTGGATACTACAAGAAATTCTCTATATTTCTGCGACAATTTTCGACCCAAGAGACACTTTTGCAAGTCATTACCTCTGGGTACACACTTCAGCATAGCCTAAAGGTAGTCGTAGTGTCACTTTGGTTTATTTTATTTGATAATGCACATTTAAGTGATTGGACTGTCATGTTTTCGGAACAATATTATAAAATGTTGGATTTTAAATGATCGATTCTTAATGTTAAATTATATTTTATTGATAATTAAAAGACTATTTTATAAAATCTGCATTTTATAAATGGAAATTTAGATTTCGATACAGAGCTGAATAATTTTATAAAATATAGTTTTAAGACAAGTAATTAAATAGTGATTATTGTATATAAAATGATCAAAAATATATATTAATTTGATAGTTATTATATTTTAATATAACAAAAAATATTTAAGTTTATTAACACATTTATATAAATTATCACATAAATATTTTTATATGTATATATTTAAATAATATTATAAAAAATTCGAACAATTTATAAAAATGGGGTAGAATATTCCTATTATACTATTCTAAAAATGTGCCATTGATTTCCAATCAATTTCATACAATTTTAATAGCTGTTATTTGAGATTCTTTTAATTTTTTCATTGGGTTTTTACTAATATAAATTAATGATTTACATTTAATTATTGGCATCTTTATATACAAATATTCATTCAATTTATTTTAATCAAAATTAAAATCGTTTACACATATATAATATTGTTATATACAAAATATTCGTATAAAAATCAATATCAATGAAATAAGATTGTTTATTAATATTTAACATAAATCAGTTGTTACTTCAACACTATAAAATATTACAAAATTGTCTAATAATTACTTATTGTTAATTTTATTTTTAAGCTGATATGCATTTTGATGACCATGTTATCATTGTTAGAACATTCTATCATAATATTTGAAATAATTAAAATTTAAATATGTATAAAAATAAGAATTTTATTATAAAATCTATCAGTAATTATTTTTTGTTTACATTATTTAAAGATGCACATTTCGATAGCAATATCAACATTGTCAGTCATTATTGTCATTTTAAAGTGTTTCGAAGAGTATATCAGCAAATAATATAAACAATAAGTAATTAATGAGTAGGTATTTAAAATCCTATCGTGTTAAAGTGAATTGTTTATTTATGTTAAAGTTACTTATTTTATTTATAATTTCTATACATTGATTGATAATTCATATTGAAATATTTTTTTAAATAAATAATTCTGTCCATTACTGAATAATATAATGAGTGTAAGATAAAAGCTTCAATTAGCTTAAATTCAAAATACGTTTTACTTAAAAGAAAATTTGATAATGGAGAGGTATATAATGAATATGATTTTTATTTAAAATTAAGAAAACGTACATTAATGAGATTCCATTGACGTGGTTGAATGCAAATACGGTATATATAATCACTGCAGACAAAACTCAGAATACATAATATTTTCAACAGTGATATTGCTACGCATTGTAATTCTGAAATACTTCTGTAAACATTGTGTAGATGAATTCTCTTTATATACAAAACAATGATTTCGCTACACAACTTAACAAAATAATCTAAAAACATCTGTATTCCTTACGATATAACGTACGAGTGCGTTCCATTGAATCAATTAAAGTTATAATATTAAGTTGACATGAATGTAACGTTGATAAATAAATTACATGAACTATATGCGAATGAAACCAGAGAAATAAACTCAATTAAAGTAAAAGCTATAACGAGACAAATGTATGTTTTGTTTTGGATTGAACGCGACCCGTGTGAAACGCTAAGAGGTTTAAATTCCTGCAGACCCGAGAGGTTGTGGAAGCCAAGTATAAAATTACGTTTCGTTTTAAGCTGCCGGCAAGGTGAACGACATTGTTATTAAGATTAAAATTAATAAATGTTATAACAATGTTACCGATTTTGCTCCTTCGTGTATTTTAACGAGAAGATTTTTTTTACTTTCCAGTAGATACAGGGATGTTTTTTTATATAATAATTCCAATCGAATCTCTTTTTATATATATTATTTATTTATTTAATAATGTATATATTTTTTAAAATAATTTTATATGCATCTCTGAAATATGTTGATATAAAATAATATCCTATAAATATTTCTAAAATATTTAATTTGAATTTTATACAAGAATATGAGATTTTAAATTGAATCAAAATAATTGTTTTAATAAAAATATTAAAATATTAATAGATTATCATTTAAAATATTTTTTATCCATATATTATATTTTATTTATATGAAAATTAATAATTAGGAATTATGATGTAAAAATTATTTCATTGTTAAAAATTTAATGGTATATGTAATTATATATTTTTTAAAAGAATTTTCCATATTGATATATTTTAAGAACTAATATATTCATATTTACATTAAATTATATTAAGAATTTTTATTACATTTTTAAAAAAATACATATTTACTATTGGAATTTTATTTACTTTCCAATTTTATCTACTATAAGATATTATAAAAGTATTGAATAATTATTTATTCATTTTATTTGTTTTTTAGCTGATGTTAAATTCGATAGAAATATTATCATCAGAATGTTGTATTTTAAATTTTATGAATAAATATTGATGATATTTTATGGTTATTTTAATGAATATCATTGATTAAAAAGTACAAAAAGTGATTTTTGTATACTTTAATTAGAATTGTAAAGTAGGTATAATTTATTTTTGCAATAAATTAAGTAAAGTAACTAAAATATCAGACATGAATATATTTATTCGTTATACACTCATTGGATATTATTATTTTAAATAATTATCCTTTTAAATTATTCATCAATTATATAAATAACATATTGATCAATGAAGTTTCACGAATATTTAATTTATCTGTTCTAAATTCTATAATTTTATTCTGAAAGGATTATGTTTGCTTGAAAGGTGGAAGAAGATATATTTTATAGTTAGGATTATATTTCAATTAATTTTGTAATAAATATATTTAAATTCTGTTTTATTTCTCTCAAATATTGAATGTTTTAGTAAAATGTATATTTTGGAATATTTAAAATTTCAGTACTATCATTTTTCATTAAATTATCTTCATAAATTAGATAGATTATATAATCGATAGTGTCTCTAAAATAATTAATTATTAATTTTCATGTCATTCAATACTGACATTTCATCAATATACATAATATTCTTGTCTACTTATTAACGTACTATTGTATATTAATTAATAGTTTATAAGTTACAGACAGAAGAAAATGTTTTAGAAAATTACAAACTAAATTTTACTTTGATAGAACAATGAGATTATTCATAACAATAATTATTCGATAAACTGTCGTTAAATATATATTGTATAGACGTAGTAGTACATTACATCAAAATTATACCATTTTGAATAATTTAATAACAATAATGGTACCTCTAGTAAAAAGAATCCATTTATTCTGATCAGTTTTATACATTCATATATACAAATATATTACATATATGGTAGTATATATATTCAATATAGATTTTACAATTTATATAGATTGGGTCACGGCGAACTAAAAAAAAATTCAAGGACTATTTGTCATGCAATGTATACAATGTCCAGATAATTTTCTTAACATGTGATATTTGTACTATTTGTCATTATTACATGTTTATTTTTTGTTGTTTGATTTCATTTTAGAAACACTTTGATTTGAAGTTGATATTATAATGAATGGATGGAAATATATATATATGTTTAAATGATTTGATAGTTTCTTTTATTGATTATGAAAAATAGTTTAACATGGTATTTTTTTTTTTGAATTCTAATTTTAACTTAATGAATGTTTATATATGTATGTATGTGCAACAAACAAATTATATTTTCCACAAACATAATTTTTAATTTACTTTAATACAAAAGTTTATTCATTAAAATCTTAAATATTTTATAGAGAAATTAAAGAACCACTTATTCTTCACCTTTCTCGCTGATGTACATGTGGATTACTATTCTGTTATCTTTAGAGAATGACATTATAAAATTAATTTTTTGATTTTAATTAAAAATGTACAATATAATAAAATAATCTAATTTATAATATGGAATATTATTGAAATCTTTTAAAATTTAGATGGTGTTGAGAGGTATTTTGTAATTAAAAATAACTTATTTTATATAAATATAATTACTTTTTCACAGATGAATCATCAATCTAATATCATAAGATATCACATTGATTATTATTAACGGTCTGATAATAACTGTAATAAAAATGGGGTAATTTTTCACTAAAATAACGCTCAGTCTCATATGGTATGAGAAATATTACAAAAATTAAGGTAGTTTGAATGGGAAATTGTGGCACATCTTCCGTATTATCTCAATCAGGCAACATAAGATTATTATTTATTTCAAATTCCTCAAAATAACATTAATAGAAAGATTGTTGTCCAAAGGGAATTCAGTTTATTCTTTAGCGCAAAATCAAGAGTTTTATTGATAGGGTATTGAAAATTTTAGATTAAGATGGGAAGAAGTTGTAAATAGTAATGTAAAATATATTTTCAATTAAAATAAAAATCTCAACTTTTTTCTTTTATTTTAAAACTTTTTTTAAAAAATAGCTTTTTTATGGAATGATTCTCTCTCTCTTTCTCTCCCTCTCTTTCTCTCTCTCTCTCTATATATAAGTATATATGTTATTATTAAATTAATAATCTTATTTAATACAATATATTGTTATTGTTGCTCTTTCTTAATCAAACAATTAGTTATGTTTCAATTAATGGTAGATAAAGTTGTAGTTAAACTCTGGCGTTGTGTAATTGTCATGTCAGAGTCTGTTAATGGCTGAAAGCACTTCGAAGTACGAAACTACTTATTACTGCAAACCACTAAAATCTTGTTTCGTCAAATTAAAGTGCATAGTGTGGTATTGTAAACTTCCGTATAACATTTAATGTTCAATGTAAGTTCAAGTAACATATCATTGTTCCATTTACATGCAAGTTTAGTTTTCATGAATATTTTCCAATGAAACATTTTTTATCCATATTTAATCGTTTCTGCTTGTTGAAAAATATATTCACTTTAATTACAGTAATTTTGATAAACGTCATCTATTTTAAACTGCATGGTTTTTATTCAAAGGATTATTATTTGTTTTTTACATTATATTCTGCTTCTTGACGAGATACTTTTATCCATTTTTACTTATATTTTTAAAAATATTTGGATATTTTGTTTATTATTTTAATTCTGGGTTCTCTAAAAAGTAATATATGATATTTATTTATGTTTTTTCAAAACAAAAAGCAATATTTAATTATTTTTTTTGATTTATTAGAAGTTATTTCAAAATTTTGTTATTAAGAAATTAAATTAAGATGAGTAATTTTAAAATGTATAAGTAGTTTATAATTGCACTATTTCTAGTCTTAAAAAACTAATTTTATAATTCTTCAATTAAATGATTATTGGTAGTGATTTGATTGATAGTGAAAATAGAATATTGAAATTACTACGTATTTATTTTGCTAAAATAATATAATCGATGTATAAAAAGAATCAATTTAAATATTAAATAAAATTAATATTAATTATTATAAAAGAATGAATTCGTATTTCTGTAATTAAAAAATAATAAGAATTCCAAAAATAAAACAGATTGTAAAAGTGAATTCTAAAAGTAAGAGAAAAATATATGAGTAAACAATTTAAATGTTTCTTTTCAACAGACTCTAAAAGACAACAAAAACAAATTGATGACCCTTAAATATAAAATATACGGAGAGAAATCGAGCAAACTGTAATTTTAATGTCAATATTTCCTGTCGACGTTATTGAATTTCCTGTAACTGCTGTAGAATCTTTTCGCATTCTACGTTTCTAAAAAAAAGTAATTAACGTCATTTGCAACTTTTTATTCAAGTACAGTATTTCGTATTGATTGAATCGATATGGAAAAAAGTTTTCTATAATCGGATTTAAAAAGATTGCATTGTTTCCGAATGGCAGATAATATTAATAACGGATTTACGACGGAAGAATGAAATTGACGAGATTAAATTCAAAAAATAAAAAATGTATAATTCTTATTAAGTTATCTAATTGGATCGTGAAAATTTCGGATTATTTAAATTAGAGTGCGTTCATTATAAGTGGTAATTAATTTTTTTTATTCTTTTTTCATGCAAGGTATTTAGATGAGTTGTATTATATAATTTTTTAATTGTGTAATATATTAAGATTTATTTATTTATATATATATATATATATAAAATTGAAAATATTGTTAAAAACATAATTCACTAGTTATTTATGATTCTATTATTTCAGAGTCCTCGTTTTTCATTGTCTTAATAACACTTGAGACTTAATGTGCAATTAAAATATTTTAATACATTTACAATCTAGTATTTTTTCTACTTTTAATGATGATTATGCCATATAAATATGTCATAAAAATATATAATACGAGCGTTTTTTTTTCCAAAAAAATAACAATTATTAAATTGAAATTTATCTACTAGTATATTTTTTAAAAAGAAAAAATACGTATGTCTATACAACACGATATAAATTTAATATTTAACCATGTAATTTCGCATAAAAATTGAATTTCCAATTTATGTATCTTTTCCATTACGAACTGCGTTTGACAGCGTTACAAATAGCTATTGTTCAATTTTCTGATACGAAATTCTATTGAAAAATGGTCGCAGAGTAGCTTGGTAATATACATGATAAAAAAATCTTAACAACCAATGAAGTATTTCAATTTTTAGTCGAAAATATAATAACTTTTATATATGATAAGCCTTAATATTCAGGTACGTTAATTATTTTAATTTGATTTTGATGTTAATTACTCGTCCGATAGTGTTTAGAATTTTAAATAAAATTAGTAAGTGTTTAATAAAGTAATTAAATTTTATTTAAAATAATATTATATGCTGTTAAATAGTTTTAAATTTTAATTAATTATTTTTATATATTTATTATTTTTTGTTTGTCTTGGTATTGAAAAATTCATATCAATATAAACAAATTACATAGCTTAACATCATTATAATTTATAAAATTGTTTAGTAATCACTTATTGTTCATTTTATTCGTTGATGTGTATTTTCATGGTCAAACTGCCATTGTAAGATTACAGTTTTGTTAAATCTGTATTGTGGTCAGAGCATTGCATTATAAATTTGAAATTATATAATACAGTGCTTTGATAGTAATCGTATGATTTTTAAAATGTATATTAAAAAATAAAGTGAACAAGTAATTATCAAACATTTATGAAATCTTGCGAAACTGGGATGAGTAGTTCATTTGTGTTAAATTGATAAAAATATAAAAATGTTGATGTCTATTTACGTTATAAAAATCAACTTTATTTTATTATTTATTCATTAAACTTCCAAAAATATTTGTTTAATAAATAAACACAACCAAACCAAAATCTAATACCATTTATTATTTTCTACTAAAGCAATTAGTACAAAAACAATCATATATTGATTTAAAAACATTTAACTGCACACATTTCTTCCAGTTGTGGACTTGAATACACGTATGAATATTTCATGTTCGTTCAGAACGTTGTATTGATTAACCTATTGTGGAACGTATTTATAAAAATGCAAGTTTGCATGATTACGAAAATTAAATGTTTGCTGTACAGTTCAATCCTTTTTATATATTTTTTTGCACAATGGAATTTTTCACGCTGGAGGAAAAATCGAGCTGAGTTTATTTATTAAATTTGCAATCAGATTCGTTTATGTGACCTTTGTCGATTTTAACTCGATTACTTGAATATGGAAAACGATTATTGAATTATTCACGACAATTTTAATTATGTATTTCAGAATATTAGCTTGTTCATGTAGATGATTATATAGGGTGACCCATATGAAACTGAAAGATAGTAAAGAATAATAAATGATAGTAAGCTAATAAATTTATATCTAAACCCTTCAGTTTCATTTGCACCATTCTCTCTCTCTCTCTTTATATATATACATCTTTTCATAATAATCATTAAACTATTGGATAAAGGCCTCTATCAAAAATTTTTCATTATGATCAATTTAATGTCTTTCTTTTCCAAACTCTGAATAAAAAACTCTTATCAACTCATCTGGTCACTATTGTTAATATAACCAATCATCTTAAAATTATATAAATTTTTTTGGAATAAAATATTCTGTGGGTAAAATTGGATATTAGAAGAGACATGGGTAATTGATATAATAGAACAATTAAAACCGATAAAATGGGTATGAGTAGGACATATCACAAGAAAAGAAGACAGATGGACAAAAATTATTATGGAGTTACGACCAAGAAACAAAAAGAGATTTAAGGGAAAGATTCTATTAAATATGGAGGGATAATATTGTGAAATATTGAATAAATCTAGCGATATTTAAGAGAACCTAATGTTATTCGATGAGGCTTTTGCCCATCAATGAGATGATCTGGACTTTTATGATGATTTATATATACATATATAATTAATGTATATATTGATATTGATTTTTTTTTAAAAAAAATGAAAATTTAATAATAACTATCCACTTTTGAGTGTATTAAAATATTATGCTTATTTAGTTAATGTAAATTTCAGTTATCATATTTAATTAAAAAAAATATATTAATTTCTCGATAAAACTAATGAAACAAATATTTTTGTATAAATTTTAATATTGATGTTTATAACAGAATAATTGTGTCAAGTATTTCCTATAGATACTATTCATCAATTATGATAATATTTAGAGTATTCTTTGAAAAAGATTTTTGTTTAAAAAAATGATATTCAATAAACATTGCTATATGAAAGAAAAAACTAAATCTAGATCTTGTTTAATAATAATATGTTTGCTTAGGATTGCATGTCCAATGACAGATATTTCAAAAATCGAGTTATTTCGGATATTTCCCACATTAATTTTTTAAAAGTCAATGCCATCATTGGTTGTAACAAGTATTTATAATCTGTCCATCATTAGTTCGTTATGAATGTTAAAACGTGCAACTCCATACGATACGTTAGAGCAATCAACGACGTAATTATGTAAATGTCCTGCTGCCGTTTGTAACATAACGTACGTTGATTAGTTTGAAATCCTTTTCAACGGCCAGTACATTCTCGGTTGACTTGTTATAAATATTATTGTTTAATATATACCATAAATTGATTTTGATACATACGTGCTGGTAAATATATTTATTTTATCTGTACGTGTTTAATTAATAATGATTTAATTAATGCAAATCGTTGAATAGTATTCACGACATCCATCGATATAAAACATGAATAAATGGTGGGATATATTAACGTATTACACGTGATGCATAAAACCAACTTATTTACATATCTTATCAACATATTTTTCAATTTATTTTCGTTCTGAACATTTTGTTAATTTGAAATAATATTTTCATTATAAATATTCATTATGTAAAAATATTATTTTTATAAAAAAAATATTAAAAAAGATATTTTTGTGTATTAAGAAATTTTTAGATCTGAATATATTTTTATATAAGTTAGTCACAAAATTATTCTGTCATTATTTATAAATAGTTATTTTTTTAAAAATAACTATAAAAATAAAAATATTTTTTTAAATAGACAAATTATAAGAAATTAATAAGTAAGGTAGGGAATTAAATATTATTGAAATATGTCAATGACTAGTCCAATATATGTTTAGTAGAGTTAAGTAGTTTTAAAAAAGTATTTTTATATTTTGTACCAGAATTTAAAATAATTTTATTAACATTTACAAAACTAAAATTTATTATAATAAATAGTTATATATATATATATATATATCAATGTCCCTCAATCCACTACTGGATGAAGGACTTTTCCAAAACCTTCCATTTCAATCGAATTAATGTTTTCCTCTTCCAGTCCACTCCAACAAATTTCCTTATTCCTCTGTTCTATCTAATTATGAATCTCTTTCTGGGCCTTATATATCTAAATTTCAAACCAGCAACTTTTTTTGTCCATTGGTAATACTCTCTTATTTCTACATGACCGATAAATTTCCATTTCAAACTTTTAACTTTTGTCATAGCACCTATAAATTTTGTTTTTCTCTGTCCCATTCATTTTTCTTTTTATCTTTTTGTGTAATTCCCAACATTCATTGTACAATATTTCTTTATGTTGTTTTGGGCTACTAAATTATTGTAGTATTTAAGATTCATATTTCTCTTCATAAATTGGAATAGGTAGAATGATTGATTGAACACTTTTCTTTTTAAACATAAAAGAATATCCGATGTCATAATATGCGAATTTCTGTCAAACTGACATTTAATTTTTATTCTCCTGTCCATTTCATCTATGAATGCTCTTTTAGTGTTAATGAGTTGTCCTAAATATAGACAGTTTTCAATTTCTTATATGTATATTGGTTTTTAATTTTATTTGTCCCGTATTTTTTGATCGACTGTTTAAATTTTTGATTAATATCGTAATATTGTTTAAAGCAATATAGTATTTTTTTAAAAAAATAACTTTCTATACAATAACACTTTTCCTTAAGGAATATTTTCTTTCGACTGAAATGTACATTTTTATTATCAATAGTACATTTATTTTTCAAAAATATGAATGTAAAAAAGTTTGATTTACATAAATGAGTATCAGAATAAATTTAGTAGTATCATGAACAAAATGTACAGTTTTTAACGAATAGTTTCATAAAAAAAATAAATAGAAAAAAATCATAACAAAACATACCTATATAGACTTATATTCAATATTATAAAATTACTAAAAATACATTGAATTACAAAAAAAAACTAATTGCATGAGTTTGAATTTATAAAACAGTAAACGTGTACAATATACTTATATTTTCATTTAGCTACAAAAATGTTTTTTAGTGAAGCATTTTTATTATATATTTTCGTATTACAGTCATATATAAATCATTAGGATTTAATTTGTAATACAAATATATCATATCATATATTTTATTACATTTTGATTATTGAAACACTCATATAAATTTAAATTTATGTATTTATATAATAAATTTATACAATATGTATATATATTAGATTTCATTAGTTACATTCAATTAAGGGTATATTTATGAATATTTAGAATATACATATTTTTTAAAAGATACAATTTTTAAAGAATCAGCATAGAAAACAATGTTATAGTTTTTGAGTTTATATATTTATATAGAATGGAAAAATAAAACAAAAAGTTTTGACAATTTAGTAAAGAATAGAAACGATAATGTTATGAATTTATAAATGAGATCGAAAAATCTATTAATGAAATAACAGAATAAATAAATTTGATGAAATAGGCATGAGTAGAATATATAACAAGACAAGAAGATAATAGATGGACTAAAATAATTATAGAGTGGCGATCAAAAGATAAAAAGACTGAAAATAGTCTTATCAAAGATAGATAGGTGATATTGTAAAGTGTTGTGGAGAAGAGGGATGAATGAGATTAATTGTGAACAAAAAATAATGGAAAAAGCTTGGAAAACATTTAAGAGGATCTAATAACATTTATTGAAGTTTTCGTCCATGGGCAAAAACTTGATCTGATCGTTTTCTCTAATAATTTTTTTTAAAATCTTTCATTTATTTATTTTATTATGCAGTGATTTGACGATAATAAAATATTACTAAAATGAGTAATAGCAAATTAATTGTAAAGTATATAATTATTGAACTTTTTATAAAGTTTTGTGGTTTGAATAATAAATTTATATTAGTAAATTCATCATAATACCAAAATCAGTAATAATGTAGGTAATAATTTCAATATATTTTCATTCTAAAAAATAGTCAATTTCGTTATAAAATATGAACTGATTTGAAAATGATTAAAATACGATTTTTTTATTTTCTATTCATTTACATATTTAACGAGATTCCATCTAAGGAACGTATTTAATGGACCGAACAAAGATTTCTTTCAAAGTAAAAAATATATTTATTCAGTTTTGTTTATCGAAATCTTTTGAAGATTTCTGTTTACTTTCATATAAGGTTAATACAAAGAAATCTCGGTTTCTTACAACACTTAAAATTCATCTACTCTATATGAAATTCAAATTAAATTATTTATTCAATGACCTCGAAAATTTACATAAACCGATAAAAAGTGAACCATCTCGGGAAATTTAATATCGCGCGGAAAAATATGTATACATTTTATTATAGCACATGATACATCACATACACAGCGTATAATCTATTACATTCCCGCTTATTTATTCGAAATCCTGTTTTCGACATACTTGCGACATCGTTCCATACGATTGAATGGATAAATAAAATATTGAGTATTTTCTTTTATTCGTAAGAGCTAGTTTATTTACATTGATCTGTTAAAGTAGCGATTCTCTAACCGATACAATTTAAATAAAAGCTCATACACGAGTGTATGTATTCAAATATTTAAAATGTATGAAATTTAAGTGTAGTCCGGGATACGTTGAATTTAAATATTGATTGATATAAAACACATTAACATTGTTTGTAGTTACATTGTACAATGCTTTACATTTCTAACTTTGCAATATTTCTAAGTACACAACGTTCTAAGTGTTTTCACACAAGATAAAGGATTTATAGAATGTTTACATTGATATACGGGCAACATTGAGCTTTTATATATACAAAGCTGCTCACTGAGGCCACCAAGGGGGTTATTATGTAAATGCAGTGCCGTTATATACATAATATAAATGGTTTTTCAAAGAATGTAAATAATTTATATGCACGATGAAATTATATATATATATATATTGGGTAAGGTAATTAGGTTAATGAGTTTTGTCGCTTTTGAGATTAAAATAAAAACTCTTGTGATTTTTATTTAAAATAACTTTATTTTTCAAAATATACAATTTTACATTTAATTAACTTTTCTCAACAAGAAAGTAACTTATAAAATAATTTTTATTAAATTTTGAATTTTTATTTTTTTTTTAAAAAAACTAAAAAATTGTACTTTTTACATTGTCACTATAAATTTTGTACAACGCAAATAGTTATCCAAAGACAAAAAGAAAATGGAAATCCGATGATGTTATGTCTGGTAAATATGAGAATGAAGGAGAATTTCCCATCCTAAATTTATTATCTTTTCTCTTGTCATTACCACAACATGTGACTGAAAGTTTTCTTGCAAAAATAAAACTCCTTGACGATTTAGCAGCAATAGTTGTTTTTGTTGTGATGTATTATGGCACTTTTTGTTGCTGTTCACTGTAAATGTTCGTTGTGAGTGTTTGAACTACTTATAGATACTTATAACGAATAATCCTTTTTGAAATCTACCAAATATAAAGAATTTTTTTAGAGTCAATTTTACTTTAAGTGTTCGTGAAAAAGTTGTAACTACGTTAATGGTAACTGTGTATTCTTTAAACAGACATTATTAATAAATAAAAAAATATGTTACTTGAAAAAATCAATTATAAAAAAAGGATTTACTGAGATTAGTAAACGTGTCCAATGTGAAAAATGTAATTGAATACACTGAAAATCACCATTTTCTAAAAGTAATTTATTTTCAGAAAATACCTATCTATCAAGTAATCTTGAACGAAATTGTAACGTCCAGCATTTTAATCTAGTCCTGTCTTCAGTTCAGCTGACCATGGCCGCTGTTTCAGATTACGATCGATCCATCCAACCTCATTTTCAATAGCACTAAACGTGAACTAAATTCTGACCGCTCTATTTTGTATTCACGATGTATCAAATCACAACTTGATATATTACATATTTATTCGGCGAGAACACGTACATACATTCGAATCAGTGGTAGGAATATCGTGAATTCAATTTTACATGAACGGATATATATATATATATATATATATATATATATATATATATATATATATATATATAACTTAATTAAAATATTGCGTTTATAAATTATAAGAGCTGTCAGTAAAGACATGAATATTAATCACCTCTTTTTATTTTTTTTGATTAATTGAACGACTTTTTTTATCAACAAATAATTTCGCATGGAAAAAATATTTTTATAAAAATAAATAATGTTTTTAAAATCACTTTATTAGAAAATCAATATTTATAAAAAAAATATTAGTTTCCGTTTCTCTGAACTGATTTTTATTGCCAATTATATAAAAATATATATTTTTTCAATTTCATTGCCTGTTTAACGACATCGTATGGAAGAACTGATTTAAACATCAAAGCAAAGCTGAACTACCAAGAATTTCGGCTTATAAAAATTTTTCAGCAACCACAGTTGTTAAAAAATACAATAACATGTAATCTTCATATGAAAAATGTTTATGCCATACACTATATAATTGCTCGTTATCTCTGGAAAATATATATACATTAAATGATAATAACTTCTTTTGAGGTACAAGAATGTTTGAGAGAATCTTTTCGTTATTGTTGAATGAAATTGATTACGTTTTTATTGCAAACAACGGTTCATCGTAAACGTTTACTAGTTAATGCAATATTATTTTATACTTACATGTATACGTACAATGAATATATTTCTTCTTACTTGTTTGATATATATATATAGATAGATAGCAAAACTTTGCTAGCAGGTCTCTTGAATATCAAATACTTTAAAGTTTATTATATGTAGAACATTGTATGCTGTTCTGTTAAATGTCTTTATTCTATACAGATATAACTTTTATTTAATACATGGTTCGAATTCATAACTTTTTACTGTTTCACTTTATTAAATTTTTTGTTAGAAATTTTATAGTCGAGGAAAAATATGTACACATAGTAACATGCATAATAATATATGTACAAATGAATTTGATGTTTTTTTATAAAATTTAAAAAATATTTGTATAAAAAATAATACAAAATTAATTTACAAAATAATCTCAGTAACTTTTTATAAACTTCTATAATTTTTCGATCAATTGCCTGATTCTGTCTCAAAAAATGTAGTTTATAACTTTTGTTATATATATATATATATGTGTGTGTGTGTGTGTGTGTGTGTAATTTGGATATGAAAATTGTAATATCATTTGTAACACAAAAAATAAAATTTCAAATACTAAGCTTATATTTAGTTTTAAAAATATTATTTTTATTTTTAAATAAATCGATTTAACTTGCGTTATTAAATAAATTAAATAATATAAACAGTCAATTATATATATATATATATATATATATATATATATATAAAATTGATATATTATAATGTAGTTTTAAAAAGCTCATTCTTACATAATATTCGTTAGTTTAAGTTTTTAAAAAATTGATGATCCACAATAAAAATTATTGAAATTCTATCAATAGATAAAATTTATTGAAAATTTTTTGTCTATTAATATTTTATATATATTATAAAAGATTCAATTGTCTATTTACATTTATGTTTTATTTACCCAAATATAAATAATACAGAAGTATTTAATGTATATATTTTTATGAAATAACTTTTATTCGAAATAAAAATAAAAGATTTATTTTATTAAGTATATCTGTTAAAATACATATCATATTATAAATATCACCAACATCTCAATATACTGATGTAGGTAAGTACTTCTATCAGTCGATGGAATATTTGTAAAAGCTTGTTTGAATTATTTACACTTTCAAGAATCACATCTCAAAGTATACATTTTTAAAAAAGCTTTTTTTAAAAAATCTAACGATAACGCAATTTTCTTCCACGCAGCATAATTTTCACAAAAAAGGTTTACAAAAGAGAAAGGTTACTTGTAAAAATATGCGTGAGACCCGTCACATACAGAAAAAAATCTTCGTATATGTCAATACGTCGAAAAATTTATTCTGGGGGTGACTATTCTCATTTGAAACATTATCTCTGGGGAAAATTCTTCATTGTTCGCATAATATATTCAGTCATTTAGAAAAATGGTTGCGCGTGGACGTCGAGCTAAAAAATTTATATGAATCCTGACCATAGTTTAAATACATTTTCATCATGTACAATGCATAAAAGAAAAAATTTAAGTGAATTGTTTAGTACGTTTAATATTGTTTAATATATATATTAAATAATCAATTATGTATGTGAAAATAATGATATGAAAAAGAATGTATTTTTAATTTTGTAAAGCCAGTAATTTAATTTCAAATGATTATATAATTAGGATATTTCTATTGATTTTTTTTGTAGAAATTATTGAAATTTTTAATTTTTATTTAAAAAATTATTAGAAGTAAGAATCGTATATTTGTTATTAACTTTACAATTCAAGTTTATTTTTATTAACTGAATTTATTGAAAATAATATTTATTTTGAATTATTTATAAAAAATAGAAATATTTTCAAAAATCAGGTAAAATAAGTGAATACTGTTGGTGAATTTGGCTGTTTTTTTTAAAAAAAATTAATTAATTAATTCCCCAAGCCATTAAAATAAAAACTTAAAAAAATTATTCAACAATCACTTATTATTTATTCTATTTCTTAACGTTCATTTATATAGTCTTATAGTCATCTTTTCAAGATAAAAGATGTCATAGTTATTAAATTGTACATAAAGTGAATAAAGAAAATAATTTATTATTGTAGAATTTTGTACATGTCTTATACTATTTTCTACAGAACCACCATGCAGATTAAGATATTTATCGTATCATGAGATTAGCTTTTATATTCCTCAATGTCTTTTGTAAAAAGTATCTGAATTGCTTTTTCAAATTATGTATATAGCATATATTCATGTCATTTATTTTCACCTAAATTGGTTTTGTAAATCTACTTAGATTTTTTATAATCACTTGTATACAAAACATGAACAAATATATATATATATATATATATATATATATATATATAAATATATGTGTGTGTGTGTATTTTGTAATTTTAATAATAGTTAAAATTTGGCAAATAAATCAATTTGATGAGCTTATCATCACACACACAAAACAGTATAATATAATGTGAAGATGTATGTAAATACAATTGGAAAGTTTGCCACGATGTATGAAATAATCGAAAATTTACGCTCACTAATTCAATTTACATTTAACATACTACAGAGTAAACAATAGAGATAATACCACAGGGTTTAGTTATTGGGTAAATTCGGTTCAATTCGTTGCAGAGGACTTACTACTAGAATGTTAAATCTTAAACAATAATATAGAATTATTATTATATATATATATATATATATATATAATATGAATATATCCAAGTATATAATATTTTATTATAAAATACATATTAATTAATTAATTTAAAAATATGTATATTAATTAAATAATAATAATTATTTGATTAAAATAAATACAATAATTATAATGTATGTGTATTCACACACATTGTATATATATATATATATATATATATATATATATATATATATATATATATATATATATATATATATTGAAATATTTTTAATTATTTTTATAAAATAATTTCAATAATATATTTACGAAAAACACATTATTCTCTAAATGTAAAATATATTTGATATAAAAAATAGATACAATTTATATAAAGCTTGTAGGTAATTACAATAATTTGTATAAAACATATATTTTTTTTGTTTTTTTAAAAAATATCAAGGAAAATAAATATATGTACATCTTTATATTTTGACTTTTAAGTTTGATTATTTTATTGTATTCATTATTATGTAGAAAAAAAATCTGTAAATAAATTGAAGTAAAAAAACGACTTTAGTTTAAAAAATAACTTTTAATAACCTAGCGTAAATGAAATTATATTAAATATTTCAATTAAAATTAAATGAACGTTGAGTGAAATTTGTCTTTACAATAGAATCAAACCCTTAACGGAAATTAAAACTGTTTAACTCGTTTGATCTTCTGTATAAATACTTTGTCGACGGCTTTTGAAATATAAACAAGACTGAAATTCATGAAGAAAGTATATAAGAACAGGTTAAAATCTATTATAATCCATTATTGTTCTTATCGTATTTGGTATTTAAAATAAGGAGACACGGAGATAAAAGCACTAAATTGAATTTATTGACTTTCTTACAAATATTGGTGAAATTAATGTACGAGTATATTGATTACTTCATATATATATAATAGATACAAACCTATATTCAAAATTCTTATAAATTTTTTTATGTATGTTGAAGTATTTTTCTTTTGAATAACATCAAAAATAAAACGTGTGAATACACTCTTTACTACGTTTTTTTTATTATATTATTCTCTCTTTAATTAGAATTATTTGAAATTGTATTTTTTTGTACAGATTAAATTTAATATTAAAATTGAAAAACAAATCCTTTATTGAAAGAAAATGAATTTTTAATGCACATTAGTGCCTTGTATTTGTGAGCTTTACTTTAAATACATACTTATAATATTAACGTAAGGGTTTATGTTACTCACATGGTGTGAAAAGAAAGTTATTGAGATTAGGATTGGCAGTGAAGATGTATTCTATATAAATTATAAATACCTACTTTAAGTTCATTATTATTTAAATATATTCACTTATCTTTATATGATGTATTATCGTATATTAAAATATTTTATTTTTAAAATTATATTAAAATATATATTTTGAAAATAATCATGTTTTAATATACCAT
The DNA here is from genome assembly GCA_029203775.1 of Neoneuromus ignobilis. Taxonomy (NCBI): domain Eukaryota; kingdom Metazoa; phylum Arthropoda; class Insecta; order Megaloptera; family Corydalidae; genus Neoneuromus; species Neoneuromus ignobilis. The sequence goes on along the minus strand of CP092096.1, from coordinate 21,896,050 downwards.
TAAAATGACATTTGATATATATATATATATATATATATATATATATATATATATATATATAATCATAGTTATTTAAAATTCAATATTATTTTAATAACAAAATATGTATATATAGTTTGTTCGTATCATATATAATAAATTAATTAATAAAATAAAAATTGTGAAAAATGTCTGCAAGCAACGAATATTCAAGTAATTAGCAAATTAAACATGTATGTTATTCTGCCTGCTGATATGTTTAAAAATAAGTTAGTTGTTAATTATCGTACTGTTTTAAAATGTTATATAAAAAAACAATAATTCTTTTTTAAAAATATTTTTCTCTATAATAAAGTTTTTAAAAAAATAAAAATTATTCACCCTAATTTTTTGTCAAAAATGAAAATCTTTTGTCAATTTATATATATATATATATATATATATATATATATATATATATATATGTTTTATTTGCTATGAGATAAAAATAATTACAAAAGTATTTATCATCCAACAAGTAGCTCTTATTTGTTCTATTTCTCTGTTGAATCAAATGTTTGTGCTATGAAAAAAAAATTCATTTCTAGAGATCATTTGTATCACGTCACATTTATTTCAACAGTAGACAGAGAAGTAATCGTGGAAAAGATCGTAGCATCTAGAAATAATGACAAATAACAGCGTAGTTATATTCCATATTACTTTTCTGTTTCACGTTCGTCACCGGAAAAATATAAAATGTATGCTATATAATCACTGCGTTAATAATATTTCACTCTTTACGTTGCACTGCATTATTATTATCGTTACATCGAGATCAAGTTCTGTATTAAACAGAACTCATGCATATTTCACAAGGCTATTTATAGAACACACATCTCGGAAACGTTCACTCAGCCTCTGCTGCTCATACCATCATGGAATATCTCCTCCGGGCGTAATACTTACGTCCCAGATCCGTCCGGACGTCTGGCAAACGAAATATGAATTTCCGTTATGCGTACTCTCATCACATAATATTTTTCGTACATTTATTCCGTTTTTTTTTATTACTAATTCATTTAATGATTGGATTATCAATAATCAATTATCTATTTTAGGCGTTTTTCCGGGTTGTTTATCTTTTTATACAGAATTTTCTTTTTCTTTTTGTTATTCTATACGGTAAAATATAAATAATACTGTACACAGTTTTTTTATAATTTAAATTTTTGATAAATTTTATATATATTTCAAATAGTTATTCAAATTAAACTTAAAAAAATATCTTATATAGAAGTATTTTTTTTGTAATAAAATTCTATATATTTTATTTAAACTAAATATTTCCTAGAAAAGTCATGTTTTTTATATTCAAACTACTTATCTTAAAGTTTAAAAAATTTTAAACTTTGAAAAGTTATTCTCAAAATATTTATAAAAGTAGTTATTTGACTACTTGTAATAAATATTTATAGTTATATATATATATATATATATATATATATATATATATATATATATATATATATATATAGCCAATGTGAATATTTATCAGTGATTTTTAATTGTTTAATATTTAAATTCTTCTTAATTAATTTCAAAGTCTAAAAAATTAGTAGAAAAATTGTATTTAAAATATTATTTTCCTTTCTCTATCTCTCTGTATAAACATAATATTTTCCAATTGAAATAAGAAATAAATATAAATACAATTTAATTCTTTTGCTACATTTTTGAAAAGTTTCAAAAATTAAATTAGTGTTAGTAAATGAACTTTCAACCGAATGTAACTGACAGTCAAATGATCAGATTAAAATGCAAATTAAAAATATCATATACGACGAGTAGATGAAGACAACAAAAATCACGTATATATATATATATATATATATATATATATATATATATATATATATATAACTAGTCGTTTACGCGTGTCTGTCTTCGAAGCATGAAGTGGTATAGGTCGACTCGCGAAATGGAAAAAGTTCACCGTTCGTTTCAGCCTGCAGACTTTTTTGATTGAAATTTTAATGATGAAAGTATATTTCTTACAAACAACTTTCATGTTAAAAATTGCTTATTTTCAATTACTTTGTTCAAAGTGTCCATACTTAAAGAAATTAATTAAGCAATTAATAAAAATAAGTCTTCGTCAGCAAAGACAATCATAACATTTATTTGATGTAACCCATATTTGTTTGTTTATTATTACGTAATAAATTTGTTTAATTTATTTGACATTCATATTTATTTTTAAAAACGAAATTAATTAATTATTCAATCTTGTAAAATATATGTCATAACTGTAAAAAAGTATCTCATTATTTATTATAAATATTCATATTTTTCTCTACGTTGAATAATTGGAAATTTAATTATTAACAGTAAAAATTACAATAAATAATAAATAATTAAAACCATATTATTACAATTTAAATTTTTTTGTGAATAAAAAGATAAATATTAAAAAAAATAAAAAACATGAAATTTTAAGTCAGATGCAGAATTATTTTTTAAAATATATAATTTATGCTAAAATGTTCAATAATCTTTAAAATAAAATTACTTGTGTGCAACAGCTATTAATATTGATAAATTATCGTTTTATATTCCGCTTCTACGTTAATTATATGAAAGTCTTTTATACTTTAATAATTAATTAGTGAGAAATTATCTACCTTTTCTCACTTCAATCAAAAACGTATTAAATTATAAATAACGATAATAAATTAATTTTTTATAAAATTAACAAATTTATATTTTATATGTAAATACTTAAAATATTTGTTTAAGACTTTATTAAGGAAAACAGAAAATAATTAATTTTAATTGTTATTTTAAAGAAAAATATTGTATTCTATTGAATACATTTTCTATCCAATTATACAGTCATGTTTTTGTTGTCGACAAAACCCCAATTACTGAAAAGGTCATTTGTATTATTTTGTATGGTACAAACGGACACATATATATTATTTGTTTTACATTTATTTAGTAAAAAGAGTCGTTTCTACATTTAGAATAACTAATTTAATCTCTGAAGCAAGAAAACAGGTTTGAGAATTAAGTCTAACTTGACATATAACTGAAAAGGGTAAATCGTTAATGAAAAATGGTAGTTAAAATATAATAATTAGCTTAATTATATTATTATTTTTACGATTTGATCAAAAAGAAATTGTAATCAAAAATATATAAAAAACAGTGATATGTTTCAATATAATTTTCTAAAAAAATAATAACAAAATATTAATTTAAACTAAGAAAATATTTTTATTTATCTTATTAATATACAATTATATTTAACATCATTTTTTAAAATATTCGGTTAATTCAATTTTAAACTGATTTTATTTTTTGTATCATTTTGAATGTTTTATAACAAACTCAACTAATTGTAAAAATCTAGTTATTTGAATCAATTTATAAAAATATAAAATACTTTTTCATTATATATATATATATATATATATATATATATGTATTAAATCGACCAGTGGTAGTAAATCGTATCATAGACCGTAATACGGAAAAAATGTTTGATCCCTGGTCAGAGAAATAAAGTAGAAAAAGCTTTTTAATCGAAGTGAAAGTAATCTGCGTTAGGGAGTAAATCGTAAATAAAAAATCATCACTGACCTGCTTGGTCAGATGAAGGGTATGATCAAGTACTTATGATTGGTAATATTCAATGAGGCTTTTGCCCAAAATTTTGATTAAATTAAAATTTTATATATATATATGAGTGTGTGTGTGTTTGTATAGAAATTTCTTTTAATTAAAAATGGAAAAAATTGTATTTTTTTAATTCCTTTAAAAATTGATTTCATTTTTATACCATACTAAATAATAATTTAATCCTCCTAAAAAATTTGAATAAATAATTGAATTATATAAATCCTTTTGTAGTAAAAATGAGTTATTTATATATCATTATATATATATATATATATATATATATATATATATATATATATATATATTTGTGTGTAAGTAAACTTGTTTATAATTTAAAAAAATAAATATATTTAAAGTATAAAATTTATCAAGGTATACTGTATGAATAATCTAGTTAACGATTTTTTATTCAAAAATCATTAATTATCCACAAGTATGTAATCAAGCAGCAACATCAAAAATGATACATGATTGTTGTACGAAACAATTTATGGGTAATTTATATTCGATAGTTGAAAATTATCGACGTGCACACAAAAATGCCAGAATTCATATAATTCGAGCAATAATTTACGGTCAACGGTCAAGTCAAATTTACACACATACACGTTAGCTAATTAAACCCTTATATCATTTCAGAATCGACGATGTATATAAATAAAACATGTAATTTATCAGAGACCTTTTCAATAAATTGAAAGCTGGAAATTTAATTTGGAATTTTTCAATTTTAATAATATACTGTTGTAATGTCTTATCTCTCAATATTTTAATTGACATTGATTTCACAGAATACTTATTTTATAAACGTAATCGTTTGTTTGATGTAAAGTGAAATATTTAATTAGTAAAGAAAATATAGCGTTTGTGAAAAGCGAGAAATATTTTAAATTATTTAACTCGAGTTATCTATTTTAAATGAAAGGGAAGACACATTATAAATTAATTTGAATGTAATTTAAAATATTACAATTTGAAAATTAGATTTTGGTTTGTTTTCAAAAACAATTAATAATTTAAAATGTTGAATAAATATTTTGTTTGTTATTTGACGATAAAAAGTAAATAATAAGTAACGAAAACGTATTATTTCTTCAACATAACTAAGTATTCAATCAAGCTAGTTAAAAATAAGTGATTCGATACATTAAGAAGTTACAATTCAAAATAATCCATGTTTCGTTATAAACTATTTGATTATTATTGTGTGGTTATTGTAATCAATCTGAATTAATGAATCAGTGATTATTAAATATTTTTATTAAATATTGTGGTATTGAAATGAGTAATTCAATTATCCACAACGCCAAGCAATGATATATAATGTTTTTAATCAAAAAATAACATGAAATTTAAAACTAAAACAATAATCCAATTGCTAGTTAATCATATAAAATGTACAGTTCACTGATCTCTAATAAAAATTTAAAAGTATGTATATAATCAATACGTTAGGTTATAAGAAATACCTTGAGTTGAAATTGTTTAAATATTCAGTACTAATTCAGTGTTCATGATCTTTAAATATTTATACTAAAACGTATATTTATTTCGATTGCTATAATTTATTCATGTAAAAATCGAACACTAGCTGATGTCGATATTCGTATAATACTGAACAATCAGTGGTTTCACTAAAAAGATTCGTATGTTTGTACATTTTTAATGCAAAACCATTTACCTGTTCTAATTTAAAAAGTGTTTTTTTATAAAATTCATTAAGTTGTTTTAGTAAGTTTTTTTATCTCTGTATTAAAAATTAATATCATAGTAGAAATATTCAAATTAATTTTTTATTTACACAATTTCAGTTTGAAATTTACTTTTAAAAAAATTATGAAATTACAATTTTATTTTGTACAAAACACATCATAATTGTTTAAATAGTTTGTATCCTTGTTTATTCTTTTATTTATGATTGAGATTTTAGTTTATGTACGATTGTTTATATTTTTTTATATAAATTCATTTATTAGTTATATTGAATTAATTATATTGGTATTTTTTTTATAAACTTCTTAAATTTTTTTCATTAAATTTATTTATAATTTTCATATTTTTCTTCATTCTTCTTCATAAGAATTCCCTTTTTCCTTTCGATATTTTTTTGTATTAGGACGTTTGATGTTTCTTTGATTTTGTGTTTTTATCTTTCATTACTTTGTCGATTTTATTATCATTCATTTTGGTAATGTATCTATTTTATTATTTTTTTCGATTTTTTATCTTAATTTATTATCTATTTAGTTTATGTTTGATATTGCATTATTCATGTTTCTTATTGTACATCTTCTTATTTCTTTTTCAATTTATCTAAATATATTTATTTTTGTCTTCTACACTTTTTGCTTAATTTTTGATGTTTCTAAAATTGTCTCTAGGGATTTTTGTTATTATTGGTCATATAATAGCTTTATACATCTTAGCCTTTATTTTTTTTCTTAAATATTTGTTAGTCCTGATTGATTATTTCAAACAAATTTTCATATAATAATAAAAAATAAAATTTGAACGTTTACTTTTTACTTAAACTATTTAAACTTTTTCATTGTGATATTTTATTGATGAGGATTTATTTATAATCAATTAAAAATGGGTACTCTAAGTTAAAATTTAATATGAATTTTTATTTACTTATAAGATAAAATCATAAAGCTGAAAACATTTTCGTGAATATGAGTTACTACCAATCGAAATATGTTTTATAGATTTTTTTATTTTGACTGCTTGCGTGACGGTACTAATAAAAATCTGTAATAAAATATACATCTTTCTCTAAGGTCACTTTTACTTCCGAACTTTTTTTATACAACTACGAATATAAAAATTTATCGATAATGATTATATATCCTTTTTATAATTAAAAATTATAAACATTATATATATATATATATATAATAGTTATATAAATAAATGTATAAAGAAACATCTTGTTTAATTTTATATTTTACAACATATGAATATAAAATATTAAGATTAGATTTTCCAAACTAGTTCAAGTCATTAACGAAACTAGATGTTGCATAAAACATGAGATAAAAAGTGTACAGTAGAGCAATAATTTACAAAAAAATGAGAGCATATTAAACCCATCTATCAGTTTTAAATTTAATAAACGACATTTTAAAATTTATAAGTCAGAAACACAATATGCATCATAAAATATTCTATTCTATAAGAATACCGTGATTGATTGATGTTGAGTACATTAGATGTTCTCTAGTATGAAACATAAGTTAATATAAATGTTATAATCGAATGAATATGCAAATCCACTTTGATATTTGAGATAAATGTGCATGATTATATTTTTAGATTTTAATTCTGAAACTGACAGCAGTGAATATATATGAAATTGAATTAGATACAGGAGATATAAAATAAAAAATAAAAAACGAAATACTCCTTTTTTAGTTTCAGTCATGTTAAAGTGGTTTTCATGTTTATAATTTTTTTAAAATAGAATTATATAGAATACTGTATATATATACATATGTGTGTGTGTTGTATTTAAAAAAAAAATTATTGAACACATTGTATATGTCAAATAAAATTTAAATGTATATTAAAATATTTTTTTTCTTTTCAGTGTAAACTTGCAGTATATCAACATACATTCGCTTGCTGAAAATGTTGAAATTAAAAACTGATCAGTCGATTACAACGATAAAAGAGTCACCTGGATAAGTGAAGCATAGTTCCAAAATATATTCTTCATAAAATAACTACACACATTTTATATAAAGAATTTTTTATTGAAGTCTCGATCAATAGCTTCTTTAAAATATATTGAACATCAAACGATATAATATAATCTTGAAAAGGTGAAGTACAATATAAGCGATGCAGTCGACACCAATGCTAAGATCGTTTAGTACGGATTCACAAAAGAAGGAATGGAAACATCGGTTGAGTTTGCGCGGAAGTAGACGTCGTAACCAGGTAAATGCAACTTTGAATATGTTTTCTGGACACTCATTTATCGATGTTTTCAGATTAAACATGTTTTGTAATAAAATCATGACAAGCATCTATTGTATATAATGGTGTACTTTGTTATACGTTTAGAATTTACTTTGAAGTTATATCAACTTTTAAGGTTTTTATTTTATAATTAAATAATACGCTTTTTTAATACTTGATGAAAACTTGTATGAATTTTAAATTAACTTTTCATTGAATATTCATACGAAAAGTTTAGTTTATACTAATTTAATTTTATATATGCTTTCACATAAAACTTATATTTTTTTTTAATGAAACTATATTATAAATTTGTTAAAATATTTCATAATAAAACATTAATTATTAATAAAATGTAGTTTATCACTTACAGGATTTTAATCAAACATTCTGAATAATTTTTAATTCCATTTTTTCTAAATTAAAATTAAGTGAATAATTTATTAATTTCATTAAATTTCTTGTTATAATAAATTTAAAATATGATTAATTTCAAGCTATGAATATAAATAAAAATAAACTTTTCATTATCAAGAGAAATCTTTTTCAAAATTATTGATTTAGAGTAGATTTTTTTGTATGTAAGTCTAAATTTTAGATATTTTTTTAAATAGAAATATTTCATTAGAATTATAAATTTGAAAAGCTTATAAGCCTAAATTTTTTTCTAAACTTTGTTTTGAAACGTTAAGCTGTGTTAGAATTATTGAAAATATGTAATGATTTAAATTCATAATGTGATTTAAATGTATATAACTTTTTTTTATTATTTAACAAATAGGGTCGTATACTATATTTTTTACACTTATACATTTTATATTTTAGTAAAGAAATTATAAAATGAGAAAGTTTTTGAAATTGAAACATTATTTTTAATAGACTTTGAATATTTTCTAAAAACATAAATTGAATGCATCTTCTCAAAATTTGATAAGTTAGAACTAAAAAAATGTTTGAATTAAAATTATATTTGATAAAAATGTAAGATACAGATTAAATTTATTTTTTTAAACCTCGTTTTCAAATTGCTTAACTTTTTAATGAACATTTAATTCCATAATATAGTTATATTTATCTTTACTAATAAAATCATTGATTGTTTCACAAAATATTTTTTATCTCAAAGTTGTAAAAATATTCCGATTATGGAGCTTGTAGAAACTATTCTTATAGTTTAAATCCTATTATTTAAAAAAAGAAACATTTTTAACAAATGTATAACAATATATCATTAAATGTTCCTCGTACGCATTTTTTGAAAATAACTTTAACAAAATTAGTTGTTAAGAACACAAAAGGAGCATATATAACGTCATTTCTATTTTATTACTATTACACATTAAAACAAACAATAGTATTTGTTCCCTAAAATGAAACACGGAACGCATCAACAATAAACTTAATAGCCTACGCAGCTGACGATATATGCGTACAAATTAACTGAAGCTTTCTTACAAATTACATTAGCAACATAAATGTCTCTAGACATTTTGATTCATGTACGTCATTTCTACAGACGTAAACTTTTCTTGGACAAATAAATAAATAAATATATATATATATATATATATATATATATATATACAAACACATACACGTTTACGTTTTTCCACACTTCGTGAAAAAATCATATTGATGTGTTAAAAACATTGTTTATGATATAGGTTCTTTTTCTAACTTCAGAGTAAAGAATTTGCAGCAAAATAAAACAAGTTTCTTTTACAGAAGTAACAATAGTAACATAAAGTATTAAAAAAGAAAAGTTTGTCTGTTTTAGTGGTTGTCGTTTATAAAATATTTTCAAGAAATATGTTACCACATACACATACACACACACACACACTCACATATATATATATATATATATATATATAAATGTATGTTTAAGTGTACAAACATTATTTATTTGCTTTTTTGTATATTGACCAGAAACAGTCGTTATAAAAAGCACATCATCTGCTTGACGATTACAGGTCTGAATTTTTGTGGCTTAATCCCTAGAGATGTGAATGTTTTTTCGCATTATTGTTTACATGTATTTTTATTTTCTACAGGAGAATTATTAAATATTTCATTTGAAGTGTATAATCTCTGTTTAAATCAAATTTTAAACTGAACGTAGTTTTATATTTTTAATGATTATTTTTTTTATAAAAGAATAATTAATTCAGTACTGCAAACTTTTTCCACTGTTTAATAATTAATATTTTACAGTAATTTCTCGATTATATGTTATATGTTAATAGAGATAGTATCAACTTTGAAGGGGATTTTAATTAATTATTGTATTAGAGATTATTTAAACAGTTTGTTGATAATCAACACTTAATTTACATTTTGAATTCTGAATAAATGTTTGTTTCATTAATTTATAATTGTGGTGCAAATAAATCACCTATCACAATATAAAATGTGTTATCGTATCAACATATAAAATAAACAATATATGATTATTGAATTTTTTTTATAAAATTTTGAGGTGGTAAGTAAATAAATTGATTGTGTAAATATTAAGAATATTTGAGTTATATATTACTTATATTAATATATATGATTTTATCGCTACATTAACCAAAAATTTATTATATAATGTGAATTATTTGATTATTTCAAAAATTAAACCACTAAATAAAAAGTTTAGTTACCTTATTAGTTAAAATATGATCCATTTTTGATTATATTTACTCCAAATTTTTGAATAACTCATAATGACAATATGAAAAAAGTGTTAATTATTAAAAAATGAATCTCAGTTTCCAAATAGGTGAAAATAGATAAAGGTATAATTTGACTGAGTAAAATGGATATAGAAAAATCCATATGAGAAATTATCAACTAGAAATTTTTTGTATTGTTATTTTAGAAACATAGACTAGGGTTGTCATGAACAAGTAATAAACAACTATATATCGATTTAGATTATAAATTCTTAAATGAGTTTTTTAGAATGAAATATATTTCATTCTCACAATAATATTCATTTTTAAAATCTAATTTTAGTTACAAATGTTTCACTAATTTAATCAACACAACTATATAATCGAAAGATAATTTTAAAATTCTATATTACTTACTGACAATTTAACAATTTTAAAATCTACTTTCATAAATAAGGTAATAAATTTTCTATAGATATTTTTTGTTTCAAAATAAAAACTGTTATAACTCAAACGATATTTAAATTTTTAACTGATAATATCAAGTCGATATTTTTAGTCTAGACTAATAAATATAAACATACCATCTTAAATATTCTAAAACAAAACGAAATGAAATTGAAAGAAAAATGCACGGATGGTTTCGCCAAGTCAAAAAAAAGATAAGCAAATTGTGAAGTTGTCGAAAGTAGATGATGGATGGCTGTAAAAGCTTTTCATCATTAGAGCTTTGAGGTCAGTGTGAAGGTTACAGTGTCGTGTGGTAAAAAAATCTTAATATGAAATAGGTTACGGAATACTAATCTAAATTCCATGATATTCATATCGATTTTTATATACATACATGTGTTTATATATTTATTCATATATATATATATATATATATATATATATATATATATGAAAAAGCTTTTTCTAAATTAAAATTCATAATCCTCTTAATAATCGACTAAAACTACCCTCTTAACCTTTTTTATAGCACCGTTGTAATCATACACTTGTGTACGAGTTTTCATGCCTTTTTGCAAAATTCAAGGACTTGATTTTTTCATTAAATACCGATTATTAATCAAAATTTTGTTACTATGTATTTTATATATATATATATATATATATATATACATTTAAACTTTTTAAATATCTTTATAGAATTATTCTCAAACATTTTCTACGTTCTTCATTGTAAAAAATAATAACAATTAATACAATGTTATGTATTTTTTACTCAAAATATTTATCCTCTAAAATGTGTTTTATTTTATTTATTATTTCTGGTAATGGCAAGGTTTTGTATTCCTTAGACATATATATATATATATATATATATATACACATAATGTAATTTTTGTATAAATAATGCAGTCAGCCGTTAAAAAATAACTATTTAAATTCAAATAATTTTTAATAGAATTTGTAAACATAATGTTCTTTCATCAGTATATCTAATTAATTAAACATTCACTTGAATATTTTATAAACTAAAATAGTGGAAAAGCAGTTAGTTAAATTTTAATTCATGTGAAAATATAAAGATAAATTTAACTACTCAAATGAAATAAATCAAATTTTTAACTTTTAATATTGAATACTTACCGATAATTAATTTTACGTTATCTCATATGTACATACTTGTATATTTTAATACCTTGTGATTATCATCATTTTCTTTTTTATATATAAAAATTGTTAAGCAAATATTTTGATAATGTAATGAATGTGTTCAGAGAATTTGACTTATCTGAATAATTTAACCATGTAGAATTATTTTTTTATATTTGAATATCAAAAGACAATATTTATTCTTGCTTCAGTTTTATTATCAATAAAATGTGATATATATTAAGAGTATGAAGTAGTGAAAACATATATTTAATCTAAATTATTATAAATTTATTTGACGCCTATGGTCTAATCTATATGATTTTACTGACGTGAAATATCCTTAAATTACACATTAAAATTATCTCTTTCCATTTGAATTACACATAATTTTACCACTTCATTTCTACAGATGAACTTCTGAATTACTTCTGTCAGACGACACTTAAAATTAAGTGAAAATTGCATTTTATGATATATTTCTTATATAATTTTAGATATACGAAGTGAATTTTTCTGAGTCATATGTTGTACATTTCTACTATGATATTTCTTTACCTTTTTTATTAATCAAGTATAAAGTGTGAGTTTTATGAAATAATACACAAATTAAATTATCTCTCTCTCTCTCTCTCTCTATGTATATATATATATATATATATAATTACAAAACGTTGATAATAAATTAAAGTTATGGAATTTCGTTATACATAAAATTAATATATGTATAAATTATAGAAAAAATTGCAAGGAATTTTAAAACGTGTAAATAAACTATAGTGTTATATATATATTAATGACTTTTATATATTTTTCATTTCCAATTTTAATTGATTTATTCGAATTGTTGATGCTTTTAGTTAATTAAAATACCATCACCACAAATTCTAAAAAATCGTATTTCACGAAAAAACGTCCCTCTTTTCGAAACTTGTTACTTAAATTTGTGCCTGTAAAAAAATATCACGTAAACCATTACAGTTTTTTCAACCACCATTAGTCATTAATACACTTCCCGTATGAACTCTAAGCCTCGTACGTTTATCGTTGGTTACCGGAACAGGAAACCACCATATGTATCAAACAGAAGCATTTTCTCATACATTGACTGAAAGTTGTATATATTATATTAGATTTTTTTATTTACAAATCATTATTTTATCTAATCTGGATATTTGTATTGTAATTTAAAATATTAAATACGTATTAATAAAAGAATTGATTATAAACCATTTTAGTTTGTTTAAATTTATATTCTATATTATTTTCAAAATATTTAAAATTGAAAAAAACTTTCCATATAATTATTGATATTACGATTTCTATTAAAATACAGAGTGTTTTAAAAAGGACGCAATCTTAAAAAAGATGGTAGAATTTACAAATAGGTGAATTTTGTGGAAAATTATTAGTCGATTGGAAATACTGTATTTTAAATTACAGAAGATAGGCAATTGAAATGATTTTGGCAAACACTAGTTTTTAAATCTCCATTTCGTTATACGAAGGTCGTTTGATAAGTATGGTAAATTTATTTATTGTTTAATTTAATTAATTAATTAATTTAATTAAATTTTTCAATTTAGTTTTTCTTACTTTTTACCATACTTATCAAACGACCCTCGTATGTTAGCTATGTCGTTTTCTAGAACGAACGAGTGTTTATTATTAAAAGTTATTTCGTTTATAATTTTATAAATCTAGAAAATTCATTTTTACTACTTTTTATGAAGTTATGATGAGTAATTTTCTTCTCTTTTGTGATATTTTTTATTTGTAATGCAATACATTTGAAATAGCATTAAAGTGATTTTATTTATTTTTAAAAGAATCTAATTGACAGTTTTTACATTAATTATAAATTATAGTTACATCTTGTATTTATATTCATTAAACAATTATTTTTCAATCAACTTTGAAATAGAAAATGAATTCCATAATTATTATTATGAAATAAATTTAAAAAATATTTTTATCAAATGTATATTTAAGAAGGTAGATATTAACGTAACATTTATCTTCATTTACGTTTTAGAGTTACGTGACAGTTTATTGATTTTTTAAGAAACGATTAATTAAATTTTATAGGTGTAAGAAGAAATTATCACAAATTTAATTTTAGTCAATAACAATCTCTTATTTAATAACATTTATTTTACAAATATATTTAAAAAGAGATCATTTTATATTTTATTATACCTTATAAAGTAATTCATTTAATATTGAATTTATTAAAATATGATTAAGAAACATAAGAGAATTAATTTGAATTATGATTATATTTTTAATTATTTTTAGAGAATTATTTTATGTTTTTTTATAAAAAATACGATAAAATTTATACTCAAATAGTATTTAAATAAAATTAATAGTACATATGTTTAAGATAGATTAGTTGATTAAAATTTAATTAAATATTTAAAACTTTATTGAAGATATTTGAATAAAAAAAGTGAATAATTTAAAATTTCAAAATGAAAATTATATTAGAATAGAAAATTTTAATATATATACGTTTTTACATTTTCATTTAGAATAAATTATCACTATTTTTTTATAATTATAATTTTTATTTTATGATTTTTTCGCAACCTTTATAGCAGAAAAATATTCGTTTGAAAAATTTATTATATGCTAGATTAAAACGAATTAAATTTTTAAATTTAGCGTCATGTGCTACTTTTTTAATGAACTAAGTTATATTTTAGTTCTTTTATTATTTCATTGAAGTTGTTAAGCTTGTGAAGTATACATGTATTTCACACAAAGTGAACAGCTTTTCTATCTGTAAGTGTTCATTATTTTATATAACAAGTACTATTCGGCCTCAACATTTTACCATTATAGTAATGGTCTTATTAGCGGTACATAAGTTTCTTTTAGTTTAAAATTACACATTTTAATTATTGTTAACTGTACAATTTAAATTTTTAAGAACTTTACTAAAAATGAAATTAATTAATTATTGGAATTTTTATACTTATTATTTGATTTCTATTTTTAAATAAATAATTTGAAGAAGTAAGAAACTTACAAAAATTATTTATTTATTACAGTTTTAGGAAAGTTGATATATGTACGTGTTTGATTATCATTTACTTTTACTTTATTTGTCTGTACACATTTTGAGAATGAAAGAGAAAGACATTGGATTGCTGCAAGTGGAGAATATTGAAAAATGCTTTCATTGGATAGGAATAGGCTATTGCTTATATATTTATATATAATCTAACTTTTTGTTTTATTAAATGTTACATCAAGTTTGTATTTATTTGAAATAATGTTTATATATTCATGTACTGAAAAGATTTAAAATATGGAGATTATAAATTTAAAAATTCGTTACAATCAGATATATATATATATATATATATATATATATATATATATATATATGTGAAATAATTGTATGAATTCTGTGAAAAATCCTAATTAAATAAAAACAATTCAGCCAATTAGAGTTGTCTGGCAAAGCATATGATAGAATAATGAACGCAACAACGAATACGTTTACTTTTGCTTTCCATTGTCAACTATGGTTCAGAGACTTTTATTTAATGTGAAAATATGAAGATTTTAATTTAAATGAGAGTCGTACTACTGCCTTAGGTTGTCAGTCCCTCAAAATTTTTATATATATATATATATATATATATATATATATACATACACACACACACACATCTGTGTATGTGTGTAATATAATCAGACGAAAAGGATACTTTAATTTACGTAAACGTCCTTTTTTGAATAATTGATATTTTTGTTCGTACATTATTTATTATTAATGAGAGTATAATAATGCTGTCGTCGTTTTAATGAATATTTAATTTGATTATTTTATCAATTCTTTTGTGCCATTATTAAAAAATTATTGAATATAATTCATATGAATATGTAAATATTGACATTTTAGTCAATAATATATTTTACATATATATATATATATATATATATATATATATATATATATATGTGTGTGTGTGTGTGTGTGTGTGTGTGTGTGTAAACATAACTTACATGTTATGGAAATAATGAGACAAGTTTTTTTTAATAATTCTGTTTTGAGGTTCATAACAAATTTACTTTTTTTTATTGTTAAAATATATTTTAATGTCTTAAATATCATTAGTAGTTGAATTTATAATAAATAATAAACTGTTAAGTATATTATTCAAAAAATAGATATTTCTTCAAAAATCTAAATTTTATATGTTAATAAAAATGTAACTGATTTAATATAATAATGTATATTTTTCTGTTTGCTGTTCCGTCTGTTTATTTAGTATATTCAATTGAATTGTCGGTTTATGAGTTTGACCTCAACTTGTTTGATGTACAGTATTGTCGATGTTATATTTTTCTTAGAATATATCTATAAATTCCAATTAAATAAGTTTGTGAATGTTTTATTTATTACTTCAAAAGTTTTTAATAATTTTTATTATTGATATTTTCTAAACCCATTAAAATAAACAACTCTTGTATATTTTTATTTAGCGTGTCTTTTAAATTTTTGAAATTTAATTCGTTTTCAAAATATAAAAATTATTAAAAATTGAATTTTTGATATTTGAACATCTTCTTCGTGAAACATAGTAATAAAAAGTTATATGTAGACATAATAATGTTAATAATTTCGTTAATATTTCTTTATATATAAAATTAAATAAATGTAAATGTACGTCTATAAATAGAATTCATAAAATAATCCCTGTTGTAATAAAATACAAGATTGTAAATAAAATAATTAATGTGAAAAGTTGAAACATTTTATGTGTACATTTTATTTATATTGCTTGTAACAATTATTAGGTTGAAAACACATATTTATTATTTAATATATTGTTGAATTTTTGACAGTAACTCAGTTAAATGAATCTTTTAATATTTGTTTTCTAGATGGAAATAATTTAATAAATTGATTCCTTTGGTACTATATATTAGAGTACAAAATAATATTTAATTTTTATAAATATTTCAAATTAAAAAAGAAGATAGGTAATTTTCATAATTAATGATAATTGTAAGGAAATAATAATAAAATGAAAGAAAATATTAAAATTTAGTGATATAATTTTAACTATTAAATTAGTTTATTTTAAAATTGTAATTTCTGAAATATAATTTCAAAATATAATATTTTGTGTTATATATAAAATAATATCATATTTTACTACAATTTTATGTTAATATATATATATATATATATATATATATATATATATATATATATATATATATATATATATATATATATATATATATAATGTATTTTACTAGTATTAAAACATTTTTAATTTATTGGTTACAAATTTATCTTTGAATACGACTTATAAAAATTTTTCAATTTAATTAATCCAGATTACTTATTCAATTATGCCCAATATATTTTTAATATTGCATTTCATTTTCTAAAATATTTTGAATTTTATGAGATTTTATTTTAATGTATTTAAAATTATTTGTTTAAAGATAATTATATATATATATATATATATATATATATATATATATATATATATATATATATATGTGTGTGTGTGTGTGTGTGTGTGTACAAAAGCAATATTCAAAATTAGAACAAAAACATCAAAGTTCATTTTATAATACATACGAGACGTCTCTTTGTACAATGCAAACGTTTTATGTTACTCGTAGTGCCTGATCGATATGTGATATATAAACTTCAAGATGTAAATTTGAAGACGACATATATATTACATTATTGATGCAGATCGTGATTTAGTCTTACGGTAAAACTTATTCTCTCTGATTTCAATAGCGGATGTGAAATTGTAAACTATGTTAAGATTTATTTTACAGTAAAAAGTAATATTTTCTAAAAATAAAATAGTTCATACTGAATTTGAAAGACATGTTATATATGTGAAGTAATATTACAATAGCTTGAATATATTTTAATATGTTTATTAAAAAATGTGTATGAATCAAACTATTTAGTTGTATTTATTTTATATTTTTCTGATATCACGTACAAAATGCGTTGTAATCAATAAAAGTATTAGATAAAACATTATAAAATGATTTAATTAAACTTACGAAAATTTTTTTACCAATGCAGGGATATAAGACTATTTTCACATAAATTAAGGTAATGTAAAGCATTAAATAAGAATGTCAGTAGAACAAAATAATTGTTTCATTCCGTTTTCATTAAAGGTTGTAAGGTGTCAAAATAACCAAGAAATGTTTGGAATTTTGAATGTAACATAGACGATGTTTTAAACTGTAGTTATTTTCATATTGTCTCACTCGAATGAATTTTCATTGTTCGTTATTTGTACTAAATAAAATTTATTTACATTACTGACAGAATTTTTAAGGGGTATTTGTAATTTTTTATTTTATTAAATTTTTATTAATAGTATAACGAATATTTTTTTTTATTATCAAAATGTTCAAAAATAATTGTTGAATTCGATTATATCCAAAAAATAATAAATCTATTTAATCAAATATATAACTTAGTACACAGTAGCAATTTCATATTATTTAATATTTTAGAACAGTTAAAATTTAGTTTATTCTTTGAAACATACAACAATATTTATAAATTTCTTGTACATAGTAAGGAATTTGAATCCATTTTCAACTATTCTTTGTTCTAATTCATCCAATGTCTTCACAAAGTTAATATAAGCAAGATTACTTATTTCAGGATACATCTAGAGATATTTAATTAAGTTTGAGGAAGCTAATCTCTTACCTGAAAACCCTCATCATTGTTCTATTGTTTGATATTATTTTCTATATATTTGAAATCATTATTCTGCAGGAAAATTATACTAGATAGAAATTTCGTCCATTTATCCAGATTTGGTCCTAAGTCATTTTCAAAAATCAAAATGTATGATTAAGTTGTCATGGATTTCTCATTTTTTTGTAGATTTATACACCCATTATAAATTATGAAATTATATTTTTTTTATCAAACTTATTAACTTTTATAAACTTTTTTATTATTGCTTTTTCTAAGTGTTGTCCTCTTGTCTGATATTTCCATTAGTGATCATTAGAACTATTTGATTAATTTTTTTCTTATTTGAGAAAATGACATTTTTCTGATGATTAAATATAAATGGTTTATATTTTTTCGAAATTTAAGCCAATTTTCTATTTTAATTCGTAAGTAACGGTCTTTTTACTTTAATTCAGGCTTTCAATTCAGTTTTTCGCAACACACATAACACGGTTGTATATTTTTATCGATATTATTATTTGATTTTAATGACTGTAGCGTTTTAATTGTTTTTTCTAGTTTTCCTGTGGTGATTAGTTGAATTATTCTACATTTAGGACTAATCTAATAATGGATTGTTGATCTGATTTTTTCATACAATGTTTAAATCATTTTTTTTAAATGGGATATGGAATCATTGAAGTAATCATATATAACGACACGATTCAAAACACTTTTATAATAAATGTATGATTTATTTATTTAGAAATTCTCATATTTTTTTAAAAATTTCATGAAAAATAATTTGCCAGATTATTTTGAGATCAATCATAAAATATTATATAAAATGTGAATGATAATAATTTTACCAATTATTAAATAAAAAAATATATTTTACTAACCACTAAATTGTTTTACAGTTCACAAAATCGGTCAAATTGATTTTTACCATTAAATACGTTTTACAAGATAATTTTTTTATTACTTACTTTTACACATTCTGTCAAATATGAAAGAGTATGGAAATATTTATATTTTCATATTGGAAATTGAATTCATAATATCAACCGTGAAAACAAATCTATTCATGTACACATTTGATTGATCCTTTGACCCACTGTAGATATATATATATATATATATATATATATATATATATATATATATATATATATATACATGTGTATATGTGTAAATGTGTAAGTTCAAACAAATATCCCTATGTACATATTTACTGAGAATATTTTTCAACAATTTTCATACAGGTTTTTTAATCATAAAAATATTTATTAAAGGAAATTCAATCATTTTTGATACATGCAGAATTATTTATTTACAACAGTTATATTATTCAAATAGATTAGTTTAGGTTGAAAATGCGATACACACAATAATGTATCTATAAACACACACACTATTCAAATAAATACAATTTATTTCGTAATAATATATTAAAGCAATAATAACCGTCTATTTTCCTATGATGGTAAGTAATTCATCCAAGCATTAATAATCAAATTTAAATAATAAACGTATTTGTACAGGGTTGCGTTAGTAATGCTTTCCTTTTACGTATCAGTAGCAAATATCACTACATACTATTTCTATACTAATGATATATAAACATACAGTGGCGTAGTAACAGATTGATGGATGGAGAATGGTTTTCTAGTCACGAACAATTATTACACGATGTATATTACAAAATAGAGATATTGTTTGTATGAAAGACTTATTTATTGCTTTTTTCACTTAAAACTTGATTAGATATATTGGACTTTTTGGATTCATCGATGGTCTTTTTTTCTTGTTATATAACCAACCCATTTTCATTTCTAATTTTTCACTTTTATTAAAACATAGTTAAGATGATATAATATATATATATATATATATATATATATATATATATAAATACATTAGTAAACAGAATATATTTTTATTTCTGTATTTAACTTTTTGTATTAATTTTAAGATATAAAAATCGAATTATACATCCAGACAAAATATAATTTTCACTACTACGAAACTAATAAATGAAAATTTATTAAATTAATAAAGTTTTCTTAAAAAAAATAAACGAAACAGTATTAAAGTATATTCATCATGATAACGTGTAGTGAGGCGATATTAAAAATTCTTTACAATTTTTTTAAATGAAAAAATTCTTGAAACATTTTTAAGAAGCAATAAAAATCTTTGAATATCTTTAACTGCGAACTGTTCATTCCGTTATAAAAGAAAATATTTGTTTCATTTGAAATTCTTTTACACTTTAAAAAAAATTATTAAATCTTATATTTGAAAACATTATTAAGATATTGAATTGATTTGAGATGGATTTGCACGGTTCTATAATGAAAATGACTTGATTATTCAATCAAATATTCTCGATATTAAAATAAAATTTGCTTCTATTGTATATTTTAAAAATATCTTCATGTTCTTTTTGTATTATCTTATATTTATATTATTTGCGTTGATTCAGAATAGCAACTGCCCACATATCTACATGTTTTTTTTATTAAAAATAATACAAAAGTACGTCAATCGTAAAAGGGAATTGATGTGCAAAATATAAAGCAATTCTAAAAATATAATTAATGAGTAATTTGAATTTTATATTAAAAACATATGTTTTATATAATTTTATTTTTATACTATTTATAAACAAAATAATTTGCTTAAGGTATATTGAACTTTTTTGAAATTTGGTATAAAAATAAATTAATCGTTATGGAAATGAAATATATATCTTGAAAATATACAAATATTACATTTTAAAAATACTTCAAAAAGTTTAATTTATTCTCTGAAAATTTAATCATACTCGTATCATTTTCTAATAAAATATATAACTTGTGATACAAAATTTATTTTAAGATAAAAACATAAAACATATTTATATCCTTGTTCTCGGAAAAACAAAAAGGATTATTTCGTTCATAAATTTCATTCAGTCATATTTCACAAAACTCTTAATCAAGCAGTTCATTTTAATAACAAGCATACAAATCCAAATACGCTCGAAACAAATAATATAAGTCATTGTATTTTGCGTGAGTGGTAATAAATTACACAACTAATATATAGAGAGAACAATGTTTTAACCATACTAATCTAACTTATAATGAAACATTTCATACATTCCAAGCAATGAACACGCGAAGTACTCAACAATATATGACAAAAGCAACCATAAAATATGATACATGATTTGTTCGTTGTAAAAAGTTTTCCGAATTGATTTTCACAGTCGGTGCGTTATGATCACGACAAGTGAGACATTTATAAGAACATTCTCATGAAAAATTATATTTCCACATTAATTTAAATTGAGAATATTATATAAATATAAACTTGTAAAATTATCCTCAACAACGTTTTGACAATATCTTTTACTTAATTATAAAAATTGTAAATATATAGATGATTCACTAATGTAACTTCGTTAGAATTTATAAAATTAAACTCGACAATAATATGATATTAAAAAAGATAAAAGAAAAATATTTTAAAATTTATATATGTAATTTTAAAAAGGTCGAGGAAAATTCATTTATTATACATTTTGTGTCTGTTTTCGGTTTTTTCCTATTAGATTAAAGTTTTTTTTTCCATAAATAGATTAATTCTACAAAAGTTGTGAATTTTTATAAAAACTTGATAATAAATAAAAAAGTTTCATAAAAAATTAATTTTACTCGAATTGGAATTTAATGTAAATATATACATACATATATATATATATATATATATATATATATATATATATATATATATATATATATATAAATGAAATTGCGTCGGTCATATAGTAGAAGAGAAACCACTGAAGGATAATATAAATTATTGATTGGGAATTCAGATATATAAAAATACTAACAAAGAGATTCAGATAGATGGAATAAAAACATGAATATACTCTTTGGCGTGGAATTGAAGGGAAACACATTAGATCGTTGAAGTTTTTCAAAAAATTGTTTATCTAACAGTAGATACAAAGAGTCTAATGTATATATATATATATATATATATATATATATATATATATATATATATATATATATAAAGACCAATGAACATTTTTCAATATTTATACTTCAATTTTTATTACAACATAATATTATTTTCCATAAACATACAACTTATTTTAGTACATTCAATCAGTGTACAAATACTGCAATTTTTCCTTACATGTGTTATACGAAAAATATACTGAAAATTCTAACCGTAAATACTTTTCACGCAGCATTACTCTATACTACTCACTAAACGCCCACATAATGGAATCTGTTTACGGTGGTTACAAGTTTGCAACGATCACATATTTCAGTTCTTTTTTTTATGCTTCACGCGCCATCGATGTAAAAAAGATACATATTTTACGGACATGTTGGGTCTTGTATTGATTTTTATATTTATATATCTGTCATTATATTAGATTTATATTTAGTATATTTATTTAAACAATTGTTATAGCGATTTTTATTAATTGATATTATTGTTTGATTAATAAAAATATTTTTTAAAAATGTTTTAATGACAACAAAAAAATCTTTTCAATGAAATATCTTATTTATTACAATTTTTTTAATATGAAAATATTTTTTTTTACAAACAACAAATGTTTATAACAAAAATTATTAACATTTATTATAGTTGCTAGAGTTGTATGATATATTATTGTTATATATATACTTTATACATTTTGATTTTTTTTTAAATTCATTACAAAATAATATTTTTATACAAATGTATAATTTATTTTAAATTAAAATATTTGCGAAATAAATATTTTTAATAAAAAAAGATATATTTTGATATTTTATAGTGATATATATTTTTTCTAAAATTATATCACAATAAAAGAAAATTTTTTGAAAATGAACTTTTTCAACAGTACAAAAATTAAAAGAGAATTAAAAATTCCTTAGCTCTTTATAAATAAATTTTGGTAGAATTACAGAATAAAACTACATTTGAAAACGATATGTAAAGTGAGAGGACATTTGGCTCATTAAAACTAAAAAAGTTAGGCCACTATCCGACAATGATGATGAATATTAACATTTAGAACATTTGATTTCTAGCTTAAGTTCATTATTTTTGTTAGAAAATAATTTTTTAGTTTATTTTTTATTTATATTTCACTTTGTTTTTTAATTATTTTTAACTCTTGAATTCATTAAAAATAATTTGAAGTATGTAAATATGTATTTATTGCCTTTTGCATCTATAAAATTTTATTTCATAATTGTATTCATCAAAACATAATACTCTGAGAATGCAGTTTTTATATTGTATAATGCAGAACGAATTTACTTGATTTACATATACGGTTTTCATATAACGAGGTACGAATTAATTGCGTTATATGAGGGTTGATTGTATTTTAAATAAAACCATTTAAATTTAAAATATTTTTCTATTAATAAATTGTTCGCGTATTCTTTGAATAAATTCATATATATATATATATATATATATATATATATATATATATATATATATATTATAAAAACAGATAGATGGAGAGATAATAAATGTTTGAAGCTAATGAAAACAACACATTCAACTTAATGTAAACTATATCAAAATAGATAAAACAAGTACAGAATTTTATGTATGTTTACAATTTTAATTAAATTCTACGTTATATAAAATATTTCTAGATTTAACATTTTATCTTTCTTTGTATAAAATACAAATGTATAAATATAATAAATATACTATGTGACAAATATGTTAAAAGCTATTTTATGTAAGATATAAATTATTTGATAAGCTGATATTATAATTTTTTATACATAGCTAAATTTTTATGATTTTATACTGGAGTTTTTATGCTCTATGTAAAATTCGTTTTTTTCATTTTGTTCTTGTTTTGACAATGTCATATAATTTTATTGTAGATAATTTAATAATACTTTATTATTAAATTAAATCTTTATAGATTATATTTTTATTTAACATTATAATAACTATTGTATATATAACTGAAATGTATTATATTTTATTTAGGAGAAAGATTGAAATTTTTTAGTAACAATGATATTAATTAATTATTACTATTTCTATCATTTTTTGAAAAAAATATCTGATCGAATCATTTTGAAAAACAGCAATTGGCAATATGACTTAGACATTTTAATGTTAAACAATTTCTACTTATATATTATTTTTATAAATTTCTACATTTTTTTATACTAGATTCAGACCAATAAGTTATTAGTTTGAATTCAATATTAGTGAAGCATTTCCAAATTATTCAATTCGAGGACTTTATGTTGTTAAAAATAGCAATACTAATGATTATTTTTCAATTTATTCTTATAGTACAAAACTTTGGCTACTACAATAATAAAATTAATTAACATAAAACTGTAAACGTTAAAAATAAAACACTTCACAATTTTATCTTTTTCATATCAAATTATATTTCTTCCCAGTTATAATTGATTTTTTATTGTCGTTGTTGGATCAGTTTTTTTGATTAACTGATGAGATATAAATTAATTTTCTAATCAACTGTAAATGAGAAGTATCAACTTACATATAGCTTCTTAATAACAATTATTATCTCGATTTCATTGACGAATTGCATTTCTTTTGAATTTATAATGTTAATTATTCTACAGTGTTATCTTTTACTTTTCATTGGAATTAATTATCTTAAATTTGAGTTCGTCGAAAATTATAATTCTTTCTAAATCCATATCATTCCAGTTTATTAATTCATTTACTTTATATTTAGATATTTTTATTTTCTTCTGACAAGAAAATAAAAATCACAATATATATATATATATATATATATATATATATATATATAATTATTGTGTGTGTGTTTATGTATATGTGAATATTCATTAGATAATACTCATACATTTAGGTACAATAGTTGAACAGAAGTTTTCATTGTCAGAAATAATTGTGACAATGGATGAACAATAACTATTTATCGACGATTATGTCGCACATGAGTTCAACAAGTCTGTGAGATAATTACATCTGTTTGCAAAGCAGGAAGCTTTATAGTTTTATCTCGAATTTAATCTCTTTTCAAAAAGTTTTCGTTATTAAAACTTTGGTTTTCAATTCGTTGATCTAATCCAGTTGAAAAATAAGTGGTAATTTTTTATACTTCTCAAATTTGTAATGTTACATTGTTAAGAATATTTTATTAGTTATGTCAGAAAATAAAGTATATTTCTACTTGCATTAAAAGACAAAAGTAATTATCTTATAAAACAATTAATATAATAACTAAATCTATTTTCAGCATATATATATATATATATATATATATATATATATATATATATATATATATATATATATATATATATATATATATATATATATACGCATCACACACACTCTTGTTTATGAATATAATGGGTTATAAATAAAACATTAAGAAATAAATATTATTTTAACAGGAAAACATTAAATTATTAACAATAATAAAGCAATTTAATATTAAAATATTTATTATTCATTAACTTTAAAACATAAAATAATATGAAACTTTTAGAGACGTATTAGTATTAAGAATTGAAATGGATAAAAAACACTTTACAAAATCAACATTTATTTATTTTGAGCTATGTATAAATTTATATATTCGTGTATTTATATATATATATATATATATATATATATATATATATATATATATATAAATACATGTAATATACATATATCTTTTATATTATAATCTGTATAGTACTTATAAAACTAGTATTTAACAAATAGAGAGAAAAGCTGCTTTTCTTGTTAAGTAGATATTATAAAATCAATAATTTAAGTGATGTTCTGAAAAAACTAAAATGTATTCTTTGAGTATTATAAGCGATAGGTTATAATCTAGATTATCTACATTAATCATAAAACATTCAATGCCACGTATATTCAGAGTGGTTTCATAAGTTTTAAGAATTATCTTACCATGTGAGACTTATACGATCTCATGTTTAATTTATAAAAATGGTAATTTATAAAAACTACTTACTAAAAAAGTAAATATCTACATGAATTTATACAAAGAATGATCATCTAGAATTATTTTTCATATCATTGTAGTATTTGATATGTTATCTAGCATAGTATGAAATAGATTTGTACATTTAAAAATTTCTCAAAAATATTTTTAACTACTGCTTCATTGTTGGTTATTTTAAAAATCTGAAATAGTTTCATATTTCTATGCGGTGATAAATTTACTGTATTATCAAACACAGCCTGCATATTCTCTTAGAGATTTTTATTATGAAAATCTCAACTAATTTCACTATATCATTTCATATACAACAATCTAACATAATTCGGTTTTGTAATTAAAGTCCCTTACTAAAAATTAATTCAGTAAAGTGATGTCAAAAAAGGTTCAGAAATAAATTTATCGTGATGTTTTTCATGCCTTGAAAGAGGTTGTTATATCAATTTAATAATATTTTAATTAATAAACTTCTAATAATGAAAATTATAATTTAATATTCTATAACACTGATTAATACAATTATTATTTATTTCAGATAAAATATATTACTTATTAACAAAAGTTTATAAATCATAAATACATCGACCTTTATTGGCATCCCTATTGTTAATTATACCCTTGACAATAAAATTAATTATAATCCAATATATTGTTTAAACATAGTCTATGCAATTTCATGTACATATATTGACATTATGATTATCAAACAATTCATGAACAATAGAATAGGATTCCAATACCTTACAGTTGAAATCGTATTTGAATTAGAATCTAAAATTAGATTTCTTTGATATTGGTTATATTAGTAATTTAGTCAAGGAAATTCTCTACTAATATAGATTAAGCCTCTAGGAATATTTATTTACATTCAATTATTGGCAGTTGAGATTTAAATAGAGAGAAGAGTCAACTATTTATATTTCATTGTATTTCTGAAATATTTAAGTTGTATTTTTTATTTTTTCAATAAGATAAAACAAGTTGATTATAAGAGAAAAAATGTATAAATTGTTAAATTGTATTTTTAATTAATAAGGTTTAAAATAATTTATTTTTAATATCTCATTTTAAGATTTATAGATTTTTTTGTCTGTTTACAATATAAAATATTCTTTCGTATTTCATTGTCGTATACATCTATAAATTTGTTTAATGGTTATTGAAAGGAAGAAAATATTTTTCTTAAAAAAATATAATGATTGAAAAAAGGCATTTTTTCGATGATGTATTTAATTTACTATATAAAAGTATTTTCATCCAAAAAATGTTTTGATTCGACTGTTGAAAATAAATAAAAAATGACTTAATTAAATGACTTAAGCAAATTGATAAATTGAAATCTAATTAAAACATTTTGATCTTAACGCACAGTCAACCCTCAAGCATTTCACTCAAATAGTTCAACAATTAATAAATTTACAGTTTGCGAAGGATAAACCACACCAATATACCTTGAATATTATTGAATTGTAGATATCGACATAGATTAGTGTGTACATACGCACGGACTGAAACAATTTGAATTCCGGCGGAATGGGGTGCAAGTGATTTGCTTGTAGGTATAAACGACTTGCCGTTTGAAACGATGCACGACTTCAACATGGAATTAATTACATTAGGTGTGTAAATAGAGCGTCTCGAACTCTTGTATACCACAACGGTATCGGGGGCGTCAGTGGCATTGCTCCAAGCGGTGCTTGGCGTGCTCTGAACGACCCCAAATCTCCATTATACGGTCACATGGGTGAACCGCAATGCTTGTTATGAATAAACTACGCGGCTTTATGGATTTCTCCAGAGATTCTTTTTTCTGGAACGTCGTAAAATATATGAGGTAGAATAGAGTAGAGTGTTGAAATAAAATACATAAAAGAAATACATCTTGTCGTATAAGAGATGTATGAAAGGTATTTTTTTAGCTTGCTTCTTTTTCGATTTACTTTAGATTTTATATGAAATGTATGAGAAGGTCGAGACGAAATTGGCTCTTAAATTTAAAAATCATATTTCCTACATTACATTCATATATGTATGTATGTATATGCTTATTAATTAAAATAGAAATTTGTACAATTACTCTTAAATTTGATCATTCATTATACACTTACATAGACGTACTAAAAAGGTAAACATTATATCATGTTAAAGTTTGTTAAATGTTCTTTATGCTCTGTTATATTATATAATGCTACATTAATCATTTTTATGATCATTGTTTTATAAAATTATTGAGGTCTAAAGCTTTTTTACGATAATTTCGGTTAATTAATTTCTTAAAATTTAATATATATCTTATAAAGTACAGAAAATGAAAACATTTTAAATTATAAAAGTAAATTTTGGAGGTATTATTTATTTTCAGATATTCAAAATATTTAGGAATTGTGAAAGTTACATTATTTTTACATGTATTATAATTCTAAGAATTGTTTATGGTCACATTAATTGAGTAACCAAGTATATAATTTGTTTCATTCTTTTATTGAATCTCAATGTATTTATTTTAATTTAAAATATAATTTCAATTATTCAAAATAATTGAAATTATATTTTAATAAGAAAATTATATTTTTATAAGAAACTTTGTACTATATTTAAAGTATGGGCAGTTATATCAAAAATAATCCAGAGATAATTAAAAAAAAATTAAAATATTTAAAGAATTTCATAATTAAAATATAGACTTTTATTTGTACTTGAATTTGTAATTACATCAAATTAATATTTTATTTGTAGAAATGAAATGGCTCTATTTAAAAAAATATTATAGTTTATCACAACTGATTAATAATTATTTTAATAATCAAATATTTTAATCGGTTAAATGTAATTATAAATAAAATTATAATTGACAATCAATACTAATTACAGTTTAATTATAAATTAAATTATTCGTTATAAACAGAAACACAAATAATTTCAAGAATGAGTAAAAAAATCTATTTAAATCTTTTCATTATTTTTTTAAAAAAATAATATGATTGAGAAAGTTATATAGAATAATATTTTTAAAGTGCACAACAAAACTTATCTCTAGTTATATTGATTTTTTTAAGAAAAGTTTGTTTCTAGTATTTCATATTATAATTCAATTGCAGTAAACTTAGTGATATCTTCGTCACGTTGAATATTATGTTTTGTTTATATTTTATCCAGATTATCTTTTAGATTAAAAAAATGTATATATATATACAATTTATTTGAATTTATGCAACGCTGTGAGCAATACAAATAAAATATATTTGCATTTCAATTTAATATTCGTTGTGTTACTTTGATTCAATTTCAAGTATACTTTTTTTTATAGAAATCTGTTCGATTGCAAATAAATACAGAATCGTTTTAAAGTAAATAAAAGGTACTTTTGCAAGATACTTGTTCAATATGTATTTTTCATTGGAAATGGTTTTATTGTTGTTTTTTTTTAAAAAAAACTTAATAACATTTGATTTCTTTATATTGCTTCATATTCAACATTCAGATTCGTTTTGTATAGAAACTGTTTAATTAATTCTTTCAAATTTATCTTAGCTCATTTTATTATTATTAATTCATATATTTAATCATATTTACACTTTAGATTATTTTTTAATAACAACCAATATTCCAATAATTGTCATCCATTGAGAACCACCGCAACTCCGAGATCCAAATTTAGCGTTATTTATTATTTTCCTCAGCTGTTAGTTATTTTGAGAGGTTAAGAGAATTTTTTAAAATAATAACCTATTGGTCATTGGTCATCTAATATGATTCATTCGTCTAAAAAATATTTTTTCCCAAGGAAAAAAGAGTGATTTTAGCCTTTTTTAATCTCTCTTTATCATCGGAAAAGACTGAGAAAAAAGAGTAACTATTTATCCTGGTGATTATTCGGTCTTCAGAGTTTCATCTGCATAAATAAAAGTGTATAAAGAGTAGTTAAGGTTGATCTTGTTTGAGAAAAACTATCAGAGATACATTTAAAACTTTATAAACCATATATATATATATATATATATATATATATATATATATATATATAATATGTAGATACATATTTAAAGTATCCATTATTATTTTAATAATTAATATGTACTCTAAACTGATAATAGTTACTGGAGAAAATTGAATTTGAAAACTTAAATTTATACTAAATATTTCACATAATATATATATTCTAATGACTGTTAATAATATATTCAATTGTAAATTTAATTCCTTTCTTTATAAGATATCGTATTTTCCATTCGAATACGAACTACTTCATTTTCACCAATCAAAATCTCCAATACTGCATTAAAAACCTATTCAATTACCTACATTAATAAGTATTAAGTGTCAAGTAAATGTAACAAGTAATATTAGAATAACGTACCATCGCAGCAATATCACATTTCATTGCTAATCTTCTTTAGCTATTACAGTTTCGATCTTTGTAAAATACAATGAATATTCGTTCAAGTATCACAGCGGTGCCACTTAAAGTCACGGAATCGGCTTGGTGTTTGTAACGACTCGGGACTATGTATCGAGTGTCTATGGTCGTGTAAATTCTACAGAGGGTTGTAATGCAATTCCCGTATCGAACATTCACCTCTGCCAACTACTGATGATCCTGTTACGTACTGGTACCAAACTGTAAGCCATTTATCTTGAACCGATACGAACGCATCGAAGTCCGTGACGTAGGAGTGGAGTTTATCAACTTGTTAAAGTATTTCAGTATACATCGATGGCAGAATTCTGCGTGTTGGAATATTTCTGATTAGAGAAATCGTTCGTGTACATATATACACAAAAACTTACACGTAACCTAAATACTTGTAGGTATATTTATATGCGTGTTGAATTTAACAGAAAAAATAATTTATGTATAAAATATTGACAAGATAGTAGATAACAGCAGGAAAACTGGGATTTATAATATAAATAGAATTTACAGCCTTGATAATTTCAAAAAATATTTGGAGATAGTAATATATAATATATATAGGGTGTTCCATATAAACTGAAGAGTTTAGACATGCATTTAATTCCTTACTATTATTTAGAACCTCTTACTATCTTTCAGTCTCATTTGGGCCATTATATATATATATATTATAATGGCATTAAAAAATTTTTAAGATACTAAATCGAAAAAATGAAAGAATAAAGGTCAATTGTGAGTTACTTAGCCACTTAAGATATGCTGAAGACATTTTTATTTTAGCATGTTTAGATAAATTTAAAAAAATCGAAGAATTAGGTAAAGTATTTCAAAAAATTGAGCTTGTAATAAATTACACTAAGACAATAATAATTTACAATGAATTTTTTAAATCAGATGAAATTCAATTTAGACTTTTCTACAAATTTACTTTATTTAATTTTCTGTTTACTATTTTTTTCTACTGCAAGTTAAATATCTCAAATTCAAACTTATCATTAAAAACATTTTCCAAAGGTGTAATGACACTTTTTTACAAATAAATATTTTTTCTAAAAATTTAAATCTTTTTTACTACTATATTAAATAATCCTAGATTTTCTACACAAAATGGTTCAATTCTTTAAATTGTTTTAATATGAAATGATTTTTCAGTACTTTTTTTATATCTGCACATATTCTTCTGATTATTATTTCTAGATTCATTTTCACAAACAATAATATTTATCTTTAATTACTATTTAATATTATGAAGTTTGCAATTTGTGTTTTATTTTCTAATAAAATTTTAGTTTCGAATGTTTTGATAACATCGTGTGTTAGGTTTTGACTAGCCAATGTTTATATATAATTTTTCGTTGTGAAAATCGTTTATTATTTAAGTAAATAATAAATTTTATTGCATAACATTGTTTATTTACAATTTATTTCGATAATTAATTTGAAATAATTAATAAAATAGAAACTAAAATTCTGTCACAATTTTTTTAAATTAATTACGAATAAAATTTGAAATAATTTATATTTATAAACGTGTATCACTTTATAATTAGACTATAATAAATCAATATGTTTTATTATTGATTTACTTCTTTTCTTTAAAAAAATACTCCCCTATCAAAACGAATCATAGCAAATAAAATATATAAGGCATCGCTTACATTTCTAGATATTATCACTGGATTCGATTAGACCTATAATTTTTTATATCTCTGCTTCTTACCGGCACACTTGTTCCTTCCGATCAAACACAACCACAAAAAGTGATATTTTATCACCGTCTTGCTTGTACACATTGAAGTCCCCTGTTACTCAGATAGAAGTAAAACAGAAACAGCACGTGTCACTTATACAGGACATAAAGTTCAATTCTGTGCGTTTCCTTACTTTCGTATAACATCAATAAAGCATAACATTTGACATTTCTCTTTATTACACTTTATATTTCACGAATGATAATAATATAACCGATATTTGATTTCCAAATGGAACTTTTTTATTTGGGTCTATATTACTTATCATTTTGTTTGTTTTTGTATTCCTATCGTTCAACGAATATATTCATATTTTTATGCAGTCAATCAATCAATCAATATATATAGGTGTTCCAAATGAGACTAAAAGATATAACCTTCATTCCCAGTTTACATTTTTTAGTCTCATTTGAGCCACTCTATGTGTGTGTATATTTAATGTTTATATTAATTTTATATATAACTTATGTTCAATACAATACATCATCAATTCCAAAGAGTATATTTTTATCCCTAAAGCACACCTTTATAAATATCTTATTAAAATTGCCTATACCTCGACCAATTTAACGTTATCCCATTTCAATTTCATGGTTTTCTCTTGAGAAATTCTTCCGTCATGATTGTATGGTTACATACTTGATAAGTGAATAAATAGTAAATGAAGTTAGAACATTGAACGGTTTGTAATATTTATTTGCCGTAGGTTGTTAAGGAAATATTAATCTATGAACCGTATACTAAGAAACAGTCTAATAAAATTCGATATGATGTTTAGTTTTAAAGCTAAATTTACTCACTGAATAGAATATTCGATATATTCTATCGAACTTTATATGAAAATATAATTTAACCACGAATTTAGTACGAATAAGTATTAATGAGGAGATTTAGTTTAATTGGATTCATGAGATTCTTGGAAATCTGTAAATAGATATAAAAAGGATTTTGTTCTAGGTAAGATATATATTTTGTTTTTAGTTTATTTTCATTGTTGTACAATGCAGCATTTTAATCGGTGATACAATAATAAATTTGTAAATAAAGTAGTGACGTGTAAAATTTAAAAAAGAATTTATATGACACGATAAAATTCAGTTTTAATTTTTACTCTAATACAACAAAATGATAAAATAAAATTATAAAAAACGATATGAAAAGTTAAATTAAATTTAAAGAGACAAAAATTCTTTAAATTAATTTTATTTGTTCCAAACAGTATTTCTTAAAAAAATGTAATTATATTATAGTTTAATATTTTTTTAAAAAAAACTGTTTTTTCTTTGTGTCTCAGTCATAAATTATGATTGTATTTTAGCTACGTTTTTTTAAAAAGAAAATTAAGTTATTTTTCTGATTTTAAAAACGAATTCAATTGCTCATAACAATTTTTAATTTGTGATCAATTATAAAATAGTTTGCAATAGAAAAAATATATGAAATTCGATTTTAGTTGAAAACAATCAGTTATAATAATATTGCACAATAAGAAATTCAACCATTCGTTATTTTTCCAATTTTCATTAAACCGTTTTATGTTTTTAATTATTTTCGATTTTGCAAAGATTTTATTGAAAATAAGTTTTATTAATTTTTATAAAAACACATTGTATAAATAAACATACAAAATTTGTTTAAAATTTTTTGTAAATAAAATTAAAATTAAGTCCCACAAAACCATTCAAAACAATCTGACAGTACTGATTAGAATTTTATCAATCAAATTGAAATCTAACTGCAAATACAAAAATTCTATAGTTATATAATAAGCATAGTTTAATATCGTATATACGGTGGTGGTCAACTAATCGAGTGATTAAAATCGCAAAAGAGAAATTATAAATGAGAAAAACATGCTTCTCTCTAATTAATATGTAGTTTTATTCATTCGTAGTAGATCGTAATTACAAACAACATAAAACTGGAACAAAGACGTAGATTCGAATAATAGCACCTGACTTGCATGTGCTTTCATTCTTATTGCAGTGCAATTATAGCTCGTGTTTGATGCAATGACGTGTTTTTCCATTACTATTTCACTAGAAAAGTAGGTTACGTGTGTATAAAAATATTTTGGTCTCAGTATTCTCTTTAATTTTGTTTGATTTATGGAATTCTAATTGCTTAATAAATCAATGATTTTTATATATTTAACTTTTTATCTAAATTTGTTTATAAATAATAATCATAACATATTTCAGAAAATAAATCATCCTA
The DNA here is from genome assembly GCA_029203775.1 of Neoneuromus ignobilis. Taxonomy (NCBI): domain Eukaryota; kingdom Metazoa; phylum Arthropoda; class Insecta; order Megaloptera; family Corydalidae; genus Neoneuromus; species Neoneuromus ignobilis. The sequence continues at coordinate 21,861,099 of CP092096.1, read as the reverse complement.
ATTTTTTTATTATTATAAATATAATATTGGGTAGCAATACAAGTCCATTTATGTTTTAAACTAAAATCACACTCACATATTAAAAAATGATATATAACTTAATTTTTTTATGTATACTTTTTTTTCAATATTTTTTGCTTTTTTTCGAGAAGGTTTATTTTTCTATCAGTATAGAATTTCATCCAATTTTTATTGAAACTTTGTGAACATTTCTGGTTTTGAATATTTGATTCATTTTCGTAAAATATTTAAGAATTATAAAGAAAAAAAATTATATACGGATATATAAATGCATTAATATGTATTCTTTTTATTAATTTTAAGAAATAAATCATTTCCCATCAGTAATGAATTTTTGATGAATAATTTTATCCTGAAATTCATGGAAAAATCAATGAACGAAATATTCTCGTAGTCCTTATTTAATAAAATACATTACAAGAAATATTTCAAAGACGAATTTAATAAAAAAATGATGCTTCGTTTATTGACATTTGCGTATTGATTTAAATCATTTCACAGAATTATCGTGAATACCAATTTAAATATTTTTTATTAAAAAAATAAACATCCGTACATTTATTTGACGAAGAGAAGCTTTTAGACTGATTTCATTGAAATCAAAATCTGAATAATAATAAAAATTGGATTTGTTAAATTAAAAGGGAAATAATAATCATGTTTATGAATTTTTCAGATTTATTAAGTTTCATTATTAGGTCTCTAAAATATTCAAACTTTATTAAAAAAAAATATTTAATTAAAATATACAAACTGTTAAATAAATAATTATTTCATTGATATCAATTTATTTTAATGATAAAATTATTTTGATTATTAAACATTAAATCTTAAATCTATGTTTGAAAAGATGTTGAAATTCAAATTGAATCACATAACAGTAATGACAATATCGACAAAAACTTATTTTCAGTAAAATGAGTCTAATTATAAAGAGCCCACATCTGACATTCGAAGTAACTATGATGAAATATAATTAAACGTAACTATCATTAGAACAGAATTGTGAGAATTAATATTATATTCAAAGATCAAACAGATTCATTGCGGTGTAATTTATACTATTTAGTTGTTCAGAAATAATCAGTAATCCTTTTGCCTGTAAAAATGTTATTAAAAAAAAGTAATGTAAATTAATTCTAATATTTAATTATTTTAACCAAAAATAATGAAAACTTTAATAAATTTTTAATTTCCATAATAATAAATATTTTTACTGCGACACTCGAGGATTTATAATTCTGTAATCTCAGTATTATTTATTGTTCACTTTATTCACTAATAGGCATTTTGATTGAAATTTCATTATCATCAAAGTACGATAATAATAGAATCTAGTTTTGTAGCTATTGAAATGGATATTATCCAATAAAGATAATAATAAGTGATTACTGAATTCTTATAAAATTTTATATTATTGAATTGAATGATTAACTTATGTTAAAATAAATTACTTTTAGTTTTAAACCAGTAATAAATATTAATTTTTTTATTTATTCAAAATATTTGATCATCGAAAAAGTTTGTGTCGTTTTATTATTGTGGAAGAATTTTAACCTATATTGTTAATACACACATTGTATAGAATTATTTGTCTCAGCCAATAAAGAGATAGTAAATATGACACACGTATATTATCATTTATTTGGAAATATTTTCATTAGAGCTTTTACAAAATTAATAAAAAGAAATACATTTTCGTTTTATATATATAATATAATAATCACAATCATCATAATGAACTTTTTTCTATCCAATGCTGGATGAAGATCTTTTTCAAAATATTACCCTTTGATTTATCCTTTCTCTAGTCAAACGAATGTTCTTATATCATTTCTAATTTATATATTCAATAAATCTTTTCATGAGTTTTCTTATATACGATTTTATTTTCGTATATCTAGGTTCCTATCATTAATTTCTCTTGTCCTCTTTTCTTGGCACTTTATTGGACAATTTCCATTTTTAACTTTTTTTTTAATATATATATATATATATATATATATATATATATGTGTATGTGTGTGTGTGTGTATGTAGGTGTATATGTGTTTATATATGTAAATATAAAAAAATAAGCTAAAAAAGTATTATCAGAAATAAATTAAAATAAAAAAACTAAGTAAAATTTAACTAACTTTTATTAATAAATGTTTTTTTTTTAAATATTGTTATTTAATATATATATATATATATATATATATATATATATATATATATATGTATATATGTATGTTTGGTAATATTTAGTTACAATCACGAAGAACATTTATTACATCTTTTCCATACGAATACAACATTTGATTTTCTGTATATAGAATACGTCATTCAATTAAAATGGAACATGTTCCTACATGCAGAGATCAATTAATAGTACAAAGGTTTGTGTTTTAATGAGATGCTTAACTGAAACTCAACTCTTGACATTAGAGAAACACTATCCTTAGGTATTGTGTTATGTCCAATGAGTTGATATGGATATGTAGTCGTTTGAACGATATTTCAAATACTCTTCAGTTAATATATATATATATATATATATATATATATATATATATATATATATATATATATATCTGTATGTGTACATGTATGTATGTTTATATTAACCTGATTTGAATAATTTCCATTCGATTGGAATTTAATCCGAAGAGAAACAGTCATCAGATTTCTAGACAAAGACGATTCGAACACATCAATATATGAAACTAATTACGATTTAATTTATTTGGAATTTGTTTGAAGTCGAGGTTAATAGACTTTTTTATATTTCATATATTTAATGTGAATTTAGATATTGGTAATTTTTCTTTAGGTAAATAAAATATTAATTATAGAAATTTCAAAATATTAAATGAAATAAAGAATAAAATTTAAAAATTATTTTCGTCAAGTTTGTTTCAATAATACATTTTTTAGAAATGAGAAAAACTATTGTACAGAAAATATAATATTAAATAGAATAATTTCGTTTTGAATCTGGATATCAATAATTTTAATATCAATTATTTTGTTTCAATTGAAATTAAAAAATAATACATAGAGAGAAATGTAATAAAATGTAAAATCAAAATTAGCAATCATTATAATGAAATTATTAATTTAATTTATTAACAATTACAAGTAATAGCCTTATAATCATTTTAATAATTGAATGAGTTAATCAGGTTCAATTAAAATATTGTTACAGTTTGTTTTTTTATGGTAACGAATAATAATTTAAAAAAATCTTTTCATCGTTACTACGTGTATGCAAAAATTCATTACTGTCAAGTGTAATAATTGAATCCATCAATATAGATTGTTTTTCAATTTCACATCGTGCAATTCGTTTTATAAAAACGTCAGTCATTTTCCAATAAACCATTATTTTAACTAGTTTTCTATAAACGTACGTTTTCCCCTAATTACTTAACAACTACATGCTCTATAAATTATGAAATTATCAACTTTAGTACTAGCGTTTAGAACATAATTTCATTTTTACCTAGAAAAAAGGTAATTTTTTAAACGTTTTGCAAATTAGTATTGTAATATTTAAAATTTAAATTGCATTGAAAAAATTATAGGTAAATGTTTTATTATAAAAAATTCATTAATTTAAATAAAACTTAAAAGTTAATTTCAATTTTAATAAAAATATATACAAATTAAATATGTTTGTAATTAAAATAAATTTAATTATTATTAATATCACTTCTTTTTTCGTATTGTGGAAAATTCAATTTCACATAAATAAATTATTGATCATTTAAAATTGATAAATAATTGAGTATTGAGTGAGTATCACCTTTTTATCATTGGTCTTAAAAAATATTATGAAGGTTAATGAAACAATTTGAAAAGTGTGGTTGAGTGTCAAATAGATCAAAGCTAAATATATTTAGTTTTATGCAAATGAAATACCACTCAAACAGTGGAATATATTGAATAAATGTTTAATAATTATTTATTGCTAACTTTATTTGTTTGTATTGGCTGATACTTATTTCGATATGCGATTAATCAGAGCACTACATTATAAAATCTTATTTTATTTATATTTCATTAAAAAGCAATCGTGTTTAAATCCGTCTCTGTACCCCGTCGAACTTTACCTGAGTTCATTTCTTCAAAGTTATTTCTTGTTAAAAATATGTCAAAAGTTATTCTGTCGTAAATCGTTTAATTGTTCACTGCTTTTGGGATTATATACGGACTTTCGTATTTAGTGAAAATACACTCATGAAATATGTAAAGGGTTTATCTGGAGCTACGCAGTTTTCACGAAAGGACATTAATACTATAATGAAGGCCTTCTTCTCGTTCTGTTTATTTTAAGTTTCAGCTCCGTTTGTTTTGTAAATAATTAGTTTATACATTCAGTTTCTATTATTATTCTGTTTATTTTAAAAGATGTCATCGTATCCGTTACTCTAATTTATTCTTAATTTAGTTTATCCTGTTAGTGAAATTATTTCCACTTCTTATTTAACCCTTTGTCTACGACACAGTTCAACCGAAAATTGACTGTACAGTGTGAACACCAACAGCACAATTGGCACCCAGCAGAGTACATAAATCTATCAGACGTATTTACGATATATCACCCAGTTTACTTTATTAACTCAAATAATTTTATTTATAAATTTCTACTTAATATAATTTTTATTTGGATGGTGTAATTGTTTCATGTTCAAACAACTTTGTATCTTTTAGTATCTAAACAATGTTTTGCTACTAGCAAAGTTTTTAGTAGTGAAAGGGTTAAAAATATTTTTTTCGACAATTTACCTTTAATATAACTATATTTATAATTTTATTCTCAAAGAAAATATAATGTTATAATTAAAAAGGTGATTTTTTAATATATCCAATATTGTTTTCATAAATAAATTATTATTAAAATAATTGATGATTCCTGTCTGAATAATTTTATAAAAAGTCTTGTCGAATGATCTTTTTCATCTAAATATAATCATCTTTTCCCATACAACCATTGTTATCTTATTTTTTAATAGTATAATATAACTCACTCCTTTTTCCAGACAAATAACGTATTCACTAACCGTCTTGTCCTCAAAAACTCTATTAATATTCCAAGCCAATTTTATTGAATTATGACTACGTTCGTACTTCAATAAAATAAATCTTTAAAATCATTTTCCATCGTATTAAAATAATATCCTTGTAAAAAATTTAATAAGTTTTTTATAAATTCAAACGATAGGTATGAATAAGTGTTATGTTTTTAAAAATATATTATAATACGTAGTAAATAATTAAAGTTAATAATTTTCGATTGGCTGACTTTGTATAAATTAGAAATGTGCTACGAAAAAATTATAACAGATGATAAATAAATGTAGTAGTAATATTTTTTACGACGATAATTATTGAATCGAGAGCAATTTATTAAATAAAATTGTTTCATTAGTTACTTTCTTATATTTATATTCGACAAGAGATCGATTATTCGTTCATCTGTATCTAATGTATTGTATGAATAAAGCATGGATTCTTATTTAGATACATCTGTGATATTAATTATTATATGAAATAAAAAGCTAATTGCAAATTAAGGTTCTTCGTAAAATCTCTTAAGATATTATTTTAAAAATAAAGAGGTATGAAAGGAAATTAAAGTACTTAACAAGAGGAACAATATCTAAGTAAAATATATCTATAAAAGTAAATTACAAAATCTATCTTAACTAAGATAAATCATTCCCAAATGGAAACTTTTGAAATACAGGATGTTGATCTTAATCATTAATGATTTGTTTTGGAAGACCTGTATCCATTTCAGTTGATTCGATAGATTTCTTAGAGTTGAAACATGGATGATCTTAAAGAGTAACATGCTTGAAAAAATTGTTTCAAACTGAAAAAATACTGAGACATTACAGATGTTAAAACAAACTTGCAAGGAGGATTATTTAACTCAATGAGTAGTATCAACGTTTCAAATTAGACAAAATATCAAGTAAAGATAATCTTGTAATTCATATCAACGTTTTAACCCACCAAACTTGTTCGAGTTTAATTATAAAACGAATCTCAAAGATTACTTATGAATTTAAAAAGAATTTAAGAATCGTTTTATTTCTCTGATCACCACTATTACATGCATTAGATTTTCTTATTGTCTCTGTGAATTATATTTTGTGTACTAAACCTGAACAATGGATCAATAAAATTTCTAGAAAAAAACATTAATTAATAGATATAATTTTATTTTATTTATAATTTAAATTTATTGTTTCTTGATTTTTTTATACTGATGATTGAATTAAAAAATCTGTCATGAAAATTGTCTTCCATAAATTTAATTTTAATTTAAGAGTTATATAGAACATTTTATAATAAAAATATTAATTTTTTTGGTATATAATTAAAAAATGTTAATACGCATAAAAAGTAGTTACAATTAAATATGTTTTTCACAGAAAAAGGGATCTATACAGAGTTAAGATGTAAACCATTTTGAGGAAATTCTTGAATAAAGAGATACGATTTAAAAAAATAATGACTGTACTTTTTATCATGTCGTTTATGACTGACTGATTTTTTCGTCGAGTTTCATGTGAATGATATGTTTCAGTCGTTCATGACTGAGTAATTCACGTCGTTGGTTTCTCGTTAATTTAAACGGTATGCCATACGTTTGTTTTCAGTTTAAAGAAAAAATCCGATCGAAGTGTATAAATTTGTTCAAAGACACGAATAACAATTTCATACTATACCATTATATAAACACATGGAGCAAAAATGTCTCGCTTTTCTCTGCCCATTACATTACACGGATAGCTGAATTAATACGGTGTTTTATCGTGACCGATATTTTACCTGACTGATACGTTGAAATTTTGAAAAAGCGTGTCACCCACGTTCCTGTGTTACATATTACCGTCGACATGTTTATGCTGTTGTCATGTCAAAAATGCAGACGATTTTTTTTTATAAGATGTATTTTATCGTTTCCATTTACGTGAAAATTACATCGTATATTTTCTCATCTGCGTGTCTACAGACGTTTATGGAAATTTGAAATATTCAGCTATAAACGTTAATATGTCATATAAGATAATTTGTATTAATTTTTATACATTTATTCTATAAATATATGTTTTCAAATTATTTATAAATATACATACGGTTTATAATATATTTTTTAAAAATGAGTTCAGTGAAATAATAAATTACTTCTTTGGTTAAAAGATTTTTTATAAAATTCACTTAAATCATGAATATATAAAAAAATATTCAAATATTATTGTTTGCATCATATTTAAAAAATTTAAAAAATAACCATTTACTTTTTTGTTGAGTAGAAAAAATGTTTCATAATATACAATGAATTAATTTTGCTTCATTTTTTATATTTTGTATAATAATATGTTATTTTAAGAGATATGTTGGAATTTATTAAAATATAAAAATATTCCAATAAGTTCCTTTCTTGTTATACTAGTTTAAGTCATTGAAATTACTTTATAATAAATTTATATATTCATTAAACTTTCTAGTTATTGATGTTTTAAAAAATAAATCAAAATATCTTTCATCTGTATTCAAAAACGTACCACTTTTATCGTTATAAATTACATACTAAGTAAAAAGTATATAGGATGTGCAAATTTGACCTTCATCGACCATTTACTTTAATGTTCTTAAAATTTACGACAATTTTATGACACTCTTTCTAAGGTCTGAACATGATACTTATTTCCTTGTCTACGTTTTTTTTCTTCTAGAAGCTCTTTAGTTGCTCTCAACTCCATGTCGGAACACATAAAACATAAAAACAAAATGAGTGGACATAAATGTCATTTGGTTAACTGAATCAAATTACGTGGCAGAAAATGACCGAATTACGTACAGCGTACAGTTCAATTAAGAATCGTTTTTGTTTACAAAGGTGGTTTCGTATAAAATGTGTTTTATAATTTGAAATTACCCTTTTGAAATTTTATTCATATACTTTGTACTGACAATCTTTCTTTGTTTTTAATATAAATAAATAATAAAAATGTCATTTTATGTGTAGTACAAAGGGTGAAATAGGTTTAATTTGATTCAAACGTTATTTGTTTACTCATTTTTCAAAACTAATTATTTTTTTATAAATTACAATTTAATTGTTGTTAGTAGTATATTTATTTAATATATTATAAATATATTTTTTACAATTTATTTATATATACATAGATATATTATTAATAAGTGTATAGTATATAAATATAGTAATATGTTATTTTAATATAATAATGCTATTTATTAAAATATCAATTATATATTGAATTATTTTAATCTATTTTTAATTTAAAATTTTAATTATAATTAAAACTCAAATTATTTTAATTAATAAAATCTTCTAAATACTTTGATGCTACTATTGTTTCTTTATAACTACAAACTAGGATATGATTTTTAAACACAACGATTATATGAATGTAAAATTTATGAACTAATTTTTGAATAGCATAAATTTTCACTTCTTAAACAAACCGAATTTCATTTGACATTTCGGGAAATTGAAAGAACTTTATATCTAGAGAAATCCATTTATGTCCAGTTTAAATAAAGTTTGTAGTGAATAATTGCACGTCTTTGGGAAACTTGAAAATCTAAATATAACTTTAAAATAAGTTCTTCGAATACGAATACTTTCAAGTTCCTTTACATAAAAAGCTTCGCTTCTACGAAAAACACGTTGGTGAAATTAAAGTCAAGTGAAATCGGATTAGTTTCGGTTCTTGTTTCAAAAAAATTCAATATTTTTTCTATCTGGTCATATTATGTGCTTTTATTAAAAGGTTTACTGTTTTATAATAAAAACAAATTCGATGGAAAGTCACTAATACTTTCAAGTTTGATTTTTTTTAGTTCATGAAGTAGTTATAATTTATAAAGATACATTTTAATATAATAAATTTGTTTTAAAAATAAATTATTGATTATATAAAAAATGATCATTTTTATGAATTATTCGATGAATAAAAAAGCTTTTCTTTAAATAATATTTATTATATACAATGAAATAAATATTGATATATTAATAAAATTAGATTTTATCCTGCGTAAACTTAAAATTAATTTATATTTTCGATCAAAATAACTATTTTAAGGTTGAAAAAATAAATAATATTTGTTATATAATCCGTTTATATAGTTTGACAGTTTGTCAATATTTGCCAGCTGAATGCACCAGCTAAATAATAGTACGAGATGTACTGTCAGAATTGGGTCAACGTTTCTATTAGTGGTTCTAGAATATGTTCATATGTATTCGATATTATGAATCTAAATTTATATTAAAGTTGATGATATTAAAGATGATTTTATTTTATATTCATAAAATAAAACGCTTTGTTTTTCATAACTTTGAGTATTTCCTCGAAATATTCATCTTATTTGAAACAAATATGTAAAGTTGGATCTAAAACTAAACTTAAATATAGTTTATATTTGAATATAAGTTTAATATCATTTTAAAAAACTTCAAGTTCGTAATAAAAATATATAATCAAATATTTTTTAAAAAAGTGAAATACTTTTTTATTTGTAAATTTTGAAAATATTTTAAAACTATATTTGATATATTAATTAATTATATAAAATAATTTAAGAAAAAATATAGAAAAAATATTTATTTATATTTAAAAAAATGAAAGTGAGTATATAATATTTATTCGAATTTTTCTTTTCTTGAAACACATGTAAAGCAAATGATATAATATGGGCATCACGTTCAAGTATCTTTCAAAAGGTTAGTTTGTAGATAGGTATGTTTGTCCAGTTGGACAGGAAAGGATTATTAAATAACTTTTCTTTTCAAACATATTGGAAAAGTTATATATATATATATATATATATATATATATATATATACTTTTTTACATTCATTAGTATTCTTTACATTTTTTCTGAAAACACTTCAAAAAGAAACAGTATCTAATCTATTCTATTTTTAAATGTGCCAAAGAAAGTTGTTTGAGTTTAAATTTAAATAACAGATATAAATAACGTGAGAGTGATAATTATTTATACTCCCTGAATAAAAGAATAATATCGCTTATATTTCATTAATTTTACAATTTTACAATTTAGATATTTATTAATTCATTCTTTACTTTAATAGCTAACAATACAATATATTTTTGTACATTATTTTCATTATTATCTTCTTTACACTACGGAAATACTAAAAAAGTAAGGAATTTAAGCACAAACTTTCATTAAATTTAAAGAAAGATTCATTTGATGGTCAGTCAAATATAAACTTAATTTATTTTTTTATATGATATCATTGCCATCGAAATGAACATCATCTTGTAGATAAAAAAATAAACAGTAAGTAGTTATTTAACATTTTTAATAATTCATTTATGGCGATGTGAATTTTTTGACAATTTAATTTGAAAATTTAAGTTCCAAGTAACAATCTTTTTAAGCCATTTTAATAGAATATACATAATATATGTTTTAAAAATTTATATAAAATCTTATAAAAATTAAAATTAAATATTTTAAGAAGATTTTTAAAATATGTTTTATTTATTTATAAAAACAAATTGATTGAATTTTTCGAAAACGTTTCTCAATATTATCTTATTCATATAAAAATATATTTAAGAAAATTGTAAATGTTTTTTTTTCTTTAAACTACATACAAGAAATTAATTTCAAATTATTCTAGTAATTACCACTTAACATACTCACATTAAACTTTAATTATAACATCAACAACAATCATGTTTTATGAAAATAGTTTACAATCAAAACGTGTCAAGTCAGTGATTATCTGAAATCTCATCACTATAGATTTTGACAAGTATACTTAATACTCTATTTAGTAGTTTGTGGAGATAAATGTGTTCTCATTAGTGTTTCGTAAATCCATCGTAAGCCTTTCTTAGTTGTAAGGTATTTGCAAGGGTTTCAACAAAACGGTCTCTGCGGTCGAAATACGAAAATTTCTTGCTTAGACACCAAATGTTTCTTGGTTTCATTCAAGAGATTTTCGGCCATCAGCGTCGACACAAAAACGTCTATTTAACGAAACTTGTAACATTAATGTAATTATATCAAGAAGTTACTCTTGCACGCAAACTTAATAATGACAGTATAGTAAGAAATTATATACATATATATATATATATATATATATATATATATATATATATACATAAGTATATAGGGTGGTTCAAATGAGATTGAAGGGTTTAGACATACATTTACCTACTTACTATCATTTATTATTCTCTATTATCCTATAGTTTCATTTGGTAAATATGTATCTAAAAACATATATATATATATATATATATATATATATATATATATATATATATATATATATGTGTATACGTGTGTATGTGTATATGTGTATAATAGATTTGTTAATTACTTTATTGATAAAGTATGATTTAATTAAAATACAAATTTCAAAATAACATTCGATGTCTAACAGTTTCTGTCACTCCATATATATATATATATATATATATATATATATATATATATATATATATATATATATATATATATATATATATATATATATATATATATATATATTTATATATATATATATATATATATAAAGAGAGAGAGAGAGAGAATGTATATAACAGATTTACTAATTATTTTATTGATAAACTATGTCGTAATTGAAATATAAATTTCAAGAGAACATTTAATTTCTACTAGAATTTCTAACATTATTATAAAAATGATATTAAAATAATCCTTATAAGAATTAGATTTTAGTCTTAAATTTACTTCTTAACTACATACCATTATCCATTATTGTAATTAAACACTAAAATCCATTACTTTTCTTATTTAATATATTTTTATTGTTTAATTTCGAACAAGTAACAGTAGACAATTACTTCAATTGTAGTTAATTTTCTGTATGCATCTGAGACTACTCTTCGTATCCAATTATATCATTTAATTGTTTTTGTTTCCTTTATTAAATTCGTATTTTCACCAGTTAAACATTTTTTAATTAAATCCAGTGTACAAAAGAAGGAACATAAATGGTATATTGTTTAATTTATACACATACATATATATTGTAATTTATGTGTGAAATTAAAAATAAACTTTCTATTATTTTGTATCAGTTATCAATTTTAAATTCTGTTGCAATTATATTATATATTTAATAAACAGCTATTTTCGAATAAGGAGCTGACAGTGACATCGTTTCATAATAAAATTCAATAAAATATTAATTAATAAAATTGAATTTCAAATCAGATTTCTTACATTTCAAATTTACAGTAAATTAATTGAAGTATATTTACAGAAAAAAATATGTACACAGTTAGAAATTTATTTAATAAGTATTCTCAAATGACTACAGTATAATGGTACTTTTTATTAAAGGATTATAAGACTTTGACAGTTTCAGTTTTAACGTTTGTAAGAATTTTGTTACAATACAAAATATATTCAGTTATAACTACCTTCGATTATATTTCATATTTATATTCATTTTCACCAATTCAATTCTTTTCTCTTCCAATCCATTCTGATGATTTTTTATGTATTTGTTTCATTTATTCATGGATCCCTTTCTAAACCATTATAGATTTGGATTCCCAGTTAATAACTTTTCTTGTCCATCAGTGTTCTTCTCTTCTTATTATATAATCAGCTCATTTCCATTTCAAATTTTGCATTTTTGTTAAAACATTCATAATTTTTATTTTCTTTTTATCCACTCAGTTCTCTTTCTATTTTTACATGTTATTCCTAACATATATCTTTCTGTTTATTTATATTGTCTGAAGTTTCTGAATTATTCTGGTATTGAAAATCCGTGTTTCGTTGTCATAAGTAAGAACAGGTGTGATATATTGATCAAAAACTTTTTTTAAAAAACAGAGAAGAACATCCAACTTTATAATATAAGAATTTCTTCGAATTGACACCATCCCATTTTTATTCATCTATTCACTTCGTCTATAAATGTACCTTTAGTATTAATAAATTGTTCCAATTTTATGATTTTCAATTCAAAATTATGTTATTTTTAATTTTTAGATTTTAAAATTTTATTTTACTTATTTGAATTTAAATATCAAAAAAACACAGAATAAATAGAATAATTTTAAAAATAGAACAAAATTAATATATATTTTCTATTTCAGGATCCTAGTGGTGTACGTCGAGGTATTTCTGGTCGACGATGGACGAGCCTTAGACAATATCCTCGTCCAGCAGTCAGTAGTACATCTTCAGGAACTATGAGTCCTAACGCGTCATCAACTCCAGAAGTTCTATCATCATCGCCAGTTCCGACTTCAACGCCTCCAAAAAAATCTAATTGGGAAGTGATTGAACATTTTAGTAGTGGACCAAGAGGTCGAGGAAGCATTTCGTCTAGTCTTATTGCTGTAAGTTGTAAAGAATTTTTCATTTTCGTTAAAATATAAAATTTATGCATTAATTCTGGTAAAGTTTATATATATATAGTGATCCTACATAGATCAGTATTTAAATTAAATATTTCATAAAGAATTTTGTACTTGACAATGAAATATTTGAAATGAAAATATTATTTTATTACGATTACAGTATCATATTTTTGCTTCATCTTTTATTATGAAAAAATGTTCGTTTTTATTATACATGTATTTTTTTAAATTAACAAACCACGTCGTAACAAAAGATCATAATTCAGTGAAACTTTATCATAATTTCAAAAGCTATTTCTTATATAGGAACGAAACTAAAAAGCATATTTTTAAAATAATTGACTACAGTTCTTATATATAAATATATACTATATCAAGGTTATTCAAACTTTGTACATATATAACAGTTTTTAAAGCAGAACAACTTGTAAAAGCTCTTGAATCTAACTGAAAGTCTAATGTCAGAACGTCACTTGTGAACAACACAAAGTGTAAACATGTGTCGTTTGTAAAGGTATTTATTTTTTAAGGGAAATAAAATAAAATATTTGTACAATTTTGAGATAAACTTGAATATATTTGTTTACGTTAAATTTTATTTTTTCATACACTATTTGTTGAAAATATAATAATTATAACTTCTATTTCAATAAAATAGTAGTTATAATTGTTATATTTTCACAATAGACATGTTAATAATTATTCAATCGTAAATTATTTTTTAAAAAAGCTTTCTGATTCTATTATTTCATATAATTTTTAAAGTAGTATGTTTGCAAATGAAATAAATTTCATATATGTAAAATATTAATATTGAATATAAAACGAATCGAGCACGAATATTTGTTTTATTTCATAAATAATTTCAATATTTATAGGACAGAAATATTATAAATAAAACGATAATAGAATCATTCTAAAAAACTGTTTTACAAAGAAACTTTGTTATTCCAGATTTTTCCTTATATATAAGAGTAATGGTAAATAAATTCGCAAACGTTGTTCATATAAGTACCTTAAAGTATTTCAATATCTTTGTATAAATTGAACATTTCTAAGATATATGAAAATATATTTTAGTTTTTTTATTTCATGTGCAAATAATTTCAAATATAAATATTATATTACAAAGATGTTTGTAGATATCGTCGTATGGAGAATTTTATAAAAGGTTTTGTTAAATTTAACAATAGATACAATTATAAAATATACATATGAAATGAATATATATTCTTGTTAAATAATATTTACCTTTCGTTTAAATAAAATAAATTTACAACAAAAAAAACATCTTAAAAATTTATGATCATCATCAATGATACAGATAATAAGACATTAATTCGAGGCGTTACTAATAACAATCAAGCTGATCTTTCCTTAGAACCTTTAACACGTGTGTAAATACCGATTATCTACAGTCCGTTTAATTTTGAACCACATTTGCAGGTGGGCGTCGCACCAGGAACAAGTATCAAAGAAGAAGAGGTGACGTCATGCGAGGGTGCGTCGAGTGGCATGGATGCGGGTGGAAGTAGTTTTAGTGGCAGCCCGGCGTTGCGTGGAAACGGGAATAGAGGCCCCACGGAAGAATCTGAACTGTTGGTGAAGAAGAAACATGGTCTTGCCAAATCATCAGGAAAAGATGGAAACAAACAGAGCAGATCATTATGCTGGAAACTAAGATCTGTTTTGAGGAGAATATGTAGTACGCATCAATTTAGAAATTTGCAGGTTTGTGACTTTTTAATAATTCATATATACACATACATTTATATGTATGCATATATTATTTGATATATCGATTTTAATTTTAAAAACCTAAATTACAATTAAATAATAGAACTTTTCTGAAAATATAATTATTTTTCTTTAGTAAATAAATATGAATTCTGACAAATTAAAAAAGTATTCAAATACTAATTATCTCGTAATTTGAAAGAATTCAGTCGTTTTCCATTATTACAAATATATTGTAAAAAATAATTCGAGCGTTTTAATCAAGAAATTTCTTATTAATTCTCTGAGATTGAAGGCATTGAAATAAAATTAATTTGTTTTATGAAAAATATCTGAAACTTTTTCAGATATCGTATATAAGTTATATATATTTATATATAGGGTGTATAAATAAATTCGTTACTTTTGTTCATAAAATTCAGATTTTGTTTATAAAAAAAATAAACAAAATTAATTATTAAAACTATTGATCTTAGCTACTTTAAATGATTTTATTCTATTTAATTGAGCAGCTGAAATATAAATATATACATATGTATAAATTTATATGTGTTCATATAAAAATTTATACTTTGTTATTAAAATCATACTTTTCATATAATTAAATGTTACTTATTTTAAATTAAATTATTTGTACAAAATTAACTAACATTTTATTTAAACTTTTATTTGAATATTTTAAATACAATGTTCTATAAATTAAAATACTTTTGACCTATTTATAGACTAATTGACAAACATAACACACATTTACAAACTATAAATAAAATGTTACAAAATAAATTTGATTAAAAATAAAATTTAGTTTCGTATAATTAAATGACATTTTAGTTGGAATATTTCAATGTTACCACACATACAAGTTGTATATTTTTTATATATTGAATGTATGAATACTTTTAGTTTTATGAAATATAAATGAAACATCAAATGACTTGATTCTTTAGATACTAAAACATTAACGTTGAACCAACTTTTAGTAAAAGTGTCAAGCTACAACCACACTTGATTCATGAGAACTCTTTAGTTGATCAAGAACAAGTTAATTGAAAAACTTTTTAAATAAACTGTATAAACTAAATTATTTATTGAATAACTTTTGTATTCAATTTACTTAATTAATATATATATATATATATATATATATATATATATATATATATGTATATATGTATGTGTGTGTGTGTGTGTGTATGTATGTGATTATTGAATATTTTCAATATAAATAAATTAATTATTATAAAAATTAGAAATAAATCGATTACATTCTTTGTATTCTCTCTTATAATTTTATTATAATTTTTTAGAAATGTGGAATTTTATTTACGGAAATTAAAATACGTTATTGGAAGATTTTTTAACATATAAATTATTTCCACATCACGAGATATTATTAAAGTATTTAATAATTACATATCATTGATTTCTTTGCTTATATGGATCTTAAAAACATTACATATAAATTTAAAAGAAAAGATATTTAAATTTATTTCAAAATATACAAATTTTTGCTACTTCATAAAAATTGTCATGTGAATAATAAATCTAAGAAGCTAGTAAATTATATTAAAATGTATATATTAAAATTGAATATTGAAAATGAATCCCTTGTGAATGTTAAAAAAGTGAGCACATGCATGTAGAATTTTTCTTTGAGAAAAAAGTAAAATATTCAATATATTACCTTGCTACTTCGACATCGTCATCATCATATCAGTAGATAGCATTAAATTGAAAATAACCTATGATATATTTTGCCACTACAATTGTACTGTAGGAATACTGTGAAATTTAATATTGTGTGCGATTCTATTGAATTTTATAAGGTTTCTTTATGAAATAGATTTGGAAAAATTTACTCGTGCGTACACTTTACATAGATGTGTTCGATGCAGCTATTTTCAATTGAAATTATATTTTTTGCACGAAATACGAATCGAGTTTTAAATATCAAACGACGTTTGATCTTACAATCGTAATGCTAGTGAAATTACAAAATAAACGTGATGTCGTTTTTAATATAACACATTATTTTTTCAATTTTATACACACACACACACACACACACACACATATATATATATATATATATATATATGAATTCTTTTTAAAAAAAATATAAAAATAATAAATAAATAAAAATTATTTTCAAAACTATTCTACACTCTTGAATATTTGGAATATAATTTATAAAAATAATTATATATACATATATATGTTTTTACATATGTATATATATATATATAAAATTAAATTTTCTTTATAAATATATAAAACTTGCTGAGTGTAAAATGAAAAAATCTTAAATAAACAATATGCCGGTTGAACGACCATCTATTAGGACTCAATATTTCAAGCAAATATTTGATTTTAATCTCAAGTTTGACAGAATTGTTATATATATATATATATATATATATATATATATATATTGAAAAGATTTAAATTAAATATATAAGTAATACTGTAACAAGAAGAGAATTATTACGAATTGTGTTTTTTTTAAAAAAAAATATATTCTACACACAATCAATTGTATATTAGATTGAAATATATTATATACTCATTTCTTATTAAATGTTTTAAATGACATTCGATTGCTTTTTCTCGTAAATCAATACTTTTTTTATAAGAAAGGATAATTTTATGTTTTTGAATGAAATATATTTTGTATTAATTAATATCGTCAAAACTTTTTAATGATTTCATTCATGTTTTCATATATTAATTCTGTATTTTTATTGAATTATATATAATAATAACTTATCATACTGAATTAAATATATTACCAATATTTAAAAATTAAATTAGTTAGTTATAAGTTTAAATGCGATGAATCGTTTTTTATAATAGATCATGGGACTCCGTCTCTTATTTGCTTCTGTTTAACAATATAAATAAGTTATATGATTTTTTTTAAAGTTATGTTAATTCTTCTGTGTAGATGCTTATTAAAGATTGGTGGTCTGATGTGCTTTCAAATCTAATATTAAAAATCAAGAATATAAAAAACTTGTTCTGAAACAAAACGTTTATGAATTAAACAAGTTAATTGAAAACAAACTGAAAAACTTTTGATTACTTTTCTCAGTGTTAAATATATCAAGAAGCAGTTTGTAAATTATGAAATAAAATTAATTCATTTGCGAATTAAATAAATAAAAAAAATATTAGAGATATCGTATTATATAAAAAAAATATCTAAGCGCGACTTTGCAATGAAATGTAGACAGGTAAATTTACACAACAGCATATTGAAAATTCAGATGAAATGTTCTTATCGCACAAACACCGACTGCCATCGTTTTTTTTCTTTTCTTTTATTTTTCGCTTGGCATCGGACCGTCTATTTTAAAACTCTCTCGGCGTGAAAATATGAACAGCTCTGTTTTGTAAACGATTTATAGCCATTTTATTCCTACATACATAAGCTGACAATTTGTTTATTCTGCAGATTTTATCTTTATTGCGAATAATATACCAAAAAATGAATACTTTTAAGGTATATCTTTGAAAAGGATGTTTTTAGTTAATTTATTTCAATTTTTAAATTTATAATTGAATTTATTTGCAATAAAGAAGTTTATTTATTTTTTCTTCATATAATGTTTTAAATTTTTGTTATCTATTTTTAATAAGATCTGAAATATTTTTGTTCACCTTTCTTATTTATTTTATTAATATAAATTATTTGATATTTATATCAAATAATAGATTTTATAAAAATTATATTAAATTACAATTTGTAAAATTTTTACTTAAAAAAAATCATTCTTTCTGAAACCCTTGTATTCTCTTTTAAAATACATAAAGCGTTCATATATTGTCAATACTATGTATGACTGATATTAGAATCTAAAAATATAAAGTATAGGACAGGTGACAACTATACAGACACCTATCGTAAGACGACGTGTAACAATTTTATTTCATGGAAGGTAGAGCCTTTTTTGCTAGGGCAACAGAATTATTGACCTTTCTCTTCTAACATAGAAAGGTCAATAAGTCTATCTAGAATTGTATTATGGGTAAAGTGATAAAAGTGAATCCTTCACGTTTCTGTACAACGAAAAGTGATCTGTTTACATTGACTCCCGTAAATGTATTCAATCACTAAACAGACACTTCGCACATAAAGAGTATCATTGAAACTGGTAGGTTTAGTTATTCAATTGAAATTATTTGATTTTGCCTTTGTTTCAATAAGAGATTTATTGTTCATTTCAAATAACTTTTAAGAGTAATACTCGATATCATTTTAAATTATATATATTTACTAAAATTAAACTCTCGTAGACAGTTTATACATAATTTAATTAAACACACAAATTTTGACTATTTTATAATAAAATAACATTCTTTAACATTTCTTGATTTCATTCCAATGAAATTCTGATACAGTAATTTTTTTGTTGTAGTTAAGAACTTAACGTCACTCAATGACTAGATTTTTAAATTATCTATTTCGAAAACGTGTGTCATATTCAAATAATTGTTTAATACTATAATTTCAATTTATAAAATATCAATAATAACAATGTGGATAGTTTGATTAATATGGGGTAAAAATATCTATCTAAATATAAAATACATTGATCGTATCAAGATATCAATCACTTAAGATTTTTACTAAAGTTTCAATGACATGTAAGTCTTAACTGTAACAAAAAAATTTTTGAGGTTTCGAAATTCTAATTGAATATTCTTATTTAGATCAATTATTTTTCGGTGTCTGTTAACATAAACAACTAATTTAAGTTACATTAGAGAAAATAAGGAATATTTTATTAAAAAAAACAACTTGAAAATACAGATGAATAATTTAAATGTTTGCAAATAATATAACCCTATCAGCGATATTTCTCAGCCCACCGGCGATATTTGCCAGCCCACCGGCGATATTTGCCAGCCTACCTGCGATATTTCCCAGCCTACCTGCGATATTTCCCAGCCCACCGGCGATATTTCCCAGCCCACCGGCGATATTTGCCAGCCCACCGGCGATATTTCCCAGCCTACCTGCGATATTTCCCAGCCCACCGGCGATATTTGCCAGCCCACCGGCGATATTTGCCAGCCCACCGGCGATATTTGCCAGCCTACCTGCGATATTTCCCAGCCTACCGGCGATATTTCCCAGCCCACCGGCGATATTTGCCAGCCCACCGGCGATATTTCCCAGCCTACCTGCGATATTTCCCAGCCTACCTGCGATATTTCCCAGCCCACCGGCGATATTTCCCAGCCTACCTGCGATATTTCCCAGCCCACCTGCGATATTTCCCAGCCTACCTGCGATATTTCCCAGCCCACCTGCGATATTTCCCAGCCCACCTGCGATATTTGCCAGCCCACCTGCGATATTTCCCAGCCCACCTGCGATATTTCCCAGCCCACCAGCGATATTCCCCAGCCTACCTGCGATATTTCACAGCCCACCTGCGATATTTCCCAGCCCACCTGCGATATTCCCCAGCCTACCTGCGATATTTTCCAGCCCACCGGCGATATTTGCCAGTCGACCGGCGATATTTGCCATCCGACCGGCGATATTTGCTAGCCGACCGGCTACCAGAAATCGAATGAAAAATTATATACGTTAATTAAAAAAATATTTTAACGACATAAAAAAACCTTTGTATTTAATTATCAATGTTGAATTGAGTGATGCAGTATATATTTGATGAACAGAAAATGTAAATAAGATACCATATCTGATTTCATTCAAAACATCTAATTTATGTTTCAATTTCTTATTTTCTGTGAAATAGAATTTTTTCTATATACAAATTTTATTTTATTTACTGAAAAACAGAATTATATTCATGCTAGTTGATAATATCAAGTTGCATTTATTTTTTGTTGGAAAATAGGTCAAACGTATCTAAAGACGGCATCTTATACATACATAAGCAACAAACCGACAAATGTAGAATCATTTTCCATAGTCTATTTACCTATTTAAATTTAATGTATATGTATATATATATATATATATATATATATATATATATATATATATATATATATATACTGTGTGAATTTATTAAAGAACATAAATGTATGCACTAATAAACTTTTCAAACTAATAATATTTCTTCAAAAATAAAAATATATCGTGTTATAGAGGTATGTATGTTGATAAATAATTTTGTAGTTATTATATACGTATATATATATATATATATATATATATATATATATATATATATATATATATATATATATATAGGAGGGGAGGGATTCGGAGATAAAGAAGGTTTTAAAAAAAATGTTAGAATTCTTAAAACTTTTCAAACAAATTCGAATATCTTACATTTGTGTTTAATATTTTGTTAAGAATTTATAATTAAATTAAAACTTTTTTTAATTTTTGTATTTTTTAATACTCACGAATATATAAAAGAAATATAAATAACACAAGCTTTATTAAAATGAAGCAAATATATATATATATATATATATGTTTGAATGTGTGTGTGTGTATGTGTATGTATGTATAATGATTGCACTTATATCAATACAAAAATATACTTGTATCTAGAAAAAGAAACGAATATAGTCAGTTTCTCTGCCAGAAACATAACGTCTCAGTATCGACGTTTGTGTACGTCTTTTGTGTAATAGTAAAAGTCGACATAGGAGAATAAGAATCGTCGCTTTTGACATCGAATCGAACCATGATGATGATGATGACGCTGGTGGTGCCGTGAAAAGCGGAAGTCCTTTCAACGCCGCGCCGGAAGTACAGATTGGATAGCGATTAGCGACCACGCCGGGCGTTAATCTTTCCGCTCGTTCGACTAGCAATTGAACTGTGTAATATTGGCGTGAATCGTTTCGTTATAGTCGAGTTTTTTTACGTTTGTGTATGGATATAACGGGAATTGATAGTTACCTTATCAAATTTATTTTCACCTACATTCACATATGTGTATATATGTTTGTGGGTGTTATATATATATATATATATATATATATATGTGAACATTATTATTATTTTCTCAATAAGCTAAGATGAACTCGAAAAAGGAATAGAAGAATAAAATAAAAAAGTAAAAAAAACTGAACTTATAATAAATCTCAACAAGATAAAATAATGTTTAATGATTTTTTAAATCAGAGAAAAATATAAATATTACAGAAATATTTATTCTGTACATAATTTAAATAATAATTAATGACACAAAATTTTTTCATAATATTTCATATTAAAGAATATGGCAATTTTATTTGGTTCTTTTAAAAAATTACGGAATCAATTTTCTGTTTTGATTAGTACAAGTGTATATTTTTGTATAAGTGTTATTAATGTATGATATATCAATGTATGACATTTATTCTTTTATATTTTAAATTTTATAAATGTCACATTTTTGATGTAAACTATTATTCTAATGGAAACAAATATTATAGTTAATTTTTTATCGAAAATTTTTAAATAAAACTTTATGAAAGAATGAAACCAAAAAAATATTTTATACGAAATTCAATGTGAAAACTTAATTTTTTTTCTTTTATGAATAATTTACGTTTTGTGGAATTCATTTCAATGAAATTATTAATTTCTTAAGTATATTTTAAATTTAAATTCTTATCGCATTAATTTTTAGTGAAATTTTCAATATATTGTATTTTTAATATTCAAGTAATTCTTAAAAATTGTATATAATATATTTATTCTTAATACAACAAATCTGTCTCTATATATACCTACATATATACGTATGTATTTATATACACACATACGCAGAATTAAATAAAATATTTGCTTATATATATAATTTTTATTATGAAAAACAGTGTAATAAAATAAATTGAAAAATAATTTATGTGTTTGTAAAACATAACACCTATAAATTTTTTCATCAACAAACACAAAAATTTCTTTACAAAAAAATTGTCACAAAAAAGGGATAAATATTATATAAAAGTTTTATCTTTATACAAAAAATTATAAATTCCATGAAAAATTCACATTTTTCATCATCTAGAAAAGAAGAGAAGAGAATTCTTGTGAATATTAAACCATAACTCTGTCATTTCGTTTGCCTGCTATGACGAATAAATATGAAAATATTTTGACATTTTTTAGTTATTCATTGAAATGAAACATTGTCAGTTTTTATAGATCTGTCTTATACTTCTCCAGATTTTATCATCTGTTGAATTGATTTCTTTTTTCAAATACAAAGTAATTTTCTTTATTGTGTACACAAATTGTCAATTTTAATACATTTGTATGTCTATAGATATTTTTATATACACACAAAATAACTATGTTTGAAATCTTCAAATCAGTTCAATATAAAACTGACTTAAAAATAATTATTTCTCTGAATTCGTCACAAACAATTCTTCGACAACAATAAACGAAAAAAAACAGCGGTTTTACAGTCTTTAGAGAATTTACGACTTTGATAACGACATTGTAACGATTTTTATACAATTGTTCAGAGAACATTTGAAATTACTAGATACAGCTATACAAACGTAATATATATATATATATATATATATATATATATATATATATATATATATAATATTAATAAAATCTAAGATTATAGTTGTTACGAAGTTGAAAAATTTATGCGAAATTAATAAAAAATATTTTTTTTTTACAAAGCTAGTGACAAATTCTCAACTTGTTTTTATGCTAAGTTTTATAATTTATTTATTTTTCAATTAATTGTTATTTTAAAAACTCTAGCCTGACATGTGTATATAAATATAATTAGCCACGAATCCAAAAATAGGGAATAATGATGAACAACAAATAAAATCGGTAAACATATAACACAAAAAATGAATATATCAACAAAAATTTATTTCAAACAAATATGGATAAGAAAAACAATAAACAATTCAAAAAATTTAAATTTTAGTCATTAAAAATAAATAAATCTTTCTGATAAAACTATGTATTTCAAAAATTACTTCAGTTTACTACTTACACCACTATTTATATACTTTTTATAACTGATTCTATTTTTAAATATACCTTTGATCTCGATAATATTAATAGAATTTTTAAAAAAATATATGTGCATAAATTCTGAGAATAACCTTAAGAAATAAATAAGTTGTATAAAAGTAGATGAAAAAGTTTTATAAAAATATTTGCAAGATGAAATATATATTATATATATATATATATATATATATATATATATATATATTTATATAAATTGTACTTGAATAAAAAAAGTATTTAAAAGAATAATAGTTATAAAGAGTATGAAAAATCTAAATAGAGTTTTCTTCGTTCGCAGGTAGAAATGCTCTACCAGAGGTACTTTCTTCGTATGAACCAAAGTAACATGACACATTTACTTGGTCTGCTGGTAGCATTATGTGTCACTCTACTGTTCGTATGCGGTGCAGATTTTTTATTGTCGTCTTCGTCTTCGATATCCGTGTCGACAACAAGCACTTCTATAGAAGATGTGTCGCCAACATTGGATACAAATACACCACCGGAAACTCTACATCGACTGATTGCAATAACTCTTACCGTAGGCACATGCGCCATCGTCTACATTGGTAAGTATCGACTTATTTTGAATGGATTTGAATTTGTTTTCATGTAGTGAACGAGTGAGTAATAGAAATAGTGACGAGAAGTTATTCACAATAACTACTTATATGTGTGGATATAGACATATACGAGTATATATATATATATATATATATATATATATATATATATATATAAACATTTTCATATTATATATCAGCATTTCATATTTCATATTATATAATTAGAAATTATATATCAGTGATATTAAATTTGTTGAAGAAGCATAAATTAAATTTCTAGAAAATACTTATAGAAGAACAAAATTCTCCGTAAAAGTATGTAAGTTTAATATTATAAAAGAAATAAGACAAGACGATTCGGTATCACCACAACTATAATATTTGCAGCTACATTAGAAGAAGTATTTAAGACAATAGAATGGGAATCTGAAAAAATTAAAATTAAATAAAAAAATGTTTTGATATTTATGATTTGCTAATGATAGTATTTTTTCTAAACAAATATAAATGAGCTTGAAAAAATAGAATAATTAGATAAACCAAATTAAAAATTCGTCTTATGATAAACCTCAGAAAAAAGTAATGTTCAATGAATTTCAAATCAAAGAAAAATCGAACTAAAAGCAAGAGAAATAGAAAAAGTTAAAAACTATGTATATCTGGAATAACTCATTAACAAAGAAAAAAACATTTATAGATGAAATGAGTAGATGAATAAAAATAGAATGGTGAATTCATAAGAAATTCTCACATTATAAAATTAGACATTCCTATATGTTTTTTTAAAAAAAGTTTTTAATTAATTCATCTTAACCTGCTCTCACTTATTGCAATGAAACATGGATCTTTAATTCTAGAATAATTCATGCTGTATACAAAAAAGAACGTTACAGTAAAGTAAGAGTTTAAAATGGAATTGAGTCTGTAATATAGTAAGAAAAAAAAACCATTGTTAGACGAGAGAAATAATTATTTAGAAAAATTTAAATACATAAAAAGGCCCAACAGTAAACTCATTGATAGACGAAAGAGAGATATATGAAAATTCGTCGGAGTGGAATAGAAAAATCGGATCACTTGAAGTGATTTCTTTGCAGAACTCTTCATCCAATATTAGAAAAAAAATCTCTCTCTCTCTGTATATATATATATATATATATATATATATATACATAAATATATACATGTGTGTGTAAAATGTATCCATATTAAAATTAAAAAAATATATATTTATTTCCATAAATATTTTTCATGAGATAAAATAAAATTTCATCACAACTTCCATATACAACTTTAAAACATGAAATTAAATGTCATATGATAAAAAAACGGCAACTATATTTTACATATTCTTCATCAGTGTATTTTAAATGCGTGTTTTTATCTTAATATGTATGTTATGTTCAAAAAAATATCTAGAATTATAATGAAAGGATGAGCGATACTCAACTGGATTACGAAATATTTTAACTATACTGTGATATTAAAATATAAAAAATCATAAAATGTTTTCAATATAAATAGTTATCCTAGTGTTTTTAATTACTGTCATTATTATTAATGTAAAAGACATGAAATTAACAATTTTAAAATCACACACAACGCTTCCATGTATGTATTAATAATTTAAAAATATTATAGGTAGTCGTTTTGTAAAGGTCTTATTATTAGGAATAACATTAAATAATGATAAAGTATAATATAAGCCATATTGATTCTATTATACCAATTTCTAATTGAATAATGTACAATGACGTTTTAATCTATAGAAGGTTATTTAACTGAAATATAGTGAATTCGTAATTTAAATAGAATATAACATTGTATTCCTTAGTACAAGTATCATTAGCACTGTGAGAACATCAGAGCGGTTAAATATGTCAGAAAAATATTATCTTAGTAAATAAATTGAAATGAATTGTTATAATTAAAAATAATAAAGTGGAAATAATTACAGAAATAATTAAGTGCGATATAAAAAAGTAAGATTAATTAGAAATTATAATTTAATAATAATTTTTAAATATATTAATTTTTTTAATTGATAAAATATATAAAAAATAATGACAAAATCTGAAGTAAGCAACAAGTCATAGTTATACCAAAAAAATACAATATTTTCTTGTATTAAAAATATAATTAATTATTTTTTAATAAAATGATAATTTTAATGTATTTATTTGAATATATATATATATATATATATATATATATATATATATATATATACATGGACAGTATATATTTTCTTTGAATGCTAAAATTATTGATTTTGTTTCAGTGCTTATCACCATATTATCACGACCAGCAATGAATGAAGTATATCTTCTAGTCATTTCGTATATAGTACTTGGAACATTTTTATCTTTAGAGGTAAGATGTATATTTTTTGTCTTTAAAACTTTTATGATCGTAGTTTATGTGGCTTTAGCATGTAACTTAATATGTACCACAGAAACCATTTATATGCAAGAAAGTAAAAAACATTTCTCATGTTATTTGAAGTTAGTGTACATTTTTCTGAAAGGAGTATTATTTTTGTTATATATTTCATAACTACTATTTAATGTTTATGAAGTTAAGTTCAGTAAAATCATTCATTAATATTTTTGTTTTAAATATTTTAAATATTACACAATGATAATTATATTAAAATGGCAAAGTTGTTAAATAACAAATTTTAACTATTGAAAAAAGAATATTTAACATAATGTTACTTATCTCTTCTTTTTTCTCTTCTGTTTAACAATCTATTGAGTACAATTAATTTATTTCATAAAATTTGTACTTAAGTAATTCTCAGAAAATTTTGGGAAAGTTCAGAAACGAAATTTTCTAATCACGTTGGAAGCAGAGCAACATTTTCAAGAAAATAGATATTCAAATTATTTAGTGGGTATTTCTCCTATTTTTATATTTAATTTTTATTTCTAGGATTCATTTATACTAGTCTGATTAAATTATCCGAAAATTTAATTTTTTCCTTTTTCTATTCAAGCTTGGTAAAAATCAACAAATATTTTATGTACGTCCACTTTATATTTGTATCGTTTTTTTATTATTTCTCTTACTGTAAAGATGAGGTCTATTGGAACTTATACTGATAATCTTCAAGAATTGATTCAACCAGTAATACAAGACTCATAGTCAATGGATAATTTCCATACTTGGTCTTATTTGCATTTTAGTAAATTGACAAATAAGCTCCAAGCTCAACACCTGAAATATATGTTCTTTTTCTACAAGTTTACTAAAAATTGATATAAATTAAATTCTAATTGTTCAGAATTACATGTGATCACTTTAGGCAAAGTATTTCACTTTCGGGCTCTTTATTATTTTTCATTGACAAATAATAGTAATTATAATAAAATTGAATATATATATGCGGGGTTTTTTTTTATAGAGTCTGTCGACGCTTTCCGCGGTTTATTCCCTTCTCGACATTTTTTTTTTTACAAGATGAGGTTGTCGGCCTTCACACTCAACCCTAGAAAATGAGGGATTATCCGATTGGGACTCGAACGCAATCTCCCGCATGACACACGGTGATGCAAACCACTGTGCTACCCAGTCGGTATAAAATTGAATATACTTGAACAAAATATAGGGTCATCTAAATGTGACACCTAAATTTGTGTTTTATTAAAAAGAAATAAAAGAAACTATACACATGTTTTTCTATACACTACCCTATGTCCTTATATTCTACTACATGTTTTTTTAATAAAACACAAATCTTGTTATCACATTTGGATGACTCTATATATCTAGATTATTGTTTCTCTGCAGTGGAAAAGAAAATAAACATAAAAATTCAAAAATAATAAAAAAATTAGAAATTTTAAAAATAAATAGCTTAAAAATAAGATCAATAAGTAACTAATTTATAACACCAATATAAAACAAATATTCCAAATTTACGTCGTATGTTTGCAAATTAGCTAACGATGACTCATGAAGTCTATAATAATTTTAAAACAAGGTACATCTAGATAAGTGACCCGAAGGTCTTACTTATATATATATATATATATATATATATATATATATATATATATATATATATATGTAGCAGTTATATTGTTACGTTTAGCTTATCAGTCTATTTTTATTGAGATTATCCTTTTATAAATACACAGTATGTAGGAAGCGATAGTAATCCTAATCTATTATTTACTATTAAAAAAAGTAAAAATCCGCTTACAAATATCGTTTATCGAGAAACATAAAAATTACATTTTTTCAAATTGAATTAGATGTAACATTTCCATAGGTACGTGTTGGTCAACTTTTGATATATGTGTTGAATGTCAAGAGGTGTATTAAATAATAAATAAGGATGTACAAATCCATTTAACTCCGTTTATAGGCTGTGAGGACACATTTAACGATGTTAGAAAGTAATCCAATTGGTTGTAATTAAACATGACAGTTTGTACCGTCTGAAATTGCACTAAATAAATTAAATTGGCGAAAATAAACATCGGTCATTACGATGTATATTTCAAATAGAATTTTGTACGCCAGAATCGGTTTTAAATGTATATTTCAAATAGAATTTCGTACGTCAGAATCGGTGTATGTGTGTATATTATTATTGTCTGGTTTCAAATTTATTGATAAATATTCTCTTTAGAAATTTAATATACATATATATATATATATATATATATATATATATATATATATATGTGTGTATGTGTAATTGTTATATATAATCAGTTATTGATTACATAAAGTAAAAAATGTAAAGCTAAACTACTAGAAAATATAGGGTCATCCAAATGTGACGCCTAGATTTGTATTTTATTAAAAAGAAACGTGTGTAAGGGTGGTGTTTAGGGAAACATGTGTATAGTTTATTTTGTTTCTTTTTAATAAAACACAAATCTGGGTGTTACATTTGGATGACTCTATATTTTTAGTAATCAAGTAAATTTAAGATTTAAACATAACTAAATTCAATGTATTCACATATATATTAGTATAAGGATTATTATAGGTGGGTCAAATTAGAATAAAGGATTTAGACATATATTTATATCTTTACTATTATTTTCTATCCTTAATTATCCTTCAGTCTCATTTTCGTTCTATATTACAAAAATTAGAATATAATAAGCAACTTATTGATGTTGATTGAAATTATTTATTAAGTTAGCATCTGAATTTCTGCATTATTAAAAAATCAAGTTGGGGAGATTTTTAATTATTTTTTTCCTTTTTCGAGAATAGACATTTTTTATAGACAGATGAAAAAATATAGAACTTTTTCATGATAAAACATGATTAGATAATAAAAGAAGCATAAAAATAATACAATAAATAAAATTAATCACATAAATGATATTAAATATAATTATTTCATTTAATATTAAATAACATTTATGAATTACTGTTATATTTTAAAATTAACTTTATTTTGATCATAAAAATTAACAAAATTCAACTGAAACTTAGAATTTAATTAAACAAGAATCAATAATATAAAAAATAACACAAGGTTTTGATATGAA
Source organism: Neoneuromus ignobilis (assembly GCA_029203775.1). Classification (NCBI taxonomy): domain Eukaryota; kingdom Metazoa; phylum Arthropoda; class Insecta; order Megaloptera; family Corydalidae; genus Neoneuromus; species Neoneuromus ignobilis. The sequence goes on along the minus strand of CP092096.1, from coordinate 21,830,864 downwards.
AATTGGAGTAAAGGGCAAATGATAATACAGTAAATCTGAGTTAGAAATAACAAATTTGTAAGAAGTTCTTCTTAGGAATATTTTTTTAATTAACTGACTTTATTCTGTACTCTAAAGTTTTTTAAGATCTATTTTTAAGAAAAATGTGAACCTAAACGTTCTTTTCTCAATTATCTTTGATAGTTATATTAAGTATGAACTTAAATACTCAACTCTAATCACAATAATTACCAATTTCTGGTTTATTTGATTTTACTTTCTATACTGCTATTCATTTGAACAAAAACAATATCATTTTTCAATAAAATTCGGTGATTTCCCAAATGTATCAGATATACGAGACACATTCGTGTGGTATTTATTTCTTAACATATTGACATTATTGACGTATAGATTACTCACGTTTCACTTATGGTAAAAGGAAAAAAATATTTATGTTAGTTTATTATTGTTATTTTTTGAACAGAATTCTCTATGTTTATATAGGTATTTGTTTGAAAATAATTAATATGAAAATATCCTTAACATTTCATATATTTATATACTTGTTAAAAAAATTCAGACAATATATATATATATAATGAAAAAAGAAGTTTAAATGCTTATTCACCTGTATTTGCACGTAGTAGTAAACTTGTACAAAAGAATTCCAACTATTGTTCCTAACTTCCATAGTCCTAAACAAACATTGGCGTTTTATATGTAAATATATGCATTAATCTCCATGTTTCCAGATATGCATATCCCTAACTGGTGGCGGTGAAGAGTCCGGACGTCGTGTTTCCGGTGCGGCTGTTACGCTCGCGTTCATCTACCTAACATACGCACTACTACCGATTGGTCTCCGAGAAGCTCTCGTCGCAGGAGCGATACAAGCTGTTGTTCACGCATGGTGCGCTTTGCATGCTAGCCAACCCGATAATAAATTACTTACTAGTCAGGTATGTGGATTTATGTTTTTTTTAAACAATATTCAAGTGTTGATCTCAATTCATAACTCATATGTAGTAAAATGAACGACAGGATGAAATAATTTCTAATTATTTATCTATATGGACTTTTTTCTATTTATATACAATGCGTTGTATATTCATTATTTTTTTTAATTAAAATTGCAAAATATAGATATTTCTTTAATAGAAAATAGTATTTTAATGTTAAATTAAAAATTATATACTTTGAATAAAGACAAAATTATAAGAAAAACATTTTCGTTAAAAAATAAGAAAGGTATTTCTGTATATTTTAATGAAAGGAAATTAGAGATAGATTAGAAATATGTAGATGGAAAAGTTAAATATGCAATTAAAATATTTTCAATTAATATCTTGAAAAAATATTTTTACAATTTTATAGACTCTTTTCAAAAAGAAAAATAATTTTCTACGAACTGATTTTATATAAATGCTATTAAAAAAATTCCATTATTTTTTAACAATTTTTATCATTGTTTCAAAAATGAAATTAGAATTTGAAACAAAACATTTTCTGATTTTTTTCTTCTACTTTTTATCATTTTCAAAATAAAAATAGATACCACTATAAAATAATAATTTGCTTTTTGGTCTAATATCCGCGTTCACTTATTATTTAATCATCCAATATGAAATAACTCTTTATATCAATCTTTGAATCATTAATATTTTTTGTTGATAATTTTATATTAAACATTTTAAAGACTCTATAAGCGGAACGTTTCATATAAAAACTTTCTATATGACAAAATATGATGCAATTTTAATTTTTGGATCTTTTTCATTTTATACAAAACTATATACTCAATTGTATAAATTTTTCATACAATAATTATATTAAATTGACTTCTAAAGTCAATTTAATATCAATTTTTTTTATATTTCAATCATTATTTTCAAATTTTCGAAAACATTCTCAAGTTTGAGAAATGATTTTGGTATATTCTTCAGGGGTTTTATAATGATTATTAAAATTGTATTAATTTGTAATAGCCTTTAAAATATTATTGTTTCAAAAATAAGTAAATGTTTTTTAATGGTTTACGTATATTAATTTGTTTACAAATAAAACCAAGTAGATACATTTTGTTACAAAATTAATTCTTTACAGTTTTGACGTACAATTCGAATTTAGTTGAATCAAATTAATTGAAATATAAACTGAATCGTTTGTAACATCAAACGTTCTTTAAATAAAGAACGTTTACCAAATCAAATATATTCACAACGATATTCTCCTCATATAAATTTGGTTTGAGAGAACAAATATCATTCTGTAATTCTTATACAAGAAACTTTGTGGCTGTGTGATAAAATAGAATAACTTTCATGAATTTGCTTTAGAAAATTAACTTTGGAGTGTTGTAAATAAATGTAATTGTTTTCTCCTAATTAGATATTTTTTATATCAATTTGTTAGGAAAATTATTATTTTAATATTGAAAAATAAAAAAAATAGGTTTATATATGTATAGAAAGAAATTATATATAAATATTTATTTTTATTAAATTCCTCTACTATTTTCGTTGTTATTAAATAAATAATACGAAATAATTATTGTCTAATTTAATATAAATATATATATTTTAAAAAGATATAAACTGAATATATTACAAATATAATTATTATTTATACATGAAAAATAAGTTTTTTGATTAAAATCGATAAAGAAAAATAATGTCAGAGACTGAAACGTATTTTTTAATAATAAATAAATACATTCATTTCGTGGTGAAATTTTATATTCTCGGTGTAATTTTTTTTAAAAAAAATCTTTGTGTGTAGTCATTATTATTTCATAAAGAAATCTTTGCGAAAACTTTCTTGTTCATTTCATTTTATCATGCTTTTGGGTTTTGTTTTAGTAACGTCGACATTTTAAAATACATGCAAGTTATATATAAGGCAGATAAAGTACATTAAAAACTTTTTCCATGTAACTTTTACATTTATTTACAATGTATTCTCAGTAATATAATTATTAACTACTTAAAATTCTTGTAAATAGTGTTTTGGACACATTTTATTTGATCTATTATTAATGTTATGTATTTAATCCTTTACTTTGTATAAACATTATTAAAATGTGCATAATAATATGAAATTATAAAAAATAGTTCATATTTCTATAATAATAATTTTCATATACAGACTTCATTAACTTAAAACATTTATTATTTCTATTAAATTAAACGAATAAAAAAATAATGTTTTATTTTACAGTTTTTTATATGATTGGCTCAAAAAAGACTGAAGGATAGTAAATGTTAGTAAGGGAGTAAATGTATGTCTATACCCTTCAGTCTCACTTAATAAAATAGAAATTAATTTTATATTTAATGAAATTGTCAGTTTATTTGAATATCCATCTATTTTCTAATTAATTTCTGATTGTAGTGTTAAAAAAAGTTGGTTAGTTTTTCCAAAGTGTTTAGTGTAATTTAATTCACTCTGTTTCTCGTTCATGACTGTGTGCGACTGTTTTCGTTGTCTCTACCCTTCCATTTTCTCTTAGATAATTATTCCATATTACCTTTTTTTCAAATCAAATAAACCAGACTAAATTGAATTACACTTGAGGGCCTTCTTTCAATTTTTTAATTTCTTAGTATCGAGAAATGTGTTTAATGAACTTTTCATGAGATTCTCAATATTCTTCTCCAGAAAAACATCTTTAAAATATTTTTTTTTCCATAAATGTCAGAAAAAAGATTAAAAAGAGAAAGGTACAAATTTATTTTCTATATATAATATAGATATATTATTAATTAATTAAAATGCATATCCTTTTTTAAATTAAATATAAAAAAATATTTATATTTATTTTATATTTTAAAATAAAATCTTTAAAATACATTCATTATTAATAATTTTACTTCATATTTAATTCTATTATGACATTAATAAGAAATAATATAATAATATATTTTTTCTTATTAAATTACGTTTTTGTTTTATGATTTGTAAAATATATTTCAACTAGTTCAGGAAAACTTTCTTTCCACCGACTACCATCACGACAAAACCAGATTTTTTTTGGTTTACATGCTTGTTAAAATAAAATTGTGATCGTTCCCGTCGATTGAACTGGCAATAAAAGAGTTGATGCACTCGTGTTGAGTTGAACACATCGATCGTCACAGTCTATGATCTGATATCACGTTCAAAGCTTCTCGTATGAGCAACAAAATGATGAGATTAAGGAGTGTATATATCTTCTTTGTGAAGACAAGTATATAAAATTCCATTGCATATGACAAGAATATAAAAATTTAAACTTGTATGGTACATTTGTAGTTTTTTGTAATCTAATATTAATTAAATAAGTATATAAAGACAATACAGAGTTTGGTAAAATAAATACAATATATGAACAAATTATTTTTAAAATATGACAAAGATAATATTAAAAATATTTTTTTCTAGAATATATATATAAAATTATCATTAAGAAAATAAATGAGTACTAGTAAATATATTTTTATCGTTTCAAAAAGTAATTAAAACTTTTCATCAGTCGATTGAATTTGACATATCACGTTTGTGAGGCAGAAGTTTGAAGAAGAAATTAGAAATTTTATATCAGTTATTGACAGGTCTTTAAAATAAAACGTAAATTAAAATCGTTGAATTTTATAAAAGTCGACGCTCGTATCGGAAAAAACGTAATGTAGAAGAAAAGTAAAGGAAGACAGTACAAATCTATCGATATTTTAAAATCACATTTATTTGAATGTCGATAGTATTCTCCGATAAATATATAGAAGAAAAACACATACATACATATTACATTAAACCACCCGGTGTCAAAACATGCGACAAATACGAAAACAAATACTTTCAGCTAGGCAGAAAGAGCAAAAGGAAAGTTGGAAACACGTTTGCAATTTACATATAAAACATCACATTTTCACAATAAGCTATGCCGACACGGCACCGCAACAGTTTCAAATATTATTTATTTTTCAATTTGTTTCTCTTATGCTTGTGTCGGTACGAAATGGTAAATAAATATGGCACAATGTAGTCACTTTCACGCATTCTCTTTTACTGGAGCCATTTTTACAGATGATTAAATTTTCATTTTTTTCGTACGTATATACAAAGTGATATTTTAAAAATACATTTATGTTTTCGTTTTAAGTTTCACCGTCCAAGATATTGCTAAAGCGTTCGTATTTTCTTATTAACTTCACTTCATACACACACACACACACATATATGTATATATATATATATCCTAATGTATTCAGATATCAAATAACTGAATAGAAACACTGGAATAAATATATGCGTAGAAATAGAAATGAATAGCATTTCTATAAAAATAAAATCATGCAAAATAGCAAATGTAAAAACATAAAATTTATACTAAAAAATAATATAAATATATTACATTCATCCTATTTCCAACAGTTCTTATAAATTTGAGGAAATGACTTTAAATACTTTTGATCAAAGATAAATGTTCAACGACAATAGTTTTTTTTCGAAAATATACAAATTCAATTCACAAAATATCCTCAGAAAACAGTATATAACATATTGATTTGAAAATATCAAAATAATTAGAAATGGACAAATAAAATGTATATGAATTTTCATGGATTTAATCAATTTTGTAATACCTTTGATTTTATTAAAATTATTTCAATATGTAATTCCAAAAATGTTTTTAATAAATGTATATATGATTTTTTATCTACATAATTATTACACATTTTCCAAATTGTTATTTTTTTGTAACTTTATCGTAACAGTTTATAACCGCAATTCGTTTAATCTCTGTACGCTATTGACCATGACCGCAATTTTAATTTGAATCTATGCCAAATGCACCAATGCGGACTACTGCAAGAATATATAAATGTATAAAATATGAATCTAGTAGATAACGCGACAATCAAATATATTACAAATTTATCAGATATTTATATTGGATTTGCGCTATTGAGAGAATGTTTGTTATCAACGATAACAAAACCGAATTCAAAAATTATTATTTCATATAAATGTTGTTTTTATAGCTTAGCAATTTGTATATTTTTATATATTTTTTGAGAGGGAAAATAAAAAAAATATATAATATAATTATATAAAATATTTAATCGAAAAGAAGTCCTTTATATAAAATACTTATAATTTCGTTCCATTAATTTTTCTCAGAAATAAATATTATCGTTTATAAATGTTATATAAAAAATTTTTCTTTATACATTTATAAATCAATAAATGTTTTTAAAAAATAACATCAGATGTTAATAATTCCATTTTTTAAATCAAACTCAATTATACTATATCTAAATTTGAAAGAACAGCATATTTTTAGTTTGAAAATAAATCTGTTTCACTACTGACAAAACACATTAATCCACACAACTGTTACTCGAGCATAAAGAATAAATCTTATAAAACTTTGTGTCTGGAAATAATCCTTCGAATGTTAATTAAATCCACAACTTTTGCACAAAACGGATTTTGATTTGAATACAAAACTACATTTATATTAAATACATTCACTATGCATAGTGCAAAAATTATTACGTTGTTTATTTTATGAAACTAAGTATTATGTAAATTTTGTATGAAGTCATCTATCCGTTAATAGTTTTTTATATTAGTTTACTGCTTGGTCTTCGTCAAAACTTTAAGAGAAAATAAAAATTATTAAAAAATAAAAAAAAATATTTTTATTCAAATTTTATTTTAATTTCTCTTAAATTATTTATTTGATCTTAAAGGGAAAATATTAAAATTACATTTCAAGAAATTAACACTAAATTGTTTGTAAATATTTCTAATAAATACTTTTTATAAAAAATAAATAAATATAAGATTTCGAATTTTATATTCTTTTATGTAATGTTAAAAATTCTGTTTTATCAAATATTTAAATATTTTTTTCTTAGCATATTATTTAAAAATATTTTTTTATAAAAATATTAATGTCAATCAAAACATTCAAGTAACGTTTACAAAAAAAATAATAAACTAAAGCTTGTACACAAATTACTTTTTTAATATAACAAGGTTTTATAAAAGACTTTGTATTTAGATAGGCTTATCATCATTATCAGAGATCTAAATTATAAAATCACTACACAACAATTTTATACTATAAGTAATTATTGAATAGTTTTCTAAAATTCTATCATTTAATGACGAATAACTAATTAATTTATTAAGTAGTATATTAAGTATTAAAATAAATATTTCAATAAAATAACTTTTCAAATTGTTTTAAATTATATACATTTTATTATAAGATTTGATTTTAAAAAAAATCAACTTAAATCATATAAAAAGCATGAAAAGCATCAATTTCAAAATTCATATATTTTAAAATTACATTCTTTCATAAATATTCAATTTTTGGTAACAAAGCAACATGTTAAAATAAATTCCATATAAAAAAATAATATAAATTCAGTTTTTCATTTAAAATTTATTCATATACAACAATTAAGAAACACCAATTATTTCGAATATAATAAAAGCAAATCCACAGGTAACATCTATAATAATTGACGTATGTCATACACACACATACAGGTTTTCTTATTACACGTAATGTGAACACAGCACGGTTTTTCTTTTCTGTTAAAATTAACGACGTCGAAACACTCCAATTCTGAAAATACAATTCAATGTACGTGAATTGTTGTTTACGTACGCATTCAAACTCCAATCAATTATTGAATACGTCATTATTTTTCAACCAAATGATATATTTTAGAAAAATCGTACGAGGAATTAATTGAATATGTTTATTTTGATTTCTTTAAACATTATTTAAAATCAATTAATGTAGAGTTAATAATATTCAATAATCTCTTTAATAATATATATATGAGAGAGATATTTGTAGTATAATATGAAATATAGATAAACAAAAATGATTTAAGAGTTAGTAAAAACATGAATTTGATTTATTTGTTAAATCTAAGCAATAATTATATTCTGTTTAGCCATGAGTAAGGTTTGAACTTGTACCTTTATAAATAGAAAACGACCGCTTTAACAGATTGCAGCAGAACTTCCATTGTCTATTTTATCTTCTTTTTCTCGTGATAAAGTTTCATTTGTAAAGAGATTGTTTACTTTGTTGCTATTTCATTGGTTTACCATGACTGTCTACACAAACAAGGTAATGTTTTTTATCTCGTTTTATAAATAAGGAATTTACTCATTTTATATAAAAGCACATACATTACATACATACATGTATATATATATATATATATATATATATATATATATATATATATACTTAAAATGAAAATAGACTAGTCATATGGTAAGAAAAAGCACTGTAAATAAATAATACAATTATTGATTAGAAATCCAGAGATATAAAAAATCTAAGAAGAGATTCATTGATAGATAGGTTAGAGACTTTAGAAAATTCGTTAATATGAATGTAAATGAAAAAAAAAATATAATGGATTGTTGAAATTGGAAAGTTTTACGAGAACCCTTCATCTAACAGTGGATAAAAAGTAGATATTATTGATTATATGTATTTATAGATCATTTTTAAAATTTTCATTTTATTATTTTAAATGGTAAAAAATAGTAAATGTAATTCTCAAAAAATTACTGTTACATTTTTTAGTATTTATAGATTTGATTAAACAGGGAAATATATAAAAAATTCTAACCAAATTCAAGCAGTGTTCATCAACATATAAATAAGATCAGTATAGTAAATCACTATCCCAAATTTTTTAAATTTTTGTACAGTTGGGTCCAGAATTAAAATGTTTTTAAATAGAGGTGAAGAAAAGTTGATAACAATGATACATAGAAAATTTATAAAATATTCTAAACATTATAAAATTTCATATTAAAAATATTTTTTTTTAAAAAACTATTTATGTCATGCAAAATATCTATATCATAACTCTTTTCAATCCATTGCTGGATGAAGGTCTCTCCCAAAACCTTCCACTTCGACTGATTCAATTCTTTTCTCTTCCATTCCGATCAATTACTTATTTCTTTGTCTCATATATTCACGAATTTCTTCCTGAACCTTTTAATATATCAAGATTTTCAATTAATAACTTCTCTTAACCGTCCATAATTTCCACTTTTACTATATAACCGGCTCATTTCAATTTCAAATTTTTCACTTTGGCCATTACATCCGTAGCTTTTATTTTCCCTTTAATCCATTAATTTCTTTTCTTATTTTTTCATATAATTTCCAACATACATCTATCTACATTTCTCTATATTTTTCTGAGTCACAGAATCATTTTTACATTCAACTCGTGTTTCATTGCCATAGGTTAAAACAGTAAAGATGCATTGATCGATATTTTTTTTAAACATAGAAGAATATTTGATTTCATAGTATGAGAATTTCTACCAAACCAATACCATACCATTTTTAATCTTCTGTTCATTGCACATATAAATGTTATTTTTGTATTAATCTTAATAAAATAATCACATATATTTCATTTACATAAAGTAAATAATAATAAAGGAATTGTAAAAAAATATGATAATTTTTTAATTTTTTTGTTTCAATTTATTAAAGTAAATTTTATGGAACACAGTAAATATTTTATCAAAAATTCTGGAATAGAAATGTATATATATATATATATATATATATATATATATATATAAAGTATATATATATATATAAAGTATATACATTTTAAAAATGAAATATGTCATATCATCTATCATTTTTCAAACAGATAAATTCTTTCTGACAATGAAATACCATGTCAGTGATCATTTATTCTGAAAAAGAAAATAGTATCTCTATCTATATACAACGTTGAATAACACTACTTCTGTGTTTCTGTTTTCAAATCCCTAAAGTATACATACTTTACATTTCTATTAAAAATCTATAAATTACAGGTTTTTGTCTTTGAATTGTGTTTCTGTGATGATAATATTGCTGTGTTTCCTTTAATCTGTAAACAAGAATAAAATATTAATGTTACATGAATTGTCACTCTTTCAGTATTAGCTCAAACATAATGAACATACATACATTTACACACATCTTTGTTAATTATTTATTATATTCAATATTTCATATTATATATTCGCAAAATTGACATTTATAACGACGTTAATAATTTGTAAAGATTATTATCAATTGTTAACTGTCATATTAAATATATGTTTGTACTGGATGGAATTTAATTAATGTGGAATTTGAATTACAATACTCAATAATGAATAACAAATTTTAAATTAAATATTAATTAACAATAATAATGTATAGGGGATGGAAAAAATAACAAAGATATTATTAAACCATAGATTCTGTTATTTTTAATTATAGTATACAATGGTTTACAATTAAACTGGGAAACTTCAAACCAATTTTTTTTATTATAAAATAATTGTTGTAATGGAAAAAATATAATTTCTAGTTACCTAATTTATTTTTTCATTATAAGATATAAAAATATAATATTTTATAATAATCGTAAATAAAATTTAAATCATAAGTTAAGATCATAGTGAAACTGTGATACTTTTATTTTATTAAAATAATTAATACATATTTTTTTGTATTTTTCATTAAAAATAATTCAGATATTAGATTGAAGACAATTTCAAATAAATATTTTTGTTAGAATATCAATATATCTTGGACATGAAAAATAATAAAAACTTCAAATAGAAATAAACTCAACTTTTGCGGCGAAAATTGACTTGACGTATTGGGAAAACACGAAAAAACTCAGGTATATGGTAGATTTTAAAACATGAACAAGTTTCGTGTTAAAAGTTTTTATCGTTGAATTTTAAACAACTTTGTACTACAAAACAAGAAATTAAAAGATCTTTGTACATAAATATAATACATTTATATATATATATATATATATATATATATATATATATATATATATATATATATATCATTATATTCATCAGCAACTTTAAATTTATTATTTAAAAAGGCCACTCCCAAAAATGTTTATTTAAAGCAATCAAATGTGTTTCTTCTTTATTTCACTTTAACGAATTTTCTTGTGCATCTGTCTTATTTATCCACTTGACTTTTTTATTTTTTTATCTTCTAATCAATAATTTCTTTTGTCCATTGATGGTTTTTTCGTTTTGATATATTATCGGTCCATTTTCATTTTATACTTCTCATTTTTCTCTATTTACTATTTACTTCTCATTTGTCACTCTTGTCTCTTCTAATTTGCAAATGGCCGCTGTGACATCATCAGGGGTAAGAAGTAAAGAAGAGACCAGTCTGCATGGCAACACACACAATTAATATTATATATATATATATATATATATATATATATATATATATATATAATTGAAAATAATTATATTAATTATTTATAACCTTTTATCAAAATTTAATTTTTCATATTACATTTTTTTAATATTATTTTCAAAATAATTAATTCATATATTTTTGTCGTTAGCACATTTGTTATAGAACAGTATAAAATGATATATTAAATATAAATCTTTATTTAATAACTTGCATTTGAATTTTTCATAAAGTATTTAATTAAAAACTCTTCTCAAAGAATCTAATAACGCCCTGATTTCAAATCTCAAATGTAATCTGCTTTAATAAAAATTTCTTCAATATTCTTTTGAACTATTTTAGTTTGGTGAAAATTACATCTTTTTCATTCAATTTAAAATGTTAACATTTTATTAAATAAGGGGTATTACAAATTTTTATATTAAAATGTAATATACAAAAGTTATTCTAATATTTAAATATTGAATAGGTATATTTAATTACATTTATCAAGTTATTTATTTGGCTGTGTTGGAAATAATTATATTATATATTTAACTGAAAACAGAATCGATATATTGACAAAACGATTACATTTTATGTATTTTGGACACTAAATTAATATACATCAACGAAATAATCAATCTGTGTCTTTTTTCGGATTTAATCGTTCGTTACAAATTTATTGGAATCATTAATTATTATACTCTATCAAAATATTGATACTGGACAAACAGTTAACACTAGTCAAGAATAAATTAATTTACTAGGGGAGAATTATGGTTTCTAGTGTTTAAATATTGATAACAATATAAATAGGTTAAATAGTCTGTATGTATACTGAAATTTAATAATGAATGTAAGTAAATATATAAGATTATTTAGGAAATTAATATAATTTCATACAGAAATAAAATTATTACTAATATGAAATTATTAATAATAAAATAAAATTATCAATATGAAATATCAATTTGATTTCATTGAACAGATGTGACAATTACAGTTTTCCAAATATCATATATATATATATATATATATATATATATATATATATATATATATATATATATATATATTCAATGAATATTTTATTTTAGATTCAAATTTAAAATAAAATATTTATTGAATATGTAAGTAGTTTGACATTTCTTTTATATCGATAAAAAAAATCGGTTTATACATTATTATTAATATATATGAGGATCGTTTGATAAGTATAGTAAATTTATTTATTGTTTAATTTAATTTTTCAATTTAGTTTTTCTTACTTTTTTATCATACTTTTCAAAAGACCCTCGTAATATAAACTATTAAAAAAAATTAATAATTTTATTCAGAATTTCCCTCACTTTATTCAATTATTACTTTTTATTCACTATTAACAATTCATCAACAAATCAATCCGTGAAAATCTTTTCTCGTCGCGTATAATTAAATTCGTTTTTCGTTTGTGAAATCTGCCAGACGCTTTCGAAGAAAATCAAATTCTATAAAGGTTTCGACTATGACCGGAATGACAATGTTTGTAACAAAATAACAGAAGAGAACTTGATGAACTAGGCAGGATATTTTGATGATGCGAACTGTCACTTGCTATTTTGTATATTGTTTGTCTGCGATTCGACTGATCTGACTTATTCAGCAAGTTCAAAGAATATTGGTAAATTATTATTACATCATAATTGTTTGTACATACCGTTATATATTATTAATTATATTTGATATCTATCCGATAAATACATTTCCTTCAAATTAATTAGTCGACTGATATTTTACACTAATTAAAGAAAATGTAAGGATTCTCCTAAAGTCATTCATGAGCTAAATTTCAAGAGAAAAATGACAATTAATTTAAACTAATTAATTTAAAATTAATATAGAATAATATTTATTCATTTAGAAGTATTAATAAGGAATTTATAAACACTCAAATAAACGTATATTCAAAAATATATATTATTTATAATATAATGAAAATAAGAAATAATAATTTTCTGAATTTAACCTAACAAATATTAAACTGTTTTTTAAAAAAAATATTTTTTTTTAAAGTAAAAAAATCAATTTAATATTTCAAAAAATGTTATAATTAGAAATACAAAATTAAATAATAAAGTAAATCCAAATGTAATACCAATTTATGTTATTATGTTTTTCTAATGATCGATTTTGAATTTTAATAAAATATAATTATTATTAAACAAATTATATTTTAAAAAATTAAAGTATAATAAAATTTTTTGCTAATTATTATTTATTTGCTAATTATTATATATACAATCAGCTTCTTTCTATTTCTATGCTGTATAAAGAAACCTCTCCTAAAAACTTTTTACACCAGCTGATTCAGTACCTTTCTCCTCTAGTCCAGTCCAACAAATTTTCTTATGTCTCTATCATATCTATCCATGAGTCTTTTTCTGAGCTACTGACAAAATTAAAATAAAAAATTATTAAAAAAAATGTATATGTTCATTTTTTTGTTAGAATAATTCCAATTTTTATTCAATTTTTTTTATTTTCTTAAAATTGTTTTAATTAACGTTCTTAAAATATTTTTAAAAATATTTAAAGAAAATAAATTGGATTTATTAAAATTTTATTCTTTATTAAAAACTCTCTCGTTGTTTTTTCCTTAACAGATTTGTTTTGATTATTATTCATGATTTTAAATGTTTTTTCAGTAAATTATAAAAAATGATATTTATAATTATTTTTAATTTTTAAATTTGTGAACATAATAATAAAAATATTAATATAAATCAAAATATTACAATTTATCTATATGTATTCGTATATTTCAAAAATATGTTTTATAAAAAATATCTATATCTAAAAAACAGATTTATAATAATATATGAAAAATAAAACCGTAGAAAAAAAGTATCAAATATAAACCAGCCATCATTAAAATGAAATTCAACGCCATTCATGTTAACGTTTGTTAAATTTAGATTCTTTTGATCGCGAGTTAACGATGCAAATATATCGATGATACTTTTTCATGTATGAAAACAATTTCATTTTTTGCAAAAAGTTTTAAATCGCATATTAAGACATGTTATAATACTATAAAAAGTTGATAGTTCTTTTCTTCTATGTATATATATATATATATATATATATATATATATATATATATATATATACAAATATCGATTTTTTCCAATTAAAACATATCTGCATAAATAAGCTTCGTACAAAATCCATCAAGAGTAATTTTAATTCTCAAAAAGGAAATAAAGTGATAATTATTCAGCCTCCAGTAAAATTTAATGTAAAAGCATTTCTCAACAGAACTGTCATATCAAATTATTCCGTTAGTGTGTCTGCATATGAGTGGTAAGTTTGCATTTAGCTCAATAGAAAGTCTTGTTTGTAGATAAGCATGTACATGAAACAAGGTACATTCTATTTAATACATAAAGACTTTATTGGTTATGACAAGCGTTAATAGTTTACTTGAATACAATTTTAACTCCATACTCATATAAATTTATATATAATGTAAACAAAAGTATTAAGAAAATGACTTATGTTAACAAATGTTTCAAAAGAAATATTAATCCTTTGCAGATGAATGCTGTTAAATAAGTACCATCATATTTCTTTTACTGGATTAAAAATTGTTTCATTATTATTATTATTTTATTATATTTTGATTTTGCTTGGTTGCAAGATGATTTTGTTATAATTTATATTTTGTATAATTGAATTTATTTTACTTTCGTACTAAAACCGTGAAATATGTCTCAAAATAAAGGTAAAAAATATTTCATTAATTCAAACTTTATTAGCAGTAGTGAGGACACATGTAAATTTAATATTTCCCACTCTAGTGTGTGAAATAAAAATTCAGAAACATAAATTATGGTAGAACAAAAAACAAGTTTGACTATCTCATCTCAATACTAATTTTACTAGATCAAATAAATTTCTATTAAAAACCTTCATTTCATTTTTATGTTATATGATCTATTGTAATTTTTTTTTGTATTCCACACTAAGCAACGATTAATGTTTTATTTTATAATTTTTCAATTCAGCTTGTAAAAGTTGTTAAAGTAATACATGTATCAATTTTTTACTAACAATTCTATCGCAATCAAAAACTAGTTCTTTGTTATGTAGAGAGAAATGTTATATCTATCAATCTGGTGACTATTTTTCCTTTTTCAGCCAATTTTTACTCTGTTTTTAAATGAATCAAAGCGTTTGAATCTTTTTAACAGTTCTCTCAATAGTGCATGTAGAATATTTAAATTGTCTTGTAAATTCGCTTTATGAAAATTCTTTTGATAATCTAAAATCTGTCAGTGTCATTTAATTCTTTATATTTTAGAATTATTTTCAAACAAAAAAAGTAATTTAAAAAATAAAATATATCTTTAAAGTAGAAACGTGTGCTTTTTATTTACACTTTAATGCTTTAACAACAAATACAAAATAAAATATAACATCTATGAAATATTTACATAGGGTCATCCAAATATAACGCCTAGATTTATGTTTTATTACAAAGAAACATGTGTATAGTTTCTTTTTAATAAAGATGTCACATTTGGATGATCCTACATAATCATACACACAATAACTCATCGTCAAAGTAGGTTAAATTAGTTTGGGGCAATTTACAATAAATCAATATCTCTCCACTTGAACCATATTTAAAGAACATTAATTATTTATAGGTGTTTGATAGTTTTGACCAAAGCTGAATGTTAATAAATGATTTATCAGTCTTTTCAAATAGTTCTTTGGAAAATATACATACAACATATTATTTTGTGAAATTGATAAAGGAAAAGATGTCTAATTTTCATTATATAATAGCATAAATTGTTAGTTTAAAAATTCATTTTTGTAAACTTCCTACACAAATTATTGTTCAGTGATATATTTTACTTTCATATATACATATATATATATATATATATATATATATATATATATATATATATATATATATATATATACACATATGTAATTTATCGCTACCATCTGTTTGAAGTTAATATAATTGATTACTACATAGAACTCACATGAATGCGTGTGTTTGTGTATACATAATATATATATATATATATATATATATATATATATATATATATATATATATATATATTAGATCGACATAATTTCAAATACGTTAATGATTATATATTAACAACATCTTTCACAGAACGCACTGTTAAATGAGAGAACTTACTCTAGAACCAAACCAATGCATCACGCCATTAATAAATTAATTGAAACCACATTTGCCCAAAATTAATCTAACCACATTCTAAATGTACATTAGTGCTGAGTACATGCGTAAATAACGTAGAACTCCATAAACACTATTAATAACCACATCGATCGTTCAAGTTCTCAACTATTATCATTCAAATAAGTGTTATATTGTTAAACACGAAATTAGTAGACCATTAACTTTAGAATCGACGGATCATGGTTCATTTAATATCACATTTAAAACACCTGCGCCATTGTTCACAATCTTCATCAACTTATTACCATATAGAACAAGAATCTTGCATATGTGTCACGTTTACATTAATGCACGAATGAAATGCAGGCAAGTGATTGTGATGAAATTTGCAAATTGTCGTATTAATTAAATTATCTCTTAAATGACGTTGAAATATTAAATGTAAGTGCATTGATACAGTTGTAAATAATAGTTTCGTTTTATATGATTTAAAAATAGGTATTTTATTTAAATATAAATACAGATGAAATAAAAGAACTGTAATTTTTTCATGATTTAATTATTATTAAAATATATTAGTTCATTAAATTTTCGAATAAAACATTACAAAAGGATAATTCAATTTAATTATTTACATATGTTTAAAAAAAATATTCAGAATTATGTAGTAAATTCAGTTAATTAAATGAAATTATTAGAGAAATAAATTAATATAAATTTTATATAAATAGAACAATTTTATTCATTGTGAATATTATATAATTATAGCTCTCTTCAAAATTTAACAAATTCGTAATTAATTAATAAGTTTGAAATAAACACAATTTATTAAATTCGAAGAAACTTTCGTTATTACAAATCACCTAAAATTTTACATATAAAAGTAGTTTAATGAATTTGCTGGAAAATTTACCTCTATATTACATTGTAGTTGATTGTGGTTTTACTCTCTCTCTCTCTCTCTCTCTCTCTCTCTCTCTCTATATATATATATATATATATATATATATATATATATATATCAACAGTAATATCCTCTTTATGTCTATTGCTGAATGAAAACCTCTTCCAAAACTTTCCACTTCTACCAAACCAATGGTTTTCTCTTCCACTCCATTCATATGAATTTTCTTATGCCTCTGTTCTATTTATTCATGTGTCTCTTCTGAACTTTTTTCTTTCTTCCATGTTTCTTTATGCCATCGAAACCTTTAAATTATT
This sequence comes from Neoneuromus ignobilis, assembly GCA_029203775.1. Classification (NCBI taxonomy): domain Eukaryota; kingdom Metazoa; phylum Arthropoda; class Insecta; order Megaloptera; family Corydalidae; genus Neoneuromus; species Neoneuromus ignobilis. The sequence continues at coordinate 21,813,192 of CP092096.1, read as the reverse complement.
ATCATATTTAATTTTGTTTATGTTACTGGAAATAATATTAATTTAATTATAAATATAAAATAAAGTAGTATTTGATATTCTTTGCATTGCTAATGATTTATTTATTGAAAAATATTTTTCAATAAAAAATTATTAAACAAAATATCTGTAATTAATATATATTTATTTTATCATATTATATTTTAAGTGCACTAAAATAAATATATTTATAGTTTGTAAAATTGAGAAATTGTATATTAAATTCATTTGATAATTATTTATAACTTTATAAATGAATCCTATTGTATTAATCACAAGTGCAACATTAATTTCAGAAAATATTAAATTTGTAATAAAATATCTTGAGTAACTTTACTGAAAATTTTGTTGTATTTTGTAAATTTGAAAATATTAAATGATTTTGTAACTAAAAAATAAGTACAATTGATAGCTGAACTGTTTTTATTTGTTTGTGCAGATCTTTAAACTAATCTTTTATTTTTTTCAAATAGATATTTTATTTAAGATAAGTACTTCATGAGTTTATTCACATAGTTAAAAAATGATTTGTAGTTTTGATTTTCTATCATATACTTTCATTGATAAAAACAATTACCATTTTCAATACTGATTCAATGTTTATAATTATATAAGAAAACTTTAAAGTCTATCACTCTTAAACCAATATACAATACATATCCTTATCAAAATTTTACATTAAATCAATTTCTACAATATTTATACTTCTTCTCTCAGTCGAAACATTATATTTGACAATTCAATCTGTTGACGAATTCTAAGATTTCAAGTGCTTTCAATTAAATTGGAATTAATTGTTTTTCCACGATAATTAAATTTATTTGTTTTACTTTCGTTTGGAATGTGCCGAGTGTACGTTTTATATATTTGTCTAAATAAACCGAGGTACAATTTATTTATAAAATTAAATATTTTATCTAAATATTAAAATATAGGAAGTATATGGTAGACATAATTCAATTTATTAACTGTCACATTGACGTCAAAATCGAACAAAATGGAATTTTCATGTTAAGAGATTTAATTGTATATGCGAAATAAATATAATTACTTTGTTTATTTGTTATGATTAATAACTTAAACAAATAAATTTAAACGATTGTATTATTTTAAAGAATTTAATATAATGTTAAAACGAATATATATTTTTAAATTGTTTTTATGAACGTTAAGAAATAAGTAATATTATTTTTGTTTTTAAAATTGGAATAAAATAAATCATTAATATATTCGTATGTACAAGCTATTTTATTTAAGACGAATTTATAGTTAATTTCCAGTAAAATATTTTCAAAAATAAATACATAAAATTTTTAATAAGATTTATAAACAATGAACGAAGAATACATTTAATTCTGTATGAGCATGTGTTAAAAATAAAATGTAAATTTAAAATTATCAGACTCATGAAATACTACATCTTTTCAATCTTAATCGATAGAGAAGAGTTGATTTTTGTCAAAAATCCATATGAACCAGCTTAAAAAAGTGGATATATGAGTTTGTTATATATAATCTAGATAGAAAATGTTTAAAATGATGTGATGTTGAACCACATAAGAAAATTAAAAAGTTATATATAAAAAAATCAAAATACAAAAGCCTGAATATTTTCTACATGTGATAAGATATCCTGAAGAATATAATTTATTTTATATTAAATTACAAAGAAAGTTTAAAAGTAAATGAGGTCTTGTCAGAGGATGAACATTGTAGCTTAAAAATCTTAGGGAGTGGTATGGAAAATGCTCCATATCATTATTTCGCGCGGCTGTCAATAAAGTAATGATCGCGAATGTTCGTTAAACGAATATAGCATGAGAAGAAGAAGTTACGTCAAGTTTGAAATTAATAAGTTGATAATAAATGATGAGTGATTCTAGACTTGAATTTAAAAAGTGTTTGTTCCAATCTCATTAGAATAGAAAAGAACTTTTTAAATATAATATTAATAATATTAGCATGATGAGCACAATTTATAGAATCGTCAAGATTCGTTTTTTAGAATTAATCACCGTAAAATATTGATCGAAAATTGAAAATGTGAACAGAAAGTAATTTAAATAAGTTACATTTATTTTAATTAAATTTACATTAATTTATTTTTTTAAAAAATAACTTTCTATAAATACAAAATTTATTATAATACAAAAAAGATAAAAAACTAATTTGAATTTACTTGTACTATTATATATATACGAGGGTCGTTTAATAACTATGGTGAAAAAGTAAGAAAAACTAAATTGAAAAATTTAATTTAATTAATTAATTAAATTAAACAAATAATTTTACTATACTTATCAAACGACCCATGTATATATATATATATATACATATGGATTTTACATTGAAAATATCTTATTTTCATTAATTACTCTGAATTTATTATTATTTTGTACTAAGCTGCTTAACGTGCTGATATTAATTATAAAATTCTGTTTATTTATAATTCAAAAAGTACCGTTGTTTTCATTTTAATCCATATAAATTCCAAAAATAAAAAAAATCATTAATTTGTTTTTCAACTTTCAGAAAATACACATTTTATATTTATCTAATAATATTGATTTGGTTGAAAAATAATATTCCGTATTTCACATTTTTTATTATTGCATTCTTAAAAAAATATTTATTTTTTATTATTATTTATGATAGTGCTCCATTTTCTGTTAACTTATTTATAAATCGATAAAAATATGGACCATTATTATTATTTCATCCTCATAAGAGCATAATAGTTTTTAGTTAAAAAAAAATCATGATACTCCTCTATGATTTATTAAAATTATTTAATTTATTATTTTAAGATACTTCTGGAAAAAGTGTAACAATTTATAATAAGAAAAAAAATTGGTTGAATATGTATGATGATTTAAAGTTTCCCAATTCATTTTTTTAAATTTCTCTTCACTAAGATCTTTAGTTATTTTGGTAAAAGATTACATGATTTGCGTTCATTAATTATGATCTTCTGTAAGTACAATTAAAATCCAATTATTTAGAATACAAATTTAAATCTACGACTTTTTCAGATTAAATAAATTCATAATAAATTTCACTTCGATAATTCCATCAACAAAACATTATCTCCTTTCGATGTATTTATTGCTAATGCAGCTATATCATTGAGAAACTATTCTTTTGTAGGTAATATTTGACTTATACTTATTTTTA